>CAJNOP010000073.1:429576-490559 GCA_905250075.1 Rotaria sp. Silwood1 | reverse complement strand
CCAATTATAAGAAAATAAGGTGCCTGGGCCACTACTTTTGGATTGCCCTAAGTAAGTTATGTTTGTATTAACCAAGAATTCAGAAAAATTATTTTGTACAAGAATTTCTTCTGCATGTAAAATTGCTTTCACAAATCTATCTGTAGCATGTTTTTCACCGACTAATTCCATTCGTTCAATTCAATAGTTTCATATTGATCTCAGAAGACTCAGCAATATTTAAAATCATAAAGATTGAGATTGTATGATTTATCATAATTCTAATACATGATGTCGGCAATGCTAGATGTGGCAATATATCAAATAGATCATCAGCTTGTTTGTCTTGTCCTTTTCATTTTGAAAACTCATAGCATTGAACGAATATTGAATTCGAAAATTTGTTTCTCTTGTAAAGCGATGTGAATGTAAAAAATCCTTGTTCAATGTCAACCGATTTGCTTTTAAATAATCAAAAATTGTTTGATAGGCTACTTTACTAAGTGAAGGACTATCTTTTACATGAATATAGAGACATTTGAAATCTGAATATTCAGAATGTTTATTTTCTTCTATAAATAGTCTGCTTAATATTTCATTGGATCTGTGCAATTGGGAATGTTGCATAAAAACATTTTCATCTGTGTACAATACAGTAAATTTAACAGCATTATTTCTAGTTTCCAAATTTAGATTTAGACAAAACAAGTAAGTACGTGTATCAGAATACTTTTTCTAATTCAATATCAGCTAATTATTGAAAGCTAAAGAAAAATAATTGTGCTGTTTCAGGTGATCGAATAGTATACTGAGAAAGATATATCCATCAAAGATGTTCTGGAGTATAACTCAGATCTACCTCTTCTTTTTGAATGTAATAAAAGAGAACTCTCATCAGTATCTCAGAGGAAATAGATATAATAATTACAACTAGAAAAGCCATGCCCAATCGACAAAGAGTGGACTACAGTATGAATCATCACACTTCGTCGTTTATAGATACTGTTAAGCGTAACGTATATGCTGAAGACACTTTTAATACTGTGATAGACCCAAAAAAAAGAAGAAAAAGATCTAAAGTAATAGTTTCTGCAAAATGAAACAAAATCTTACAGAAAGGTTTTTAGACCACGTCACGGCATGACGAAAAAGAAACTTTTTTTCTCAGCGCCGCTAATAAAACTCTAGTTTTTATAGGAGGCAATTTTCAAAATTAGATTTGTAAAAATTTGAAAGCCAATTTCGAATACCAAAGTCTAACTGTTTTGAAAAATAAATTTCAAATAGGATCTCAGCGTGAAAAGTTGTGTCTAATTATCCCAATTTGCATATCACTAATAAAATTTTTCAGCGAGATGTCGCCTTACGTGAACAAGCCGTCTAGCACAATACAAAGGGATCAAGAAAGTGTAGAATAAATCACTATGTTAAGAGAAGAGAGTCAATATCATTCACTTTTGTCTTATCCATCTATTTCGGGTGTTAGTTTCAACTAAAAACAACTGATATAGTCAAGCTTTTAGGGATCATGAGTGTGACTGACGCATCACATTTTGTAGAGGGCTCTCTGAAATTGAAATTTCATGAATCACAAAAAAGAAAAGTTTATCAAAACACAGAATCTCGACAAGTTTTTCTTCGTAGATCTCACACTTTGAAGCGACGAAACGCCATTCTAAAATGCTTTTTTATTTGATTAAAATTTTCAAAATCCTGCACCAAGTATTGACATGACAGAAAACAAAACTTGAGTATGTTATGCAGAAGGGTGCTTCGCGTTTTGCTATCTTTTTGGTGGTCCCATTATCAACCCTATAGAACCTAAGAGGATCGTATGCAAATTATAGGTATGTATTATTTGTATAGGACTGGTAATAACACAACACAAGAGACTGAAATGATTATCATCCATGCAGAATATGGTGGTGTGAAATCGACTGCAATGCGCTAGTTCATACAGTAGTGAGAGGACCAAAATTTTTTCCACAACTGTATGAATTTTTTGGTTTGGTCCATATTTGTTGTTTGTACATTGTAATAAAAATATATGGTTTATCGTTGGTTCATGTACATGGGCGAGTAAACAAGGATGAAGACTGCTTGAATGATAGGTACCCTATGGTTTAAACCCACACAGGCCCTGCCACGCACATTCACATTCGCACCGACCGTGACACCCCATCTTTTTGTTATTCGAATATTTTATCTAATTCATTTTGTTAGATATAATCAATTTATTTTGATTTTGTTTTGATCGTTATATGTGAATAAGAATTTCAATTTATCATTGGTCATAGAAGAAGTTTTCATTAAGTAACATTGTTGTTTTCTCTTGTATGTTCATGAGTCATTGATGATTTTTTTCTAATTTTGTTTGTAAACAATTTTTTTGTGAGACACGTTTCAACTTGATTGTAAAATTTGTATATTTACGTCTATCATATTCAACTTGGAAAGTACTTTGAAATTACTTTTCGCTTGCTTGATATTAATTTAAAAAACATTTCTTCATTGCATGACGAACATAAACAGGCATGGAAAAAATTGAAAAACTGAAAGAACACAAAAGACATCAGTTGAATAAACACAATTTTTGAGTGAAAAAGTAAGCATTTTTTACTGTGAATAATTATTGAAATAAGCATTATTGATAACTATCTAATGTACGAATACATATTTATTCAAAAGAAACTCTGTTACTTTGTTGGTGTCCAATCCTTCAATAACTTGATGCGAAGAACAATATCCATGTTGTCAGGCATAATAGGCTTTTCTCTGAAGAATCAAGTGTACAGGCAAAACAATCGATAGAGCATATT
Organism: Rotaria sp. Silwood1; assembly: GCA_905250075.1. NCBI lineage: Eukaryota > Metazoa > Rotifera > Eurotatoria > Philodinida > Philodinidae > Rotaria > Rotaria sp. Silwood1. Next base: position 487,761 of record CAJNOP010000073.1, on the reverse strand, counting down.
GAGTTCTATCTGGAAATATTATTGGTTTCATTAGAAACTACTCATGAGTGAATTACGCTGGCTTGTATGTGAATTCGTTGTGTGTTTTGGCATGCTGTTGGGCAGTAATTAGGACTTTTTTCGATGTTAGGGTGGTTGTTTTTGAGAATTGATCCAGGAAATTGATAGAACACATTGAGTTTGCTGGTAAATCAGCTGAGCTCGATTGGAAAGAGCTTGACAGCAAATTCAGTCGAGACATACTCAAATCCTAGCCTAAGATATCTTATGTAAATCAAATGATGTATTCTCCAACAGGAAGCTTAGAATTATTTCTTTTTTCGATTGATTGATTTGAAAAAGAGCTGTAAGATACAGTGATACCGCTGTTTATGAAATTGATGAGATGTATAAACTCAATATTTTGTAACAATCTACTTCTGTAGTAGTTTGAAAACCAATCATTTCGATTAACTCTATATCTTTTCCATATTTTCGTATGAAGTATATATTGAGAATGTGGTAGTGCATAAAAATGATGATTCAATGCGCAAAAAAAGTAAGAGCCTTAAAAGATAAAAAGCATGATATTAATTGCGACAAAAGAGAGAGAGAGAAAAAAGATGAGCAAAGCAATTAAGAAGTAGAGAACTAGTTACTAATAAAACCTTCACCATTGGTTAGTAATCTAATGTGAAGGAAGGCATGGTTAAGAAACAAAATTGGCCTCTGTCAAATTTTGCTTCTTGATGACTCCTTCCTTTGCTATACTCCAAACTAAAAACTCATCTTGCTAATATTTAACATTATATGAAAGCAGTGTAAACTCAAATAGAGTTTGTGTTAGACGATCGTTTCAAAAGTACAAACGATATAAACACCCTTCAAGATTAGTTTACATTCATATGATATCCAAAAGTTTGTAAAGATAAGGAGTTTAGTAACAGTAGATGAGAAAATCAAACGTGAGCATGTAATGTTCATAGTAAATTGACCAACGTCCAATACAGTTTTTAAAATGGTATCTATGGCAGCACAAAAATTGTTCATATTCATTGTAAACTCCATGGCCTATATTTAGCACAGCACGAAATCAACGGCCGCATATTGTGTGAATAGCTACAACAACATTTGTGTTCGAATTCAATATTTACTTTGAATTCAGCCACCGCAAGCATTCTTTGATTGAAAATCACCGAGGAATTGAGTACTCCTAACAAGTATCCTGTTCAATTCATAGTCAACACTTCTAATTAAAACTAAGATTATTGATATCAGTACTGTTTGCATGATAAACGAACAAAAGCAACAATTTGTTCTTGCATGTATATCATTAGCCGCGAGGCAAAGTTTTGTCGTTATTATGACAACACAAACCATCAGAAAAATGAATACATCTAAGTATAACTCTATTCAAGTATATCAATCACATACAAGTAATGGCTATATGTTACTTAAATAGAACAGCTTATCTACTAGGCAAACATTTTTGATAAAATATTTATTCAAAAGACTTCTTTGACATATATTCTAGTACGCCATCTTCTCGTTAAATAATGAATACGTCACGAATGACTAGTTTCAAGAAGGACTGGTTTTAACTATGTGACTCATCGATAATAGAATGTGAAAATTATCAGTTAGTGCGAGATCGCAAAGCAAGTGGATCACTCTAAATATAGCTTTGTTCAAGTATATCGAACACTTCGATTTAGAGTACGTCTCTAGATTATGCCGTCTAATGTCACTTTACTAAAGAATCCTTTCAACCGATAGCTTTTTGTTCATAAATACGGTACTTATTGCATCAAAAATATAACTATCAGGTCCACGATGAAGGTCTGCACAAAAAATATACAGAAATAACAATAAGTCTATTCGTTTTTGCGCATGTCTAAGCTAAAATTTAACAACATACATCGTGTAAAAGGATCACATCACAATTGAATTATTCAAAGAAAGGTCGTATGCAACTATCTTACTCTCTAGCAACTCATAACAGTAGAACAGATAATTAAACAATGCATGGCAAATGAATCATCCTAAGTCAGATCTTATTCAATTATTTTACTCTGAAGCAACCCATATCAGAAGAACAGAACATTTAACAGTGTGTCTTATATGAATTATTCAAGTAAGCTCGAATTCATTTATTTTGTTCTGAAGGTATCGTTCATATGAGAAAATATAATCAACTAGCGCATAACATATGAATTATCCTAAAGAAGATCGCATACAATTATTTTACTCTCTAGCAACCCATGAGAATAGAACAGAAGATTGAACAGCACATGACATATGAATTATTTTAAGCCAGGTCACATTCCATTATCTCACTCTGATGCAGTCAAGATCTGCGGAGCAGAAGATTGAAGAGCGTATTTTATATGAATTACCCAAGCAAGCTCGAATTCATTTATTTTGTTCTGAAGCGATCACTAACATTAGAAGACGTAATTAAACAAGATATGACATATGAATCATCATAAGGAAAGTCGTATTCAGTTATTTGACTATAGAGCAACGAATAACAGCTGAACAAGAGATTTCACAGAGCATCATAGATGTATTATTCGAATCAAGATCATATTAAGTTATTTTACTCTCCAATAACTGATGATAGTAGAACAGAAGATTGAACACTTCATGACAGATGAATTGTTTGAAGATTGAATTCACATAAATCTCGTGATGAAACAAAAAGTTAGCTTGGTTTACATCAAACATGATGTTTGAGATAATGAATTAGTGAGACAGTGATCATATTCAACTAGTTTGTTGAGATGTTTTCTAAAACCAACAACTTGCAGCATACTGAGAGACAGATTGTAATGAAACAACTTCACTTTCGCTGCTTGAAGTGTACTGATAGAGTACCCTTTTCCATTCTAAATGAAGTGTGATATTAGATTAGATGATTGACTATCAAATGCAGAATGAATCATTCTAAGCATAAACCCTTTCAACTATTCTTCTATCTTCTTGGAAATATCTCGTAGTTCTTGATGCTCAAGCATGACACTTCAAGTATACAACTGCAAACAGGATACTATTCAAGTCATTTACTCACTTCAGAATGAGACTTAAACGTACGCCGCCTGTAAGAGTACGCATGGAATATCAATAACTTTCACTACAAATGTGTTCAGATGTCTTATTCGATTTAGATTCGCTTCTGAAATGACGTAAGAAGATATGACATGACGAGATAACTAATTAACATTAACAATTGTTCTCTTCAAATATATCACTCACGTCGAAGCAAAGGACGTCAATTCACCTTTCCAAAAGAAATTACTGAACAAATGAATCGTTCTGAGTAAATTTGTATTCAAATAGGTTATTTAATTGAAGTGAAGTATGTCACTCCATTCCATTGTTGAAGATCATTTGACAAATGAATGGTTCTAACCACGGTTCTATTCAGATATATCACTCATTTCTAGGCGAAGCGTCACTGGAACGTGCCAGAAAAGATCTTTTGTCAAAATGAGCCGTTCTAACCAGGATTCCATTCAAGTATATGACTCACTTTGAAGCGATGTGTGTCAATGCAGCATGCCAGAAAAGATCTTTTATCAAAATGAATCGTTCTAAAGAGGATTCCATTCAAGTATATCTCTCACTTTGAAGCGAAGCGTGTCACTAGAACATGTGAGAAAAGATCTTTCGACAAAACGAACTACTCTAAACAGGGCTTCATTCAACTATATTGCTCACTTCGAAGCGAACTAGGCCACTTGAACATGCCAAAAGAGACCTTTCGTCGAAATGAACAGCTCTAATCAGGTTTCTATTCAAGTATATCGTTCACTTTGAAGCGAATAGTGTCGCTCCATCACATTTGCACACATCTATCGGCAAAATGAATTCTTGCGAACAAATTTGCATTCAAGTATAACGCTACGAAAAATCTAAATTCACATTCAGCCTAGTTTATCGGGATGTCTAAATGATGATTAGGACGAACAAACATTTCGTTCGGATATGTCACTCTGAACTAACTACTAAACATTATTTGTAATAGCCAAATATACATGGTGAATGCATAATTTTAACCATAAGTATATTTAAATATATCACTCACTTAGTACAGCAGTGTGTTACTCAATTGCATTGACAAAGACTTGTTGACATATGAATCATTCTAACTAAGGTTCCATTCAAATATATTGCTTATGTCGAGACGAAATATGTGAGTATACTAATACATAGCACTGTACATGTCAAATAATTACTTCTAACAAAGACTTCGTATAGATATGACCTTCACTTAAGAAAAAGTTTGCACGAAATTAGATAATGAAAGTTCAAACAGTATAAGTGAATGATTATAAGGAGGATTGTATTCAATTATGTCGCTCACTTTGCCATGACGTGTGTCACTCAATCGCTGCAGTGACGATTTCTTCACAAATGAATTGTTATAACCAAGGTTTCATTCAAGTATATTGCTTAATTCGAAGCTAAGTGTGTCACTTGAACACCTCAGAAAAGATCTTTCGTGATAATGAACCGCTATAATTAAGACTCCATTCAAGTATATCATTCACTCCGAAGCGAAGCGTGTCACTCGATAACATCAACATCGATCTATTGATAAATGAATCGTTCTAATAAGGGTTTCATTCAAGTTTATTGATTCGTTCAAAGCAAAATTTGCTATACAATTATATCAACAAAGATCTATTGAGAAATGAATCAATTTAAAGAGCGTTCCATTCAAGTGTATCGCTCACTTCAAAGTGTATCTGTTATTCAATTATACTAGCAAAGATCTATTGAGAGATGAATCGTTCTCACCAGTGTTTTATTCAAATATACCGCTTAGTTCGAAGCAGATTGTGTCACTCGATCACATTACCAAAGACCTATTGAGAAATGAACCGTTATAAACAGCGTTTTATTCAATGTATATCACTCAATTCGACGCAAAACATGTAACTCCATCACATCAGCAAAGACCTATTGAGAAATGAATCGTTATAAATAGCGTTTCATTCATATATATAGCCCAATTCGAAGCAAAGCATGTCATTCGCTTATATTTGCAAAGACCTCTTAACATATGAATCACTTTAATCAGAGTACCGTTCAAGTATGTCACTCATTTCGAAAGGAAGTGTTCTCTTTCATCACATAAGCGAGAATCTATTGGTACATGAGTCTAGCTAAACCATACGATTCTGTTCGAATATCTTGTTTCGTTTAAGTAACTCATGTGGATGAAAAGCACGATCACCGAAAAGATTATAATTAAATAGTCACTACAATAGCTCTGTCCATGTATGGACTACGTCAAAGCAATACAGTATGGGCTGAATATGAGCTGACCAAAAATATCGCATATGAATGATATGAAGTAATAATCCGTTCAAATATCTATTGATGTTTTGTAACATCTGAATGGAAGACCTTTCGATGAACCGCTTGAAAGTATTTGGATAGTTTCAATTAAATATTGATTCAACTACATGAACGACTGTAGAGCACCAATCACAGCTTTTGTATCAAATAATGATGACATAGTGCACTTACAATCAGGACAAAGATTCCATTTGAATATTCCGAATAAATTGAAGTGATCGCTCGATAATGATCGATTGACGAATGTAAACATTATACATGATAGTATTTTATCTGGAACTATCGTAGTTGCTAAAGAAATAGGTGTCAATAGAAAACGTTTATGGTTTTAACAAAGATGCTGAACTTTTCAGGTTGGAATCGTTTATTAAAAAACCATCAAACATTCTAGATAATTTAAAAGATCATACTAGATCAGAAATGATTCCCACTATTTAGAAGAGTTCTACGTAGTAACCTTGTTTTTAATGCTGAACTAGTTTTATAAAGATGGCTGTAGTATATATTACTTGAGCTAATGATGATCATTTTTTGAATGAGACTTAATTAACATAAATCTGGAATAGCTTGGCTGATCCAATTAGAGGTATTACTTTATTTTTACTTTTCTTTATAATGAAGAATAAATATTAATAGAAACAAAATCTTTGTTATTTAATAAATAAAGATAGAAGAATTTTTGTTATTTATCTTTATGAAATACAGGTAAAATAAATATTAAAGAACCTTTTCTCTATGAGAACATGATCCTTAATTTTTACCAAGTAGTGGGTATCGGTGTGGACGAGTGTCGAAGTAGATATTGATCATCTGTGCACTCATATAGCGATGACTATATGATACTATCAGCTTTATCAGAAACCATAGCAGTAAATGAGTGTGTATATCTTACCCTATTAAGGACAAGAAAAATTGAAGTGAGTAATGCGAAAATAAAGTACTCAACCACCCATATGAAATGATTATTGACATCATAGTGGTGACGGAAAAGAAGTATTAAAACTTATTATTGTGTGTGTCAATCTTCAGTGGTAACAAGATCAGTTTAAGTACTCGATTCAGATAAGTCCGAACTTAAGAATAATATTATTTGTGCAGTAGAAATCAGTTACAGTAAATAGCAAAGACGAACGATTTGTTTGCTTTGGACGAACCACTTTAGGCATTGGTCGATTCGTTACCTTGCTCGTTATTGCAACACAATTGGAAACAAATGTTCAAAGGAGTCCATCCGACTTATTCTTTTGATCGAAAATGATTAAAAAACACTCGAAATATCCTCATTTCTTTAGATATACGTCCTGTTGAGGCTTTCTATATATATCATTTTCCATTAGTGTCAAAACATGAAAGAAGGATAGACTTTACTGTGTGGACAGGGACGAGTATGAGTTATGGTTCTTCGGGTAGCTTAAGTTTGATATATGTGACAGATTCGAACGCATAGAATTGACGTATAGAAAAGGATGCAAAACAAGCATACCAATATGTATATATAAATTTGGACGTACAGAAAAGAAAGTGTTCTGTCTAGAATATAATTTTATTTGACATTTGGCTATATTTACAATTTCTCTCAGAAAATGCTTCTTAATTGTTTATCAAGGTTTTCCAAAGACATATAAAGCGTATTATATGTTCTTTGTAGCGATTCTACACTCCTTCATTTTACGAAATTTTCCAATTTACATAGTTCATTCTAGTGTTTCATTTTGGTGCAATCAGATTGAGAAACAATGACGGCATCTGGGAACATGAGCCGCCAACTTTTAAAACAAATGCGTGGATCATGTTGTTCAATCCAAAATATATTCTGTAACCTAGTCATACTAATAACCACCGCTTTAAAATCTGCCAACTCTGAACTTTTCATTTTTCTACTTTATATTTTAGTAGTTGCTTCAAAGACACCAAGAAATACTATCCAATCAGTAGTATCGAGGAAGTAATTAAGCCTATAGTGATAAATTCTGAGTACATCTCTAGTAACAACATTCAAAGAGAAATGACAGTCTTTGTAAATATAAATCCATGAACGTTTGTTCACCGTGAAGCAACCGTCACTCTACTCTCCTTCCACAGAACATCTTATGAATTCGAGAATATGATCGATATGTGAATTCATCACCACCAAAGAATTTTACTTTCAGGAGCTACTTTTCTCCAAGGTTAGTACAAGCCTGTTACAATCATCTAAATATTGTTTGTTCGCCCATTTAATATTGTTGTGTGATCACCCACACTTTCTACTGTATTCGGAAGAAAAACAGCTTTTCAATCTGATTGAAGACATTCCATTCACAGTTTCTTAGTCGATCCCACTAACTCGTTCGATTTAATCAAGTCTTTAGAATTCTATCTGAGTCCTAATAATCCTAGATTCAGATCGCTTCATGTTTCTGGACACTAATTGAAGGTCTATCTACAGATTTAACAGTTGCATTAAAGAATAAGAATAATTACATAAATATTTCAACTTTGTTTGTCAACATTGTCAATTTAAAGTCAGTTTGCATATTAAGGACTCATCTATTTCATCAGTCGAAAACCTACATAATCTCAAAGTGTCAGATTATTGTCTGTTCAATCGAAAAAACTCCAAACCATTGAAAATGAGAGAAAACATCGAGCAACTACAACAGCTTCATTTTTGCTCAGCTGCTAATGATTACATATAGTTGATTTCATGATATAATTCTTCTTCATTTTTCAAGCTATGTTAAGTGTAAACTTGACTTATTTCGAAGATCTTTCTATATGCGAACTTCAGCAAATTTTCAAATATTCAATTTTTTTCCTTAAACCGCTGTGGAAACTAGTATTTAACTGTTTAGCCGGTTACTTACTGATAGTAGTAGTTGTTGTTGTTGTCGTGATGGTTCTTGTAATTGATGCAGGAGTAAGAGTTTCGATTTGACTCACTGCAGAAAAAGAATCACAAATAAAGAATTAATTGAACAGTTGAGTTTCTGTAAATTGATCTGAAAGCGTCTTGTCTAATAGAGCCTTAACTAAGTATAAGCCTTCACATTAGTCTCAAGAAAATTTCAACATTCTTCCAGGGCAGTGCTCTAATATGAAGATTTATTAGCGTTTTTAAATAATTAATTTAGTAAAATCGATACTTTTTCTTCAACATCAAAATCATTTATTAGAACTTGATAACGGTAGATTATTTTGACAATAAGCAAACTTAGGAGGAAATTTCTCGAGTGGAAATCATCTGATACTAAAACTAGAAAAGAATTTATTGCTCTTCCAAAAAAGAAAAACTTTACTACTCATGTAAACGAAAGAGTTGTAGTATAATTCTTTTTAAATACATATTTTAATTCATATAGAGGAATAGAACTTAGGGAATTTGTTCAAAAGATCCAAGGTTCTATCGCTAGTCAAAATAAACTTCAAGTCCAGTTTTCTATAGAAAATTCATAATGCTACTATCGTTTGATTAAGAATATTCAGCGTAGCTACATCGGTTCGTATTTCATCCACTTTCAAAATTTCAGCCTAAAGTTGGATGAAATTTACGAGAGAAAGACTACAAGATCTCATGTTCTATAGCCTTTGTGAAGCTAGCAATTGCAGTCGATTGTTCGATATTGTTGTAATTTAATAGTACTCATAAGAATTATAAGAGAAGAAGTCTTTTTTTGTCAATTTGTCAAAAGCTACGAATGAGCTCTTTTCCTAAAAGCCTATTTTCATTTCCTGAATGAGTTCGATGACGCCAATTCAGCATTTACATATTTCTAGGATCATTCCTAGATTCTTCACTCCAATATCATTAGACTAATATTGAACATCACAACAAGTCTATGGCAGTTTTATTGAACATTCTTTGCATTGAAAAAACTAATAGAAGTTTGCATCATGTGTTAATAAAATAATGCAGGTTAGATAATTATTCTTAGATTTTAAAAACGCAGGAATATTACCACCGAGCTATTTAAAAAATGAAAATAGGATAAATCATAAAGAAGAGCTCTTGACCGGTTTTTTATTCCTAGCTCACATGTATGTAGATTTTCCATTGTTACTATAACTAACATGGGGCAATTTTTATTTCGAGTTGCGGCATTCTATGAATGAATGCTTTTCGATTGTATCAAAAACTTGTATGTTGATCACTTAACGGATGCTTTTAGGAGGTGATAATCATGTATGGATTTACTTTTTTAAGCATTATCAAACATTATCATTCTACTGAGTTTTAAGTTACTACTGCCATATCTCTTTTACAGAAATAGATCGACCACTGACAAGCCATCCTATTTTGACTTGGTGTACCAAGTTTTGAAAGAAAGATAAGTTTTATCTTTTTTTATATCATATTTCGAATTCTCGGATAGAGCTACTGTTTTTTAAAACGTAGGTGAAAAAGGCCCAATGTTACTGAGCGCTATTTTTGTGTGAAAACTGATTGTACTGGTGAAAATACATACGAATATTAATGTCAGATTTGTTAAAGAGAATCAAAAGTTCTATGAGGATTCAAATTTTCAACATTGCTCTATCACATCTCGTATCATGACTCATTCGAGTTTCTATGCTTATACTTGAAATAGTAAACTATGCCTTTTCGGTTGTGAAGGACAAATTATAGCATCAAAATCTATTTAATGTTCCGAATAAATCAGACAAGACAAAGTTATCACAGCTATTGCCAAAGCTTCGTATTTCATTGAACAATTGCAAGAAACTACATAGACTATTTTTTGTCTTGGATCTTGAATTTGAATAACTGATACGCTTGATTGAATATGAGAAATACCTGCGATTTGTTCTAATGAACAGAATGTTAAATCGATATATTTTGTTTGACCATCTGCGAACGTAAATGGAATGGACAGTTTTTTGTGAGTGAAACGAATATCAGCTTTAACTTTGCTATTAAATATGTCTTGTTGCTTTTTGGTTGTATATGTCTTGGGATATGTAACTGCAAATCTAACGATAAGTAAATAAGCAGTTGATCCCAAGCTGTTTTCACATTGTGTCAGATCAGTAATAAGCCTATAATAACAAACAAATACAGAAAATACTTATAAATAAAAAGTGAAAATCTTTCAGTGACCTTCGTTTCCTGCGGTTGCTTGATGCGCTATTTGTCAAAATAAAACTATATGCAATCGTTGGCTTTATGTATGTCTGGAGATTGTAGGCTTTCCCAAGCTGAACAATATTTAACAGTAATACAGTTCAAGTCGAAGATAGACACATACTTGTTGAACGAGTTGAGATATATCCATTATTGTCGATGATGTCAGACTCGCTAAGTTTGTTCTGTATGTTACAGATAAGGCAAGTGCACCTAAGATGAATTTCAAATAAAATCATTCGAGCAAATAAAAGATGACACTAGATTACCATTGTTGTTGGTAGATGTAATTGATTTAGTTGGCAAATAAATCGGTATCAATGAAAGAATGAGTACTAGTGCAATAGCAGCAGTGATCATCAAAACACAGAGAATGGCAAGTATTACTGTCCATGAACTTTTAATTGTGCGTCTGAAAGTAGGATACTGTGTTGCAAAACAATTCTTCAGCAATGTCAACTTTATCAGTTGTGTCATTCGTTGATTTCAAAAAAAAAAGAAGTTATGCCAAGAATAAGAACGGAGAACACCCACTCATTTAGCTGTGTGTGAACCATAGTCAATTAATTGAATTTTCCCTTTTCTCTAATAATGATATGATTTTTTAATATTTGCAAGACATACCAACAAACCTCTTCGCACTTTTATCTAAGAAACTTCAAATCTTTTTGTATGTAAAGTAATGTTATCTTACCGATCAAGTTTTTGGAAAATGTGTAAGACCTGCTATGAAGTCAACGTGCGGATATGTTCTAAACATTTCCAAAGATGTAAATCCTATTGGAAAAGTTGATTGTTTTAGATATTGTCCAGCAAGATGCATAGAGCAGTTTCTATCAAATTTGAAAATCACAAAAAGATGGAAGAAATACTTGTCAAAGTGAACTCTTCGAAAAAGAGGCTTCGGGAAAATTGGGATTCTTGCAAACTTCACATAAAATTGAGATATTAATACATTTGATAACACTGCCATAATATGGCACGAAAAATGTAACAAAGAAAGCTTTGTTTAAGTAATGACATCCTTCTGGGGTGCATAATCTTTGTATAAGATCTCTAAAGAAGTTTGTCTTAAGAAGTTCTCGAAGTATTCTCTTTTTGTAAATTCATATTATGTTGGAAATGACAATGCTGAATGATTGAAGCCCTCTTGGAGTTGAATATGGTTTTGATATTATTCGTACATGTTGTGTTCTTTGAGATATGTAAGTTACATTGACGACACTGTTTTTTATAAAATTTTCTTCATTTAACTTCTTGTGATAGATTTTGTCTGTAGATAAACTACATGCGTTTTTTTCTTCTGATATTTTGATAGTGCTACCCGAAAAGAAAAAAATTAGTTTGCTATGCAATGTTTAGTCCTCACATAGTAATTCTCAGCTTTGTATCGACTAAGAAAATGAGAAAATCCGTTTTTGTAACATACACTATGGTTTGAACTACTACATGCGATGGTAAATTCCGCTTTCCAGGAAATTCAAATAAAGTGACTATAGGAGAAATTTCATGGAAATTTAATCAAATGCTTTTAAGGATAATCATAGAAAACTCGTCTAATTAAAAAAAAAAGAATATAGACATGAAGTTGAAGTCTAAGTTAGGAATGGGTTGAGTTGGGTTGGGTCGGATTGGGTTGGGTTAGGTGGGGTTGGGTTGGGTTTGGTTGGGTCAGGTCATAAAATGAAGCCCATTATGGTGTGAGATATGTATAGAAAAGCTTATATACATGTTTCATATCAAAACATCTCTTCACCCTTAAGACCTAGCCCAACAGCAAATCCAATCATATATATTATATATATATAGATATATATTCTTATTTTACTTGACTTGATCCAATCCGACCGGACCAAACCCAACCCACTCAACTCAACCCAACCCAACCCAACCCAACTCAACCAAACCCAACCCGACACGACCAAGCCCAACCCTAAATCAAACCATATATTATGTATATATAAAAATGCGTGCCATGATTCGATAAAAATATAAATAGTAGAGATCTGTTATATACACATTTTTTTATGAAATAGTATCAGAACAGTTATATATAACGATATAAAATGTGCCTCTATATATGAAGATTAGCTCTGGGCATTGTCACATTAATACTGCTCATTGCAATCTCCTGCACTTTAGATGCAGCCAATTTTGAATTTCCTGGAAAGCGGAATTTATCATGTCCTTGTCCAATCGGTCGCAGAAACCCTAGGATTTTTAAAAAAAAAAGTCATCGTTCAACTATGAAAACGTGAATTCATCTTTGATATTATAATCACTCAGAAATTCGTTCTAACGCATGGCACAAAAAAGCACAAGCAACTTACTTACCCGAATAACATTGTTGAAAATGACGTGTGTACTTGATCTTTCATTTTTGTGATTATTTTGTGTCTCGAAACAATGAAAAAAGTCTGCTTATAATAATCTACAGCGAGACAAAGAAAATGTCATAAGAAGACCAGGAACAATATTGAGTTTCGATGTAAAGCTATTCCTTGGTCATAAAGAAAAAACATGATACGCTTAAGTGAAAAAAATGAATCAAGACATACACTGAGAGTTTATGATGTATCGACTTGTTCTTTGTCAATTTTCACTTTTTATTTTCAATTTAAAAGAAACTGCTTGCCGGTTTCTGAATAAAAAATAAAATCATAGGCTCAATATGTCGTAATCTTCTGTATCTAATCTATTCTTAGAACACATAAATAAGGATATTGAGAAACAAGTGACTGCTATACAATACAGTCGATCTTTACGCCTCTAATTACAGTGGCTAGATTATTCGGAAAGAATCTGATAGATAGCGTCTTAAAACTTCGCTGCCAACAGCTGTCGAATATTCTGAACAGGGTATTGATCACTATTAGCCTCTGATCATCTGTTGCATAGCATGCCACCTAAGTTGTGACTAACGTTAGCATAGGTTGCTAATATAAAACTAGTTCATGTATAAGGCAGGTTGCAGGGTTTAGCGCTGGAAATCTAAGGAACGCATGCCTTTTGAATGGAACTACAGCTATCAATAGCTGTTCTCAAATATCGGACTACTAAATCCGTCCTTGGACCGCACCCTGTAATAAAAACTAGACGCAAGACAGCGCATCTTGCCTTTCCTTTTATGCAACAGTGCTTCGTGTTTAGTATTGTAGAAAACTAGATCATATTTGCAACACAAAGTATCTTTTTCAGTTCTCAAACGATATCAGACCACGAACGAAAAGCGATATCCCATAAGTGGAGTTGACGCAATATAGCCGTTCTCTGTCACTCGAAAGCAAAGAAGAGACTCCAGACAATCTAATCACGTATAAGTCTATGTTGTTCTATTATTTCAAATTGAGTTTTGGAAAAAAATAACACTCATTTTTTTCGGAACATGGGAGTCAGGAGTTCTGAGGAAAAGGGTTTTCTCTTGAAAAACAAACCGAGGAGAAGATTTTTTTCAAAAATAAAACAAATAACGTATATCACTAATCATAAGTCAACCACACCCCTACTCACGTTAAAAGTAGTGTTGACTGCGAGATAGTTACCACATCACGTGCACACTTGTGTATATCTGCGTCTTTTTTGGATGAGAGGACTAGGAGGCATTTAGAATTATTCCTATATCTATACATGAACATACCAGAATTCAGATAGAAAAGCTAGGTATATAAATCTATAATTATAAAAATAGGTCTAAAGCCTTTGTGGAGCTCCTATTCCACCTTTCCAAAAACAGGCGGATGTACACCTATATATTCTTGTGAATAATTCTAAACATTTCCTAAACCCCTCCTAGTCTTCCCATTTACAAAAAGAAGGTATATAGCTATATATTCGTATAAATAATTCTAAGGACTCTCTAAACCTTCATTTCAATTTAAAATCGGATGGTTTTTTTGCAATTTGAATTCAGATTAAAAGCAAATACACCAGTGTGTGTGAGGTATTGGGTTCCTAAACAATGAGATATTTAATTTCCATTTGAAATCATAGCAAAAAACCCAATGTTTAAATGAAATGGAAGTCTAGGAGTCCTTAGAATTATTCATATGAATATATGTCTAAATGTCCCCTTTCTTTACGATGTGGGAAGAGTTGTCAGGGCTTCCGTTCTTTTGCTTCCGCGTCTGAGGAACGGGAACCATTTGAAAATTTACTTCCGCTCATTTTCGAGCATTACGAGATACTTGAGGGTGTGGGATGTGGGTGTGGGCGTTGATTACTTTGTGGTCCACACCCCCATGCCATAACCAGAGAGCACCGAAACTCAACGTACACCAGTCAGGATTTTATGAGTTTTTAGAAGATCCTGCAAATGGTAACAAAAAAAATGAAGTTATTGCACATACATTTATGTTATAATTGTTCATTGATTTGCTCGTCTAGATTAATTAATTTTTTTATTAAGGGTACCTTTTTTTATGTTGCGTGCCGTTCTCTTTTTGACAAAAAATATTTATTTGCACATAAAAGGTTGTAAACACTTTAATCTTGCACACAAATATCTTATACACAATTGTCTTACACGCAATAGCCGTGCTTCCATTTATATGTAGCACTAGTTAATTACCTATATTTATGAAACGATATACTTAGAAAATGAAGGCATGAAGAGTTTGAATGTGATTAAGTATTAGACAGTTAAACGAAACCTATACTAACATGAGTTAGGGTATTCTTGACCTGTGATTAGTAGTACCCGTGATGTTTTTTCTTTAACGGAGGATCTGCTTCCAGCTGGTTCTATGCAGAAAGAGGTTGTTTTTCTTGGACACCTTAAAATCCGGTCTTTGGAAAAAAAACGGACGTCCCTTTTTTATTTCAAAATTTAGTTAGAAATCAAAAACCCCACAGACTCCGATTTCCTACCTGATGTGTTTATACAAGATGCGCACTGAGGAAAAGTAATGAAAATGTAAGGTCCAAGTAATACAAGGGGAACACGTGTTTTTATAACTTAAACATATTAATTATAAGTGTAATTGTAACTGTGACTTTTTCTTCTATCATGAAATCAGTGTAAGAACGAAAAGCAATATTATACGTATAATTTTTATGCTATAGAAGTATTCTCCATCTGTCGATAGAAAGAGAAGAGATCAAAACCATTCTAATTATGTTTTTCGTTCCTACCGGATGAGTATAGTGAAGGTCTAATGAAGAAAAATAACGAAGATGTAAATGCTAAGCAATACTCGGGGACCACTTGTTTTTATAATGTAAATATATTAATTATAGGCCCAATTATAACTGTGACTTTTTCTTCTATTATGAAATCAGTGCAAGAACGACAAGCAATATCATACGCATAATTTTTATTTTATAGAAGCATTCTCCGTTCCTCGATAAAAACAGAAACGATCAGCATCACTCTAATGATGTTTTTCACTGCTACCTTAGTAGTATAGTTAAGTTCCAACGCAGAAAGGCAAGGAAGATATAAGTGCTCAGCAATACAAGGGGGCACTTGTTTTATAATTTAGATATTTTGAGGGTGTGGATCTGCGTGGTTATTGTTTTTATTCGACACCCGACCAACACCCACCCACACCTTCATTATATGCGTTATGATGATCGAGATCCGCGATGAGATAAAGTTTATTTTTGGTGTCATTAATATGCATGTAGGATGGCTATTTGCATGTGATTTCTTTCTAGTTGGTATACATTTAAAAGCAACTATGTATATATAAACTTTTACACCACAAACACTGATGATTATCAGCTTTAACCCTATGATCAACACAAGCTATTCAATGAAAAAAGAAAATGAAGAATGCTTATTCCGATTATTGTAAACGTAAAAAAGTAAAGAACACTTGAAAAAGATCATGCCTATTTGAAAGACTGTCTATGAAGTAGAGAATGATACGTCGATTTTGGACTTATGTCAAAATATTTATATTCAGATGTAAACACACATCACTGTCCAGATATGGGGTCTCATTCTGCATGTCGTTATGAAAGTTCTCAATATAGTCATTTTTTTAAAAGACGTCAAGAATTAAAAACCAGCTCAAGGAAAATAACAGTCTATATGTTTTTAATGATTATTTGAGTTAATTATCGCGAAAAAGTTGTCTTCAATGAATATGAAGCCACCAAACAGATTGAGACAAAGGTTTTCAATCAATAGTCAATCTTATAGCTTCATTCATATGACACACGTCTTCTGTATTCGGAATGACTCATATTGATTCGTTGTTACTGCATAGATCCAATCATATCGTTTCTGGCTTTCATGGACTTTATTCATAGCACTCAGAACATCTCTCTGAAAGGGTAGAACCTTTTACAACGAGATGTTATCTATACATCAAGTTGATAACAACAAATAGTCACTCGACTTCAGGCAGAACAAAAGCATAATTCTATGCCATGCCTAAAAGAACGGTAGTATCTTGGTGAACAAGAATGTGACCGTAGAAACTTCAATATATAGAGTGTCGGTAAATCACTAGACAAAGAAAAATTTAAATATATCTGCCATGTTTTGATCTTAGGGGCTGACATTTTGACCACTGATACAGGAATACTACTAGTTCATATTTATGAGAGAATGGTTCTTAAAAGTTGGTTTTAATTATACAATGCAACTTACTTCAATAAAAGGCCTCTACCATTTTACGAGTTATGAAAAATTAATATTGTAGTTCTGTCAACAGATTCGTGTTGATTATGGCTGAAACTTCCAGACTAGAGTAAAAAAATAGGACAGATATCTGTGTAACACTAGTGTGAACAATTAATTGAAAAAATTAGATCACGTCTATTCCTTGCTAAGAGAATAAATTTGTTGTTTTTTTATAGCTTGTGAAAAGTTGCATTTCTTTATTGAAGTCGATTGTAAATACTTCAAAATGATATGTAGTAACGTTTCTCCCATGAAAATTAGCTATGAACATTACTTAATCAGTGACAAAAATACCAGGTCGTATGATTGAAATATCGAGCAGATATTCAAATTTTTCTTTATCTAGTGATTTTCTTGACGCCCTATATACCAGAATATGACTAAATACTCATTTTCCTGATTCTCTTTAATTGAGTCTTGAGCAACAAGTGAATCCTTGCTGTGACGAAAAAGGAATGATTCTAGAAGGGACATTAGTGTGAGAGATGGTGTTACACTTTATTTCTTCCCTTCATATCATTTAATCATCCTGTGACAATTGATGATAGACGTCATGTTAGTGTTGATGGTATTACACTTTAGATTATTCCTTCATATCATACAATCGTATCGTTCATATATAAAGCACACGCTTATATATACGAGTAGAATAAGAGATGATGAATAGAAAGGAGATGAGGCCAAGGAGAGAGTATATATAGAAGAACAGTAGAGATAGGACAGCAGCGTAAGAGTAGACAGGTGAGGACAATATATATAATATACGAGTGACCGATGATACAAAATGAGAAGCACATTACGATAGAAAGAGAATAAGGCTCAATCATGCATAGATAAACGTAGGAGTAACACGATTATGAACACTACGTAACATCGATTGTATAGCAACATATTGAGAAAGAAAAGATATCATAGAAGATTATATGCTCATTGGCACAATTACATTTTGCTCAATTGAAACATAAGGATACTGGTGTTCGACTATCTTGAAAAGTATTCTAATTATGTGAATTGACAAAGACTGGGATCACGAGACACAATAGAGAAGATGACGTGATACGAATGATGATCAATAAAAAGTATTTTTTTCGGAGAACATAGAAATAATATTTTGACGCAATTTCAAGATAAAAAAAACATGAATTCAAAAGAGATGAATGAAAGATATTGAAATAAAAATTGAGATCATTGTTTTCTCAGGTAGTTAAGGTCGGAACTTGTCAAAAATCAGTGAATCTGTTTGCTTCGAACACGTACACTAAACTATATTCAATTCAGCCAAATCATTCGAGAAGGAAAGACAAAGATCTTGTTTTTGGCATTTTTTCTAGAAAACTTCAATCGATCTGAATGATTTTTATTGTGATCCTATAGTGATATTAAGTTTATCTATGTAGTCTGTGGCTTTTTCTTGTTTGAATCTTTTCATCATAAAGATTTCCCTGTAAAAATTATTTTATTGTGAATATTACTTTGTTATACGTTTATTAACTGTTTTCTTAATAGATATTTTGTTCAATGAATCGATATTTGTTCGTGTTACTTTCCAATTCTTAGATGATGAAATTAGGATGCAAAAAAATAATTGATTTGGTAACAATAGATTTTTTCGTCTGATAATAATCGAATTCAAAACAAAATCATATACTTCTGTATGCTCATGAAGTTTTTGTTCGGCCACAGATATTCGAAGTGTGGAAAATCCTATTTGTTTGAAGCTTTGAGCAACACAAAGCCATCGAGAATCGAATCTTTCCTTTTTTTAGTGTGCAATCCTGATTCTTTGACTTATTCTTTGAAATTGTTTGCGCTGGTTCAACATAAATACTTGACTTTGATCAGATTTAACAGAATGAAACATTTCTTTTTTATTGATAGTCCAATTTGAAGAAATCCATCAATTGTTGCCTATGAAAGAGAACTTACAATTCGTTTCCTACGATATAATGAAATAATGAAACGAAAAACTAGTTTCGTCTTTGCAAGCAGAACTTGAGTGAAAATAAACAATAAACAAATTTTAAATTAAGTCAAACGACAATTCTAATGTTCCACGAACAACACTATCACATACATGAAACTATTTAAATTCATCTTATGATATATAAATGCACACCATTGGAACTATATAACAAACATGATATTAAGAGAAATAACATACAGATGATGCATAGTAATAAGACACTCAAGTGTATTGTCGAATAGATACATATCTAGTGACACGTTCGAAGATCTGTCGAAGTTCTTGTTGAAATTGAGGTGATGTAAAGCCAAAAATGAAAACAGATGTCATGAGTGGCACCAGTGATAGGAAGTAGGCGGCGAAATACATTATGTTCTGCCATGAATGTGTGATACATGTAAGAAAAAATGTAAGAATAATACGAGGAGTTATCAAAAGAACAATAATATACGGAGTGATCATAATGTGCTTATATACGCTAAAAGCATTTTAAAAATTTGACCATGTCGTAGCATTCACGTTCACTGTTGCCTTGTCTTTTGTTAATTTAGTAAGCATTAATATGGATGTGATTAGATTAATGATGTATGGAAATAGAAGATGAACAATATTCAACACCTGAGCATAAATACTAAGAGAGTCGGTGTTTCGATGTAGTGAACACCACGGGCGATCTGAGAAATGACGATCAGGAAGCAAATGACGCTGGGAAAATTTATAAATCGTGATCCCAGAATGATAGACGAACAATATTGAAATGATAATTTTGGCAACATTTCGACTTCGTGTTTTACTGAATAATAAATTCATATAAACAACTACTGTACGTTCAATAGCCACACAATGCCGCTAATGAATAATAAAGTGCAGTCGAAACAGAAATAAGATAATCTAAACCAAAACAACTGACTATTTGACTACTTTTTGTGACAAAAATAAGAAGTAAACGAATGGCAAGTGTCATTGTACCAATTTGTCCTATGATCGAGATCCATAATCGGTATATACCATTTCCCATTTCACTTGTTTGTGTTTGACAAAATGCGATGATCGACAAAATATTGCATATTGTGCCCACAAAAAAAACAAACAAAAATGCCTATAATCATTTGTGCTGGTTTGATAGAAATATACAAGAGAGCTTCTAATGAAATACTATAGTGAGAAGTAATAAATTGGCAGATAGATCCATAGAAACACATGGAACATAAAGATGTGGAATTCCAATCGTATTGAATGATATAATCAGATACCATATCATCGGATATTTTGTTATAGGTTTTCAAAAAGAAAACTAAAATAGTGTCCTTGGTTCGTTGCATCAAATAAATAACGAAAATGATGCAAACAACGATGTGCGTGCACCTGTGTTTCTTTGAAGTTTACCTACGAGAAGAACGGACGAATGCAAATAAAACGATATGCGAGTTGGCGCTCAATTCTTGATGCAACTTGTAAAATTGAAGACCAACTGGATGCTAATAGTCGATGAGTGAATTTATTTTTTTCCTATATTGGACAGTAAAGTAATCATGCAAAAGGGTAACACGTTTAAATTGACTGAAATTTTTCCGAATATTTTGAATTATAGATTTTTGTGCGAATAGAAAATTAATCGGTCGGTGTCTAACAAACAATGTTGATGATCGATTTATTTAGTTCCATAATAAACACCGTTTACGTTCAAAGGAACAAGTTTCGGTAAATCTCAAATATTGTTTAAACTACCAAAGTAGCCATCATGATTTTGAATGTTCTTTCATGCAACTTCCTTGTCCAAAGGGACTCTTACTGAATTGAACCCTTTTCACAATCGAATATGATAGTCAACGATACGGTTTTTACCGAATGTATTGTGACGCAACACAATGATTTATGATATAGAGAGAATGAAAAATATATGCAATGTAAATGATTTGATTGATTTCATTAAGCAAACTAATTTTTCTGGTTTTCTAGCTAATATTATCTGGAAGATCTCATTATAAAGTAAGCATAATATTTTTTTTCTTCTGCGTCTTTGACTACTTATACAATCACTAAAACTAACATTTTTTATCGAAGTTCTTATTTTTGAGTTACAAAAGTATTGTTTCAATCTTTAAAGAAGACTAACTACTTTAAAATGTGAAGTTGGGTATAAAATACTCCTCAATAATTTATTTAGAAGTTTCTCAAACATCTAATAATTTTCTGTCATTTTAAAGCAGTAATAGAAGCTATAATTTACTAAATATTACAATCTTATGAGGACATTTATTATTTCTAAGTTTCTGGATACATATTTTCCTCGTGGAATGAAGTTCTTTTTCAAGATATTTGTTAAATCTTTTTAGAAAGATGAATAACTTAGAAGTGCATCCATAAGGAATCTTTATTTTCATCGGAATAGTACAATGATTCTGCATAATATTACCGATTAAAGACGAGCAGTTCAAACTTATTTTCACGTACTTGGATAGTTTAAACTATTTTATGTTTGATGATCTTAATAAAAACCTTCCGAAAAAAACAAAAACTCATCGATGATATTGACTCAAAAGGGTTTTAGAGACGAAAGTTCCTAAACAGTTGTTCTAAAAATTATTCAATAGCCATCCTGTAAATATCTTTTGATTCATCATTCGAGAGTTAAATATATACTAAGAAGACAGCCTAAAACGAATTCAATATCATGCCCATACTAATATAGAACAGCAAAATCCTCCTAATAATCAGCTAATGATCAACCAAAACATTCCAGCTCTTCGAGTGATAAAATTTTCTACACAATTTTACGATTTGAGAACCTATTGATGGTGTTCGATTATTACACGATGATAGTGTCTATTGAATATGAGGTGATGTTAAAAGTGTTTCATCATAAAAAAAGCACTTACAGTATAGATGGATCATCTAGAAATTGAATTTTCGAATTTCTTCCTTAATCGAGACAACAAGCTCATGATTGAGAACATATATCGTGTAGAGAAGAATTTCTGAAAACGCTTTAATGCTTTCATATTCTTTTAGAAGACACCAAAACAAGCTAATTTCATCATAAAAGAAGCATGGAGACATTTAGCAAAGGCAGCTTTGTATCTAGAAGACTGCAAAACTTTTCCTGCAATATGTTGACGTGTTTTGCATCAAAAACGACTTTTTGCTATGCAGAAAAATTACATTCTTAAAGTGTCTTTATTCACTGTTTAAAATGAAAAGTGGTTGGTTTTTTCTAAACGAATCATTTGATGACATGATTCTTCTTTTTCTTTTTTTCGTTAATTCATTCGTATAAAAACAACAATAAAGTTTTAAATTTTTGTAAAAATAATATTTTACTAAATTGATTCAATAGCTTCACATAGTTATGATCGATCATACTTATTTTCTGCACAAACATGTAAACGATATTTAGTTCGATTAATTAAACTAATTAATAGTTGTTCTTCCTTCTTGAATAATTATTAGACAAAGTTCATCCATTGATGCAACTCGTCATTCTTCGTATGTGTAAATACAATAACCAATACAGTTCGCTTTATTTTATAAAAACTTATGAGAAGAGTGAGCACAAAAGAACATGAGAAGTAAAGAACAGGAGTAAAAGGCAACCATGTGTAGAAAAAAAAATGAGCACTAAATCGAAAACATGCGAAAATATTATGATGATAGGTTAGTCTTGTTTTAACATTTCCATGTTTATCTTCATGAAAACTCGAGTTAATTACCAATGTTTCTCTCTCTTAAATGATAAACTCGTTTTTGCTGCAATAAAAATAAAAAATAAATGTACATTAAGCATGAAGCAAACTTACGCCATTCAAGACAAAATAATTAAATAAATTCTTTTACATCTTCTTTTGTCCGTTTGTGTTTGATCATTGAACGCATGAAATGCTATTAAACAATTATAATATTGATTTGCGAGTAGTGATGACGCGATCGAAAGGATGTTGGGATGTAACACTTCCCAATCTTGGGCAATTTTTATGTTTTCCTAGCAGAACTGAAACTGTTTTTCTTGCATTCTGTTAAAAGAACGAGGTTTTCCTTCTGCAAAAAATCGTGACACTCCCCGATATTGACTGCTTCAAGCTATCGCTGTTTGCGATTCTCGTATAGCATCAACTTGTTTAAGGATATTGTTATTGGTACTATTTGCTACAAGATGAATACATTTGATAAGATACAAAGTGTAACTATCTCTTACTTGAAAATTAACGAACTTCGGCTATTTGTTGACCTAATCTTACTCGTAAAACATCTGAAAATTTGAATTGTTTACAGCTGTGATGAACTCTTCCAAATTTATAAAGTATAGATGCTCGTTCAACTGATCATGTAGAAGTATTTTCGATTCTAAACGAGTGGGGATGTGGATGTGGGTGTGGGTGTGGGTGCGGGTGTGGGTGTGGGGTGGGTGTGAATGTGGGTGTGGGTGGGTGTGAGTGTGGGTGTGGGTGTGGGTGTAGATGTGGGTGTGGATGTTGGTGTGGGTGTCGGTGTGTGGATATTCTATTCTCTTACAACACCCCCACCCCACACCCTACTTTATTCATGGAATCTTGATTTTGTCTCCCCTGCTAACTTCTATTCACTGTTTTGATTATTATTAGTCAATCCTTCATTATTTCAGATTAATCCCTTCTACAAACAAACATCAACCATATTGACTGATTTAATTTAAAACAAGCCAGTACAACATCGCACATTCCCAAAACAGGTTAGATATAATTTGTTATTATAAAAGACTATCCTATATGGAGAAATGATTCTCTAAAGAAATATGTAATTATTCAATTCAGAAAACATGCCCTATTTTCAGAAATTAAATCAAATCATTGAAGTAACTTTTAAAAAGTGGAGTAAAGTTCTTCGATTAGGTATCTGTTGAAGCATGGCCAGCATTTTCAGGAAGAATGTTCCTTGCACTATATAATAAAATGCATTGCGGGACAGAACTTTGCTTACCTATAAAATAATTTTCTTCATCAGCAATTCATTTTATCTACTAACGAAATAAACTGTTATACTTACAAAACCCAGTGGATAAAATAGGTCTGCGTCTCATATTACATTAATAACATGAGAAGAAAAAAGCTGTTGACATGTTCGTTGTCTTTTTTCATCGAAAGCCAGCCATATATTATCATTGATAGCTTTTTAATGTAATACGGCCGTTGATAATAACACATCATAGATCAGTTGTTCCAACTCATTTGCATGAGAATAAATAAATGAATATCTCTCATCGTATATTTATCTGAAACAGGACGAATGCTCATTTCCATAATTTATGTTTGAAATGAATGAAATAGATTGTTTAACAACTTTTTTCTTCTGTTCTATTTGAGTATTTCTTGAAAACGATCATATACTGAGAATACTCAATCATTTATTGTTGTCATGTTATTCCGTAAGATACAGTAAGAGAAATGAAAACGGAATATTTCTTTGAAGTGGAATATATGTTAATCTTTGATTATTTATATTCGAGGGAAATAACATAAATCGATTGATGATTTTTATTTCTATTGGGTTTACTAGTTCTCGGACCTGATCTCATGTTCAGAGTACTGAATGAGCGTCAATGTTTGATTAGTTAATATCACATATAACGAATCTATCAATACTGATAAGTTGGTTTTGTCTGTTGTAGAAAATTTCGTTTCTTATTGTTGTCCTTGCATATCTGATCAGCTGATCGTGACTGTTAAAGAATATGCAGAAAGAAAGTAGTTATTCTATGAAATTACAGGCTATTGAGTTTAGACTTATTTTAATCTTTTGCAGCACACAAATTCTCCGCAGGTATGGAATGTCGACTCGTAATGTATCAATCGTTGGACACGAATCTAACAAATAGCGATTTGCTGGAAAAGATTAAGCAGCATTTGAGATATGTTCGGGTCAGACGCGTGGCATCAAAAAATGGGAAGTCAACTTTTTACTTACTCTTCCAACAGGAAATCAATACTTATAAAGCACTACTTGTCTCGAAAAAAATGAAAAATATTTCATTTGCGTAATATCGACATCAGAATCCAGCTTTGCCGCTGTGGCACATGTCGATGAATTTCCTTCTGAAGATTTACCATTTCATCCTGAAAAAATATCGAATATTGCAAGATATGCATTTTCAATATATTTCAATGAATTCGCTTCTTGGATACTTCATCTTCAATTTTTCTTATATGTGCTCTAAAGGTTTTCTTATAATATAGGATCTGTTTAAGCTTTTTATTCGGCGGCTCTCGAATTAAATACATGCACAACGTTTCAGAATGGAGCAAGGTATATTTGTGCTAAGGTTCAATAGTTAGTAATAATTATTCTTATACTTTACTTCTAGTGCGAGAACAAGCCTGAAGAGCTGACAGATAGTGATGGATGAATGAAAAATTTCTGGTTTCTGGCGTGCATGATGTATCAAAACAAATCAACGTCTTTTTACTTTTTAATTGTGCATATTATCAGTGAGCCGCTATGCTAAATCATATTAAATAATTTTTTGAAAGTAGTTGTTGATTTTTTTGCATTTTATTCCTTACCCAAAAGTGTTTATGCTGTTAAACAAGAATCGGCGAGGAAACGATGCTGTTGAATTCTTGGAAGAAATTCTCGGAAAGGGTATAAGAATGAAAGTATATATAATATTGTACCATTTGTCTATATTAGTGTTTGGACCCGTTCCTTTTATTGCACTTTCATTTAAAGTATTAGATTGGTGTTACCTTAGTATTCAGGTATTGATTCTCAGATCACTTTTTGTTTTCATAAATAACATGTTTTAAACTTTCCATTTTTAAATTATCGATGTTTGAGATATTCTCACTAAATCTATTTAAGTAAAGATTTCATTTATCTTTTGTTGTAGATTGCAAACTCTGAATCCATCATGATGTCAATCTCTGCAATTATTTTACCACTATTTCTACAAGTAAAAGTTGTACCGATACTGGGTGCCTTTTTTGTACCGTTCGTTTAAAGCGTTACCATACCAAATCCTGTATTGAACTCTCAGAAACAAGCCCAAAAATTAAGCTCTGAAAAGGTTTCTGCTTCCGTTGCAAGTATCAATGGAAATCCTATTAATCAACAAAAGAGTATCTTTGAATCATTTAATATTGAAAAGGTACGTGTTGGATGGCTATGGGTGTGATTGTGGGTGTGGATGTGATTGTGTGAGTGTGGGTGTACGTGTGGGTGTGGTGTGGGTGGAAGTGGGGTAGGGGTGGGTGTGGGTGTGGACGTTGGTTAAGATTTTCTCTATATATCAACCGACATCCACATTTACACCCAAGTCACATACACGTCAACATCCCACACCCACACTTACACCCAAACCACATCCACACCAACATTCCACATTAGAGATGGAACCGATACAGGTAACCGGCCGGTTCGGTCTGGTACCAATCTGGATTGACCGGTCTACCGGTCGAAACCGCCTAATACTAGTCTAAATTTTTCACTTTTCTGCTTTTTGATGGTATTCACATGAAAAAACAACTGAAACCAAGACTAGTTCCACTGATCACACACGAATTTATTTAACAAATAGTTTTCAGAATGCCCATCAGTGAGATTATGGTTATCAACGGTGAAGCATTATGCCATTATCCGTGAAGGTACGAAGGTAGCCCGCACGAGAGTTCACCGTGAAACAAGGTTTCATTTCAAGCCTCAGCATGTTGTCTGTAGACCGATATTTTGACGGTGAGTCGAATTTTCTTTGATAAACTGACGTATCATCAGCATCCTGTTTAGTACCGGTTCCATCTCTGCTCCGCACCCAAACCCACACCCTTCTTTGCATATCAGCTCAGTGTGGTCCACCTTGCACGCATTCGTATCCGGCTCATGGGCCATCTTCCTGCTCGCACACGTTCGAGCGCAAAAGAGAGCTGAGAAAAGTCCAAGGCACTGAATAGCAATTAGAAAGAGTTTATTGAACAAGTCAGAGATAAAGTGTATTAAAAGTTTCTTTACACCTCAAGAGATGAGGATAAGTTGAAAATAATTGCTGTTAAGTAATATCTATACCGCTTGTTGACAAATGTCATTGCAATATTATATTGTCGAGTAACAAAAATATAATAGATCACTACTCAATTCGAAAGACTTTTTGGTGCCTTCTTTTCATATATTTCTAGTCCCTCTCGAAAATATGTCAATGTCATTGAATAATCTTCCAGTTCACGATAAGTTTCACCTAAAGTCCTATAGGATGTGGATGTGAATGTGAATGTTCTTCTCATCACACTCACACCCTGATTTTTTATCAATAAGTTACACATAGCAGCGTTTTTTGTTTTGCCACTGTATGCTGCCTAGAGAGTATGCGAAACTATACTCGCATCCATAGGAATGACTGAGCTTTTGCATCTTGCCGTAACATCAAACGCGACGGTATACGAAAAAATCCATCATCTGTCGTTATTTTTTCTTCTCATTTTTACGTGGAAGAGAAATTATTTCGTGCGTATTGTGCACTGTCATTAGTCAAATAGCTGCAAATATAATTGATTTGCATTGGTCTATTCTTGATTATGTGCACACATAGAATTTAATAAAGTAGAAAGAATTCGAAGCTCTTGAAGTAATCAATTACGTAGTCGTTTGATGTGCTTCGAACAAGATTAAAAATTACTGCACATATAGCACTCATACAAATGTCGGATAGATATGCAAATTTGAATTGAAAAGCAATATAATTCTCTCCATCTTATTCGATTCGATAGACATTTGCTAGCTGCCACTAGCTCATATTTTGAAATGCCTGTCAAAAGAAATCAACAGTTCAGTGACTGGTCAGCACCTGTTTCTCTCTCATCCGAGAAATCATTTATTAATCGATGTGAGAAAACAGATCAATCAAGACAAAGATATCGGTAACAAAACAAAATTTGTTTTGCTGTTGAGTCAAAAGATGATAGAAAATTTTTCTTCGATTTCTTTCTTGAAAATGAATTCGCTAGCATTCATCATCAGTATAGTTGCACTAATATTTTGTTTTGCTTAGTGAAAGAGTTCACCATTATTCACCATGGTGTTGTTCATCATGCTGTCTGTGGTTTATTATCGGCATTTTACTGGGTGCAGTTGTTTTAGCTACAATACTTGCACTCTGGATTACATCCAATTCTGATAAAATTAATGCTACAGACGGAAGTGCATCAATTATTGTATCAACATTAAGTAAGTTTCAATCTTTAAATTTGACATAATATTTAATTAAACAAAATGCTAAATATCAGAGCTGTTGTCTTCAGTCACCAAATTGTTAGAAAGTTATTTTTGCTCTGGAAAAAGGGATCTGATAAAAATTTTCAGGAGACCTTCATATATGCTCTGAGAACTGCTTAGTAAAGATTTCAGGTGAAATTATTGAGTTAGCTGTGAGTTATCCGACTACCAAGGTTACAAAAGAAGGAGTTCTTGTTACAGAAATTTATCACTTTCATTGAATGGCATACATTTTATGTTGATATAGCAATGTATCTAAGACGTACCACTACAAATTAACGTAGTTCCATATTTTTAAAATTTTTTTCAGACTTCTAGTATTTTTTTCGGAACACAGCAGTTCTGCGCGCAACGTTTTCGCACTGACACTCCTGCGCAAAATAATCCATATGCACTTTCCCTCACAATCCGTAAACCATTCTTTATAAAAACTGCAAAAGCTATTAGTTTTGCATAAAAAAAACAAAAATTTCAACTGCTCGAAAGTGTTGATGAACCGATTTTTTCTGAAAGACAAATCCGAAAAATTAGAGCTACCACTATGGGAAAAACTCATATTGGATAATCAGTAAATGAAACATGAAATATATTCGGCTCTATGAAGTTGTAGAACCCATTGTGCAGGTGAAACTAGATTTGATTGACATTTAAGTTCCGGAATTTCGAACAAATGTTCACTTATCAATCGGTATTTGTTCTTATTTCTCTTGATATTTTTGTTTTAGCGACGATATCAACAACAAGTTCCACTTCAGGTATTTCACCACACGTAATCAGCGTCAAGAATGATCTTTACCATGACACGGCAGTTCTGCGCGCGACACTTTCCCGCCGACAATCCCGCACCAAAGGATTTTTTTTCTATGTTTATGTGATGTATTAGTGCCAGTGTGAGTTTGAGTACCAATGTGAATGCAATGGAGGACTCACAGGTGCTTCTTCTCACATCCATTCTACACGCCCTTCGAACTGTGCTTCATGAAGTTTGGAAAAGCTATTCATTCTTCATGAAACAAAACAAAAAAATCATTTGCATAAAAGTATTTGGTGTGGAAAAGTCGCGCGCGGAACTGTCGGTGAATGAGTCTTCACTTCTTTTCATTCAGTTACGACGACAACCACTACCACGGCCACTACCACCACAACCAAGACCACTACGACTACCACCATGACCACTGCAACCACTACGACCACCACAGTCACTACCACGATCACCACTACAACCACTACCACGATCACTACCACGGCCACGACCACAACCACCAGCGCAACTACGACCACTTCGGCCACTAGTACCACCACGACAACGACAACCACCACAACGTCCTTCAATTCATGTCTGCTATTTTATAATTTAATATTTAGAGTTCAATGTATAAAGTATTATTTTAGGTAC
Source organism: Rotaria sp. Silwood1 (assembly GCA_905250075.1). Lineage (NCBI taxonomy): Eukaryota > Metazoa > Rotifera > Eurotatoria > Philodinida > Philodinidae > Rotaria > Rotaria sp. Silwood1. The sequence continues at coordinate 458,093 of CAJNOP010000073.1, read as the reverse complement.
GAATCTTCGTTGGAATCAAACAGGTGAACGTGTCGCGGGAATTGGTACTTATGGAAAGAACACTAACCAGTTCAATGCTCCAGCTGGTTTGTATATTGACGCTAATGACACTCTATTCATTTCGGATAGTAACAATAATCGCGTGCAAAATTGGACTTTGGGTATGACAAATGGTGCAACAGTAGCTGGAGATAGTAGCGGCTCATCAGGTTCGACTTCGACTTTGCTAAACAATCCTGTAGGTTTAACTTTTGACAAAAACGGATTCATGTATGTAGTCGATAATCAAAATAATCGAATTCAGCGTTTTCCTCACAATTCTCTAACTGGTACAACCGTTGCTGGACAAGCGGGTACGAGCTCATCAGCACTAAACTCGCTCAGAAGGCCATTTGGAGTAGATGTTGACGATGATTCGAATGTTTACGTCGCTGATAGTGACAATGATCGATGGGCATATTCATCAAGTCAATCTTTTTTGAAATTCGTTTAATGATAAAGTAGCAATTATTTGCAACTCGAGACATACTTTATGATTAGATTGCAGTAGTGAAATGGACTCCGAATGCAGCAATTGGCATTCTTCTTATTAGTAGCAACATCATTGGCAGACTTTACGGAATTCTTCTTGCGCCTAATTCAACGAATCAGGTTTATTTAAGTGATGAATCTCGTAATAGTGTTTATCTGTGGACATTTAACGCATCAACCCCAGACTTAACTTTAACTCAAGTCAATGGTAGTATAGGTACTCTTGGCATGCCTAGAGGTATTATTTATGATCTGTATAATAATTTGTACGTTGCTGATGCTGGTCGTTCTCTCATTGTAAGATATTGTGTCAACTCAACAATTGGTAGCACTGTTGTTGGAGGTAGTGGTAGCACACCTGTGCTCAACAAACCATCAGCTATAGCCTTTGATTCGAATTATAATTTGTATGTAGTTGATGAGAACAATCATCAAGTTGTCAAATATGCTCGACTATAAACTGGAATTTGTTTTTCCTCGCTTGGGTCGTTATAGCATCAGAACAAATTTTAAACATTTTGACATATTTTACACTTTATTTCACATTATTTTCATAGTCGAAATAGAAATTTATCACGTTGGTGTGGGTGTGTTATTCTTCACAATAGCAAGTACCTAGGCTCCATCCACCCTTTCGCCTCATGTTACCATTAGACGGGAAAAAATTCAATTTTACCAACAATGAAACAGAATCTAAAAAACGAGATAGATACTTTTGTAGCTCATAGTCTGGCGATTCTAATGAGATAAGACACTTGTTTTTATCTCTTGTTAAAGAAACTAGATAGGTTTACAAGAAAGTTCACGAATAATACTTTGAGTTGCATGAATCTATTCATATCGAACAAAATTTTTTTTAAATCTAATAGCTTTACGTCTTATAAAATAACAGCTTTTTACTCAGTTTTTCATGTTGATTCAGAATATAATATTTTTAAAAAGTTTGTAAAATAAATGTAATTGGAAATTAACTATTTCTGTAGAAAAAGCGAATTCTTAGGTACAAATACTATATTTTAGTCATTTGATGTGTTTAAGAATTTTTCCAGGCGAATAATGATCGAATCAAAATAAAAAGTATAGATTGGTGACCAGCTTTTCAAACTCTATCAAACCATATATACACGATCGAGAAAAAAAAATTCAGTGAAACGTTTTGAATTTACACCACCTTGAAAATATAAAATAGTATTAGTAATACTATAAGTATTGATCAAATTGATTATTAATATTTGTTAAACATTTTATTTTGAATTTTTTATTGTGTTTGTTACTTCAATATGTTTTGATAACGATGAAAGTAATAGATATTCAGTTGAAAGATATTTTCTTGCAATAGTGAATGCTAATTCAAAGCTTTTTAAAGCTATTTCAAAATGTTCGACATCTCAAAATATCTTTCCAATAACTTGAATACCATCTATAACTGTAATATAATGGGATGATAAATCGATAATTGTGTTTTCAATCATTAAAATGTATGTATAAATCGATAACTTTTTCATAATAATATGAAAATGTGTTACTATCAGGAGGTAGATATTCGGAAGCCATTACTAAATCTTTTCGAAGCATTTTTAATGTTGAAATATAATGAATAAGACTTTAATACACTAAATTTAGTCGTTGACATAATTGAATAAATATATTTTTTTCTGCAAGAGTCATAGGTTGATTTTCTGAAGGAAGAGATAAGCCTTCATGATAATTACGTAAAGCATCATCATAATTGTTTTGACTTTGATAACATTTACCTAAGTTTAAATAAACAAAAGTAATATTTCGACGTTTGTAATTTTTCATTCTAAAATGGCATGATGCGATCTTATTATAGGTTAAGCCGAGTTTAGAATCATCTAGCATGTTCGATTTTGACACAATCTCAATGATTTCATGTAAAATTTCAAGGAGCAAAAGCTGATTGCGACCAAAGCAATCATTGACAGTCATTGGCAATCAGTGACAATTAAAACAATCAGCTTTTTTTTTCCTTTAGCATAACCATATAACGATATTCTGAGAAAGTCAAAGGTTAACGAGACAATAACATCTCAGTATCTGTTGATTTTTAATTACACTTTTGAACACAGTAGCTCCACAGTTTTCTTCAATTTTCAGTTCAATCTGATTAAGCTATCATCGATTGTAATCAGAAGAGTGACAAGATTAATAGGGGGTGATCAATTTGTACTCGACTTTTTATTCGAGCTTGAAAAAGTTGCTCCTTTTTCTTCATCCATGTTATATAATTTTTGAATGTGAAAAAACAGTGGGAAGAATGTCTTTAAGACACTTTGGATCTGGTGTGAAAAACACCGACTGAGTCAGGTATGACTATAAATAGAATAATTACCAATCGAATCATATCTTTCTCAAAGGCAATATTGTGAATATATTGGTTTGAAAAAATATTTTATGTTCTGCTAAATCGGTTAATGTTGCTCGGAGAGACGACTATTGGCATCATTTTTTCAATAGGTGACTATTGAGCGGTCATTTTGTCTCATGTAAAATATTTCTCAGAAATCAAATTGAAAGACAACAAGATTCTAAGAGAAAAATAAACACTCGTTTAACATTTGGTGATATTAGTCGATTTGAACTTTTTTCGACAAATATTGGCTCATTTTTGAAGAAAAAAAGGAAGACAATATTTTCTTTTCTTTATTCTTCATTATAAATCGACAATAGAGTCTTAAAAGTTTATAGCAGATAATTGCATGATTATCGATTTAAAGCTCCTATGTTTTCAAAATATTATCCCATAAAATGATTGTTTAAATATATAAATATGATATGAAAAGCAAAGTTTTTTTCTCACTTAATTTTATGTTAAGCCTATTGATATTTTCAAAATTTTCATTGTTAAGATCTTAAAAACATAAGAAGACCTAATTCAGTGAAACAAACCATAAAACAAAAGTAGCACTAATCAATATAGAGAGTGATTCAGATAAGTATACTGTTATTGGTTGACTTTTCGGTGCCATATATAAAATAGCATGTGTATCAAAAGTAGCAGGTCAGGTGTTCTGTGCGTATAGATAACGTTTGGTGCATCTGCCATTAGACAAAGTGCATGAATATTTCATTATGTTATGCTTTGCGTGTATGGTGACATCTTTTGATTTTTGGACGGTTACATGCTGTTTAAGTTTGCCAATTTTGCAGTTTTTGTTTTTATCGACGGCATATAATCTCGATAACTGTAAAAAATATGTAGATATTTCACGAATACCGATAGATATTTTGAAGTAATTTTCTCTATTGGTTGGTTTTAGGTACTGCATGCGTGGTCGTCCATATTAGGATTGACTGCGACATGTCTCATAGTCAAGCAAGCCTTGAGATTTAAAATCAGTTAATGACAATCTATGGTATTTTCTATAGAAAAAAATCCTATACTCTAATACTCAGGAGTTCTGAGCTCGACATAAAGCCATAATATTCAATAAAAAGTATTGCATATCAGCTAGATTGATTTTTTTTCGCTTTAATGACTCATAAAAACGAAGTGATAATCATTGGGTGACGACACATGTGATTTTATCACGTTCTACTTGACAGAATAATCTAACTATCGTTGTATTCAATTGACAATTTTCTCTATATTGCATATAGGTATAAATAAACGTAGACACAAAAGAGTATCGTCATTAGCATCTTGCATTAAATGAAAGACACCAATCATGATTTGTACATCATGCGGTATGGAAATTTCAGAATCATCAAGATTTTACAAATGTCGTCAATGTGTGAGCCATTTTGTCTGCAAGACATGCACGAAGAAGGAGCACAATCGTGCAAGCAGTGATCATCATACGTTAGACAAGGTAAACACGAGACTGCGCTTGAATGAGTTTAATCAAAACAGTTTATGTAATTGTCCTTTATAGATAGGTACTAAAACAAAGTCGATGGTACCAGTACAGTCATCGCTGGAGATGGAGGAAAAATCCGTAGAAATTAAAGCCGATTTACAGGTAAAACTAGAATGACGCATATTTTAAATGAAACCATGAACATTTTCAATCCAAATCGATTTCTATTTAGTATTTTTTTCACTAAACTTGACTTCATTTTTCGTTTAATTTTACATTAGAATATTTGAAGTGACAGGCATGTAACTTTTCTCTTTCTTAAGGCACGTCCCACGTCGATCTTTGCAACTAGAGAATATTTAACAATGTTTTTGGGCTATTGTGATCATTGTTTAAACGTGCTTGCATGTGGAAAAGACGTAATCTTTAACTGTGATCAATGTCCAAATAATTTCTGTGTTTGCAATAAATGCATCTCACTCATGCCACATGAACATCCGTCAATGCATACATTTTCAAAAGATACGTCGCACAGCGAACTTTTACAGCGTGCCCATAACTTGGAACATTTAGGCATTACTTGTAACAATTGTCAACAAGAAAACTTCGATGGGATACGACATCACTGTGAACAATGTGAATCTAGTTATGATTTATGTGAAAAATGCATTAACACAATACACAAACATCACATGTTTAAAATTATCTCAAATCCTTTTCTACGTGCTCATAATAATAGTATGCTTGCCAAAAGAACTCTGGACGCAATAGCAAAAAATATTGATGCTCAGAACATCACATGGCGCGATCCAATTACTGGATGGACAAAGATTGATGCTGAAAATATGATAAAACAATCTCAAAAAGAACAAGAAGATTATAATACGCAATTACAAAACATTTCAGAACGTAAACTAGCCGCTGCAAAGAGAGAACAGGAAATTCAGCGAGAATTGCACAGGATGCGCATGGATAGCCTAAACTTCCAGCTTTCACTTGTGAGCGACAATGTTCTATATCTTCCGCGGCAGTACTAAAGAAAAATATCAAGCTATTTTGTCACGTTTCTTCTTCTGGTCGGTAATTTACGCAAAAGATAATTTTCTTTCAAATATTTATAATCCAGAATTTCTAAGACTAACATAATAAATTGGATGAAAAACTACTAACCTTTCTAATATGATATATAAAAAAGCAAATACATCTAATCAAGTTTTTCTTCATGTTTATTGAACTCAATAAAGCAGAAAGAATACATCTGGTATAGTTTTGATCAACGTTGTTTCACAAAATATTCTTTGAAAACTATATGAGATTTTTTTAATAATAATTCAGTTTTTACAATACAATAGCATGTTTTTTATTCTGAGTGACGTACTAAAACGAAGTACTATGTCATGAACATCGTCTTCAAGTTTACTTGATTCAATACAAATAGTTGTAACTTTCAGTAATATACGTTCAACTTCATTTTGCATATATGTCTATCTTGTTTCTTTAGTTCCAAAATTAGAATGATGAATAATTGAATGAGCAAATAAACGATAATCAGCTGTATCATCTTGTTTATTATTTGAATGCTTAATTTGCCTACATTAATATTTACTTTAGGATTTGATGTTGAAATAAATTCTAAATCAAATGAACGTAAACTAGAACTAGTTAAAAAAAAATGAAAATTCGAAAAACAAAAACAAAAGCAAAATTTTCCTTTTCTTTCTCACATCTGATCGTTGCCCATGTGTATAATAAACTAGCAATTCACTTGAGTAAAATAAAATATAACTCGATGGATATATTTTGCAATGCAACAAACTCCTCTATAAAATATTAGGAATTATTTTTAATAATGATTTCTGTTTTTTATAGACAAACATACTTTTGGTCTTACATCTCTGTAATATATATAATTAATAAAAGTTATTAAGTAGTTTTGAAAATAACATATTTATCTTTCTTTTTACTTTCATACGGTATTTTCGAAGAACATAAAGTACCGAAACAACAATACTACTTAATTCACTTAAGTTACGTGATAATACTTATTTATCAGTTGATTTCTAGATACATTAGAAAATTTAGTATATTATTATTCTATAAACTAGTACAGAAACATCTTCATCAAATTAAAAAGGATAGTTTGTAAATTGATAGTCTTATTGAAATTGATCTTTTTACAGATACATAAAGTTTTCATAGGAATGCATGGACATTGTGAAAAAAAAGTTAATTTCATGAAAAAAGTCCTTTCTTGATTATATCATATTGAAATAATCTGAATGAAAATAATACCTATGTAGAAGACCAAAAATATTCATTTCTGATAACATGAATTTCTCAAAACAAATACAAAAAACAATTAAATTAAAAAAGAAATTTTCTTGACTTAATTCATGTCTATACATATGAATAGCACGTAAAAATTTTAATGATGCTCTATTTCATAATAGTGGTTGTTGAAATGCAATTAATATTTGTCGTGATTTTATTAGAACGTTTGAATCATTTGTGTGTTTTAACAAAGTCAATTCATCCGTTAATTCTGAATCGAGTTGAAATAATAAATCAATTAACATAATAACAAGAGTATTATTAGAACTACAATTTGCATATGATAAAAAATTTTGAACAATTTTAGACATATCAGTTTCATACCTATCATGTAATTGTGTTACACATTTATCATATTGTATATATTAAGGCAAAATGTTACTAATTGTATAAGACTATACAGTGGTAAAAAATTAATCTCTATCAGCATAATTATCAATAAATGATGCAATTGATTATGATGAACATTGTATTGTTACAGATGTTCCATTACTTAAATAATTTTTCATTAACATTTTTTTTTCTAGTAACTTAACCATCAGAATAAAATACAATATAATATGCTTCAAAATAATGTGGTACCTTTGTAACTTCATCATATCTTTTATACATCGAAGAAAATAACTGTTGATAATTCCACATAAAAATTCTTACTTAAAAAAAATTACTTGTTCAAATAACAACTTGATTTATATTATTTCGATAATTTCGACTCTTACAAATATTTTCATTATGAATATAATGTCTTTAAAATTTGAAAAATTAATAACGAAATGTTAAAATGACTTTATAAATTTAGAGATCATAAGAGTAGATAAATACTTGTCTAAGCTAAATGTTTAGATTTTGCATTTCTTAGTAATCAAATTTGACAAAGAATCTTAATTTATCAAGAGTAATTTATAACATTACATATTTTGTTTACTATAATAAAATATTATATAACATATTAAAGTTCTATAAGTTCATATACAATAGAAGAAAATGACTTCTTCTTTATAATCAATGAATTTATACAGAAAAGTTAAATAAACTGTTTAAGTTTGATAGACTTCTTTCACATCATTAGCAATATTAATCGATTAATTCGTATTATTTACATACCATTAGAATATTTACAGTGTCGATCTTTATGATACGCTTGTTTTTATTTTGTCTCAAGAGAAAAAATATTCAAATAAAATATGAGAAAAGAAAAATGAATCCTTTTTTTTCTTTTAAATCTTCATTTTTGTATCAATAAAATAGACAAAGATGATTTTTGTTTTTTATATATAAATTATTATATGATTAACTTCTTCTCAAATTAATATGTTTGTTATTTTCTATTGAAAAATATTGTAAGCTTTTATTATTTAATTAAATATTTTCTTTTTACAGAAAAAAAAAGATATCATTATTAAATAGCATTCCTATAGACATTGAACAGGAAATTATTTTTATAAGGAAATTACAATTGGATTTTCTATGAAAGCATCATTATTTCCTTCATTCTTTTGTATTGCATACTAACATCATCATCATTTTTATCAATACTCATAAAATAATGAACCAAACTCCCTGTGTCTATATTGAAGACAAACAAATTTTCATATTCATAAAAACGCATGAAGAAGACTTCCACACACGTGAATAGTAGTGTAATTAGAATCATATAGAATATAAACGAAACAAAAATGAGCTTCATATTTTATGAATGCATGCATGCATGCATCCATGTATGTGTCTATGGCCGGAATCTCGATCTGTTGAACACATAGCGCAAATGTATACAATGTGTGCATACGTTTAGTTTTCAATGACAAATTACAAAAGATTGTAGGTAGCCCTGGGCCGATTTTCAATACTGACAATGACCTTTGATTATAGACATTTTTTTTCTATTAATTATTACCTCAAAAATCAAAAAAAGAGAATTAAATCCTAAAGAAGTTCGTATTAGACATACAATTTTGTATTTCTATGATTCTCTTGTCTCTTTTTGTTATAGCCAACCATTTCCTTTCTATCTTCGTTCTTGTCTTCTGTCATGATGAATCGAGAGAAAGAAAAAATGAAGGAAAGGGAAATAAATAGATAGCACACCCATCATATACACATACGAGCATCAAAATGATCCACAATCGGAAGTGACACACTTAAAAAAAATACTTTTTTTTATATATATATTAAAGATAGTCTCCCTCTCAGTCTATCTCTTTCGTTATTACGATTGTTGCTTTTTTTCCTATTATTTATTCAATATCAATTCTATTGAGTGTAACGGTGTGATAAAGAAAAAATAAAAGAATCTTTTATTGGAATAATTATGGCTGATGTTGTTCATCGTATTAGCGAATTAACACATACACGTCTCTCATGGTTTGGTTGTTCAGATGATGATGCATGTAATCGTCTAAATCATCGTCATACTGTTTTAATGTTATTAATCTTTTCGGCGATACTTACGTCACGTTTATTTATTTCGGATTTAATTATTTGTTGGACACCCGGTGAATTTACAGGTAAATAAAATCATTATTTAATTATAGTTAGATTAAATGCGAAAAATCACATTTTTTATTATTGAATCATTGATTGACAGTTCCATTGAATTGAATTCAAATGTTGTTGCGGTCTATACGTCTGAAAGGACAAACAAAAGTATCTATTTAGACATTAAACAATAGCGTATGACAGGTTTGACACATAGATCATTGATAGCACATCTATTTATCTGTCATGCTGAAAATTGCTTAGGGAATACAATGAACTTTCAATGAGGTAAATTGATTTTCTTTCAGGAAATTTTGTTTCATATACTCGTCATTATTGTTATGTAACAAATACATATTATATATCAATGAATGAAACAATTCCAACATTAAATAATTCTCATATGCGTCGAAAACGTTCAATTTATTATTATCAATGGTTACCAATATTACTTGCATTTCAATCATTATTATTTTTAATACCACGTTTAATATGGAGTAGTTTTAGTCCACGTTGTGGAATTAATTTACAACATTGTTTATCACCACAATATGATTATCGAACAAGTCGTTATAAAATTCATAATATAACAACCATGCTTAATTTATTAGCACGTGCTAAACAACATGATTTTAATCGTATATCAACAAATGATAATATAAATAAAAATGGTCTTACATCAAATATACAATTTTTAAAAACATTTTGTATTCCATTTTTATTTTTAAATGAAAATCCATTTCATGGATATTATTTAGTAAATTTATTTCTTATTGTTAAAATACTTTTTTTACTTAATTCATCATTACAATTATTTTTTTTAAATACATTATTAACAAAAAATTCCATATTCTATGGATATGAAGTTATTGAAAATTTTCGTCGAGGTGAATATATTGTTGGTTCAAAAATATTTCCATTAAATGTTTATTGTGATTTTAATATTATTAAAATTGGTCAACCAACACTTTATACAGTAATTATAATAGTTTTGCTTTTTTTTTAATTTCTTTTATAATTAGAATAAAATATTCTTTTTTTTTTCCTCTTTCTTATTAAGGTTCAATGTTTATTACCAATGAATGTATTTAATGAAAAAATTTTTACTATTATTTGGTTTTGGTTAGTTTTTTTAACAATAACAAATTTAAAAAGTGTTTTATTAACAATAATTCGTAATAGTTTTCATCAATTTAATTATGCTTATATAGCTAATTATTTAGATTTATATTCAAAAAAAGAACGTTTTAAAAGACATTTACTTGTTAAACGTTTTATATTTGATTATTTAACAGCTGATGGTATATTAATATTAAGATTAATATCAGAAAATATAAGTGATTTATTAACAAGTGAAGTTATTCATGAACTTTGGAATGAATATAAAAAATTATCTAATTTATCATCAACAAATCGTGAAAAATATCAACGATTAAAAACTATAGCTACAACATCAGCAGATGTTTTAATAACAACTAAAAATATTCATTATCGTCATTGATTCAAATAAATGAATCTTTTAAAATCAAAAGAGCGGAATACTTATCACTATGATGATAGTAATTAAATGTGATGGAAGATTCATTCATGCATATCTTAATCAATACTTTGTTGAAATAACACTAAATACGTTATATATCTATAAGGATAATAATTATCTTCATAGAAGAGTGACAACAACTACAAAGAGATTATATTGCTTACGAGGAAATCTTTTCATCTATTTTCTTCTGATTTTAATGATTTCTTTTTGTTTGCCTATAGTTACTATATATAGAGTCGACCTTAAAAATTGCTTACGATAAAAAATGTCAATATATTCACGTTGCTCGAAGGTATTGGGTAGAGTTTTTTTTCTAATGAATGATAGATGATTGTTCAAAGTTTTTTTTTTATCATAATAAAATCGTTTATGAACATTGCTTTCAATTATTGACATTCACTTCAATACGATAGTGTAACAGTTTACATCGATATAATATAACATAAACAGATTCATTTATGTGTGCATTCCTTTTCCGATGTGTATACTCAATCGCCTCTTTCGTTCTGTGATTCTGTGGTTAGCTTTTCCTTCTATCTCAATGAAGCCACGTGTACAGGGTATGGGTGTGGATATGAGATGTAGTTTTTCTATTTTTTGATACTCACACCGAAAAACGATAAATTTAATATGAAGATGTAGGTAGAATTTTTGTCTTCATCGACACAAATTCCATTTTTAACACACTGAATTGAGGTGATGGGAAAAGTTTAACGACAATCTATTGTTTTTTGTCTATAATATGAAATACCTAGCTCAAATACAGATAATGATTTTAATGGTCAATGAAGTTTTCTATATAATGCACTCTAATCTTGATGAACTATGGCGGCTAGATTTCATTTTCTATGATCTTTTCTTGAAAAGTTAAAACTATTTAATGGTATTATTACAAATTAGCTCCCGTAAAGCCCCTTCTAAAATCTACCATTTCCAATATTTTAGAAATCTTGTCATCGTAGTGTGTCCAGATTAGAATACATTACATAGGAAATTCAATTGTCTACTTAAACTATTATTTGAATTTGAGCTAGGTGCTGAAGATTATAGAAAAGAATAAAAAAAAACGTTGTTGTAAAATTCTTTCACCACATTACACCTACACCCACCTAGCTTGTAAGCCATATGCGAATAAATAATTTAGATATTTCATTTTTTGTTTTCGGCTCTGTACACGTTTTGAAGTAACTCCAATTTACTAGACATATTTCAAGAAGTTATCTATAACTATGAAAGTTGAAAAAACTCCACTTAAAAAAATACGCATTTGAAAGGGTACTCTTAGGATTGTTGAGCTTTTATCCGAAGAGAATAAGACAAAAAGAAATTAAAATGATTTAGTAATCGATACAGTATCTGGTTTTGAGAGATATAAGCCGATCAGCTGTTGCAATGTTACTGTTGCTAAAAATGATTGCTAAAGATTTCAGCGGCTACCGCTGATTCAATGCATCGGCCTACACTTCTACTAGTATCTGTAAAATTTTTTTAAAGTTCTACAAGGTGTATAGTGGCTGAAAAAAGAGGAAGGATGTGTTTTGTTCTTGTGACTATAATATCTTCTACAAAGAAGTATTTGATAATTTAGATTATGGCACAACTGTTGTTCCACACATCAAGATCTATCTGCTCTAAAGCTTTCAAAATTGTCTGATGAGCCACTTATCCAAAGTCCCAGAAACGTAGAGGACTTAAATAGCATACCAAATTGCAATCCGTGGTTAAGTACAATCTGATTTTGAATATCTTATGCATAGGTTACAAAAGAGTCGTTATTATCAAGAATATTGTTCTGATTTGTTTTCCATATACGTTACAAGTCGTGTTTATTTGAATAACTATAAATATCAAGCACAAAGATGAACCTCCTGAAACTCAATAATTGAACAAAATTGTACGAAAAAAGAAAACTCGTATCTAGTGACATCTAAAATTTTAAAATAACTATTAAAAAAATGTACGTCGCTAAGTAATATGTTTCGATTATTTATGGCAATGATAGAAAATAAAAAAAATATGTTTTTGAAGAATAAAAGCAAAAAATACCTAAACAATGATCAAGTTTGATTCCGTAAGTGATAAATAATCAATAAAATCAGTTGTTTAATCTTTTTTTTTGTCTTAGTATGATATTATTTGTTGAATATCATAGTCATAGTGAATGTTAACAACGTCTAACTCATTCAGCACGAACATTTGATAGTAACGAGATCTCTACATGAAATTCATTTACGACTACCCAGCAAGTAATTTTAATCTACCAATAAATGTTACAGTTGAAAATGAATAAAAAAATCAATTGTAGTCATCCATGACAACGATAATGAATAAGTTTAACAAGAAACCTCTACTGACTAAACAATGAGACAAAATATTGAGAACTACGATTCCTTTTACTGTAATATGTATTTGTTTGTATTCATTTTATTGATCTTAAGACACTATCTTATATACAAAAACTAATACATATATTAACTTCTCACACGAAATCTGTGAATCCTAAAAGAAAAATCATTCTTCTTTTTTTTTCAATCAAGAATATATTTACTTTTCATTCTTTTAAAATTTTCTTGAGAAATTATTTCATGTAAGACTTCGATAAGATTTTAAACAAATAAAAAATGTTAATTACTTCTTTCTTTTTCTCTTCTGATAGAAGAAATCGCTTGCAATTCAAAATGATCAAGTAATGAATCATATTCAATATATTTCAGATCTTGGTAAATATTTCCCGATTCAATTTTTTTCTGTAGAAAGTGTTATTATTATTATTATTATTATTATTACTAGTGACAATTATACTTAATAAATCAATGGATTAATGGCATAATACTTTCATTGTCTTTCAAGTAAGTTTGGAATAAAAATAATCACATATCTACTAACGAACTTTATTTGATATTAAATTCCTATATTTTGTGAAACATGATCTATTCTAAATCAGGATGCCACATATGTGATTTTCTAGAGCGAATTCCAGCGTATTGAATTGTATGTAAGAAACGAGGCCATATTGCAGTTTTCATGTGATAATGATGAGGGAATGTTATAAGATACTTTAAGACAAATTTATGTATTCTTATTTAAATGGATTCGATACAGTTATAGGTGCTCTTCAATTTTCTATAGTCAACAATTTTCATCGCTACTTTCTTCATTTCTGAAAATATTCCCTTTTTTAAGATTTAATTTCAGTCTTGACTCCCATAATATTGCCTAAGTATTCTAACCAATATATCGATATTCAGCAGATGAAAAATATCATAAGACTTGACTCCTTATATAGTATTTTGGTTTAGGATAGACAAGTAAATTCGATGAGGTTCATTTTATCTTCGTACGGGTCGTGACATACAAAACTGAGAGATCAGCACGATGGTTGTCGTTTAACTTTCTTTCACATGCACTGAAATATATTGCGATTGATATCTTTTATCATCGATGTGCATTAAAATAGGTGAAAATTTCATAAATCGAAATATATATCTATTAACTCCTCCAATTACCATTTCTTTACAAGAAACAAATGACAATTTTACGACTCTTCATACATCCTTTAGAATCCAAAATCTCAAATAAATCGTCATTAGGGTTTATTAACATTCAATGATGATACACATTTAATGTCACGTTTAACACACACACGATATTCTATTTGACTATAATTTCGACTTAAATTGGTCATTAATAGTTAATCCATTATGTGATCTTATATTATCGAATTTATTCGTAACTGTATTATAATGATAATTATATTTATCATAGATGTTTCTTTTCTATTTGATCTAGTAATGTATAGAACAACAAATTCAATTCTCAATATCAAAAATAATAAAATTGCAATATTATGTTAAATGCAAAAGAAACATGCTTGCAATAACAAAGAACTTCAAACTTCAAATATTCATATACATTTAATAAAATGAGATATCTTGTTTAAATAAAATAAACTAAACAATAAATACACAATAACAAAAAAAAACATTTGATAGGTCCTGATAAAAATGTTGGCAAGATGAAAAATTTTATTTTTATTACCATTGAAGAGATTTTTTTAATAGTATTTTGCAATTTTCAGTTTTTTTAATTGAAGATTAGTTGTAACATGGTATCAAAAGTCGATCGATTTTTTAATCCAAAAGATGGTACTTATGCAAATGTACCAATTATACCAGTACATCCCGAAAAATTTCGTGGAAAACGATTCTTTGGTACTAAAGTTCTTATTGGAAATTGGTATGAAGATCAAACAAAAGTAAGCTTTATTTTGTAAATAAATAATTCACTGTTATCAATCAGGAAGTCTTCTATTTCTATAGATTTCCAATCGCTATCATAGAAGTTTATGAAAGAAATAACTAAATAATTACATACACTAAAACATAACTCAGAGCATTCTTCATTAAATGATAGTTCTCAGCATCAACTATGCATAAAAATAAGTCTTTGTATGAAGATTAATAAATTATGCATTAGCCTAGTCTGAAATTCATGAAGCCTACGTTAATTCTAGTAGTAATTCATCACAACTGATATTGAACAACGTTTTGACTACATATTTTTCGGTGTTTTAAGACTACACTATTTTCACACTGTCAGAAGAGGCAGCTTGGATTTTCAGAGATGAATCTCAAGCCATTATCATACGGTGACAAAACGTAAGATTAATATTTGGAGGACAAGAACTTTATTAGTTGAAGACTTTCATGTTCATATTTCTGAGTCGTTAAAGCCAAAGAAACCAATGAAAACAAGCAAAATAGACTAGCATCAGTGTCTTAAAAATTGATGAAAATCAGTTGGCCTCGTTTCAACTCTGCTTCAAAGCATCTTGAATTAAAAGTTTCGAAAAAATAAAAAACTATGAACTATCATTGACATTGATCTTCTATTTTTGCTAAAATGAGATTTTATTTTGTATTAAGTTTTTTTATCATTGATTAAGAATTTATCGAGCCATTACTTAGCGTTTACACTCAAAACGAAACTGAAATTCTTGCTTGTATTTTTTTTCCATTTTGATTATTTAGTTTAAAGAATCATGTCATAAATCCAGATCATTCTATCATATTGATTATCCAGCACATGTTAGTTCTGTACCAGATACTGTTTTAAGACGTAAATTACTTGGATCACAAGAAGATCGACCTGCAAGAATGATTCTGGATCATCATGACATTGATGATCAAAAACAACTTATTAGCAGGTAGAACAAAATTAAAAATTAAGTTCTTCATTTTTTTTTCTAACTTCAATATGTATTTGACATAAAGTTATGATGAACAATACAATAGACGAGGAGCTTATGGAGAACATCGAGTATGAAAAATATTATCATTGATATTGTATTTGATAATTAAATGTCTTCAAGGAAACATCAGAAAGAAGATGGGCATTACAAGATGATCTGTGGTTACCTGAACGTAGTGATCATCCTCTTGAAAGTACACCAACAAGTTGGGGTCTGGTAGAAAGAAAACGTTCACAAAGTCAAAATCTTCGACGTCAACGTACAATTCCTGAAATAAGGTAACAATAAAAGTAGTTTGAGTTTTTAAAAAGGTAAGTTTTTAGATACTAAAATCTGCTGGATATGTCGAAAACGTTTTCAAAAAATTCATGACATTCTATTGCATCTTGTGAAACTTTTCTTCGTACTCAAAGATTATGTCAAGGCTATCCTCTAGAACTTCTTAGCTATTTCAAGTCTACTATTAGCGTATTAGTTTGAGTACGCTGAAGTACGGTGCTTTCTCTTTTTCTCT
Organism: Rotaria sp. Silwood1; assembly: GCA_905250075.1. Classification (NCBI taxonomy): domain Eukaryota; kingdom Metazoa; phylum Rotifera; class Eurotatoria; order Philodinida; family Philodinidae; genus Rotaria; species Rotaria sp. Silwood1. Next base: position 441,627 of record CAJNOP010000073.1, on the reverse strand, counting down.
CTTCTTATTAAACCGTCAAGTGATACCAAAATTTGAAATTTTAGCTTTATCCTAACGTTTTGGAAATCAAATGTTGATGCCTTGCCGTATTACTGGAGAGTATGTTGACAAACTCATTCGGTTCCAGCAACGATTGCTTGAATAGAAGGTTAATTTAGTGTTGTATGACTTATATTGACTGACAGAAAGACTTGTTTAGATTCAAAGTAATTGTACAGTAAGTTTTGTGTTTGTCCTATTGCAAAAATTGATTGTCGAATGTAAAATGTCCTTGTCTGTTATGATAAATATCACTTATTTCCTAAATTTTTGTTGTCTATGAATAATCGTATATTGTTTTTGTTTTTGTGATCACATTTTTGTCAATTATGTCAAGGAGAACTGATATGATCTCAAACATAATGTTAGTTTAAGTATTTCTTTTATGAAAAATATCTATGATGGTTCTCATTTACTGCGATGTGCTGATTCTTGCAAGAATTAATTATTATTTTAAGTTTACAGAGCTAAATCAAAAAAAAAGAAAAATTGAATTCCAAATCAACACAAAACAAAAATGTATTCTGTTGTCGACTCTGATAAAATGATCTTTTAATCTAGGAAAGAGAGCGAGATTAATTATCTAAATATTTTTATTTCATATTTAGTGAATACACTGATCGATATGTTCCTCATCCACGGGAACTATATTCTTCATTAAAAAATTTTGCTGTACCACACATTTATACAAGAGCCATTGATCGTACAAATTCACTAAATAAAGATACAAATTATCGTTCAATGTCACATTGTAGTCGTCGCATACCAATAACTTCTGATGCCATGGAAACCGATTATATATATTCACCTCGACGGCATACAAATATATCACGAGCATATTTCTATTTAGGAAAAATACCAAATCAAATGAATCATACAATGCGAAACAAACTTCCATTATTAACAGAATCTACTGACCCCGTTCTACCAATAGCATCATCAATGGAACAAATTCAAAGTCAAGAACAAACTATTTGAGTAAAAAATGAATAATAATAAAATTTTATATTTATTTTAACCTTACACATATATATTTTTTTGATTAAATATAGAGCCATTATTTATATAATTTTCTATTTTAATATAACATTGACTTACGTTTCAGTAGTCACATCAGAAATAAATTTTATTCAAAAAATTACTAGTAACTGAAGTGTTCATTATGAAAGAATTGAAATAGAATCAAATTTCTATAGTGAGAATCATTTGTTAACAATGTAACACAAAAAAGAACCTCGATCTTCACATCATGGGTGTGAGTATTAGGATGGTAGACAAAAATACTCACTCACACTCACACCACCGATACCCTACACATGATGCACACGTTACTGTCAGCAGCTAATCACCAGTTCATCACATTGTTGTGGTTACTCACGAAATCCCCAGTGTTAGCAATGTACATTTTATGTGATTGTTTTCACTTTCATTTTTCTGTTGACTATGATAAAATATCAATTAAAACTTGATCTTTTGGAATGTCACAAAGCTGCCAACTTGAAGTAATAAAATTATTATGCCCACTATATATTCGATATCAATCAAAAGGAAATGAATATCTAGAATAACACGTATATTCATTATGAAGAGAAGTTCCTAAGTATGATTTGCCAATCGAACTAGTATTCTTCTTATAAACGGACACCGATGAAAGTAATACATACCTATAAATGCTTGTTCCCTTGTGCTATATTTCTAAAGTTATAATCATTTTATTGAATTTCTCACTTGGTAAAGCCATGTATTCATTAAAAAAATCGATTATCCTACCAGACATTAATAATGATAATGACTTAAGAGTGACAATACATGCAGACAAACTCTCATACCCTTTTATCTATTTTCGAACTGATTTTTTAAATCAAGATGTTTGACACTAATTTTCATGTTTTTTCATTACATTTTTCATTATTCAAGACAATATCTTTATCAAAAACCAAGAAATAAATATCAAATAGATTTATTCTAGCTATGCTTTAGTTTTTATTTATATTAAAATGGCCTTCTAAAGAACCACAATCAAAAACACATTTTATGTTACGTTAAAAATACAAACATTAGAAAAATTATTTTTTGTTTTGATTAGATCAAGTATGTATCAACAATAATTAATGTTTTTGAATTTTCTGCAATGGTGAACTACAATCGAAAAAAATTCGATATGATATTCAATGATGTAAACAAAAAAGTATCAAAACTCACCCAGTTCGTTCACCAGCTTTTTTTACATATAAACGTTTCACATTTGTTAATGATTCATCAAGAAACTCATCTGTTGAACTGTCATCTGTTGAATGATCATTTTCCGGTGACGAAAGAGTCTCTACCTCTTTAGAAGAAGTCGATTCTTTAAATAAAGTTCATATTATATATACTGTAATTTAAACAACAATACTTGCCATCAATCAGTTGATTAGATACAGCAATTGATTTTGGATATGGAACACGAACATTGTTTGAGTAATCACATAGTTGTAACTGTACACGAAGACTATTCATACTTGTATTATAGACTGTTGCCATAGGAACTGCTATATAATTAGATAAAATTAAAGAACAGATGAACATAAATGTTTAAATAAAAGATTACCTACTTGCAATATTAGCAGAGGAAACTGGTACAGTCGGATTTAATGTAGAATCAGTTTTCCATTCTTCAACGGTACATTTAGTAATTTTCAACATTAAACTACAAAAAATAAGACCTATAGATATTATGTACAAAGCTAATGAGACTACAATAAAAACTAGTAGATTGTTTTATTTTGATACGCTTTTCTTTTGTTCTTGAAAATCTATTTATTTATTTGATGCAAAAAATTTTGTTGTGATTATCTAAATATGAAAATACATTAGAAATACACACTTACGTCGAATTATATTCATTTACAGGAATAAATAATGAATCAACCGGTCCTTGACCATCCATTAACTTATAATTTGGATGAATATTTGACTTTTTTTCATTGCCAGTAAGTATTTTAATTATGAAATATTTATTTTTCAATCCTGTACACTTATACATTTCTTGAATCTTTTCAAAACAAATATATTCTTGATAAAACAAAAAATATACAAGAATAACTTACACTATATGATACTTGAAGATCATATTCATTAGTATTTTGACGCGATGAAGCTGGTAAAAGTGTCGATTGTTTAATTTGTATTTCATTTGGACTGTAGTCGTATTGGTCCGGTCGATGTGAACCGTTCACTTAATTGAAAAGAATATGTCATATAAAATAGCATGTATATGACAATGATTTATTGTTTTACGCGGTGTAAATGCATTCGAACAGAACAAGATTTCTTGTTCCGGTACATATTGTTTTTCATCAGGATCCCAGTTAATTCGACGAAAAACAAGATATGCAGTATATATTTTAAGATGTTTGGCCAATTTCGTAGGTGTTACATGCTTAGCATTTCTATTCATACTATTTCTCTGTTGATTTATCCCCCATGATGACAATTGTTCATGATCAACTTTCACAATAGTACCTACAAATGTAATAGATAATTACATGTGTTGCATACTGATTCTGAAATTTCAAAATGTTTATTATACCGCAAGGAAATCGTTTTATTTGACATATTTTATTTTTTTCTCTACTATCACATTCGAACATGATATTTTTTAATTTGCAAATAACCATTTTCAAACTGAAATAAAAGGATATACGCTCTTAGATTCTTAGATGTAAATTTTCTTACAAAAAAAGATCGTTTTCATTAATCGCATCTTTTGCCATATCAAAAATAGCAGAATTTTTTATTTCAAGACCTGTATCATTTTCACGAACGAATGCATAAGGAGCAATATAGAAATTTCCATGAGGACCTTTGAATACTATTGTACATTCAAGTTGAGCTTTGATTAATTCTGGAGCCAACTACAAAACAATCGGACATCAATCATTATCACGATATCAACTTACTCGTAAACATAATAGAGGATTGTCTAAACAGTCCTTGAGTTTCGGAATGCCTGCTTTGATTTGCTCACGAAGGAAATCATTTTCACTGTAAATACGAAATACATTCTGGACTGGATGTACCAAGTATATTAACGATGGAATAGCTAGTGTAGTCACTAAAATGGATCATAAATTTGTAAATGAGTTTATGTATTAAATGAAAAAATGACTTTTAATAAGTGATAGAGAATTTTGTGAGCTTATATGGAAGTAAATGTACGAAGTAGAATGAGGTGAGGTGAATATTCTAATCCTAACTATTACTCTAATGTCATATTTATATTTCAATTTATGCTTTAAAATTTATTAATTGACATATCGAAAAATTTGGCCTTGGTTTCAGTTTTGATTTTATACGAATAAATTTTGAAAAAAAAAGTTGTCTTAAATGACTCCTATTCTTCATAGAAAACTAATAAAGTCTTGTAATATTTTAACACTCTTATCAACATTTCATATTGAATGATACAATTTTAATAAATTATCAATAACTTACCATCATCAAACTATAGAGCCATTTTTTTTTAGTTTAAAATGCTCGTCTGTAAAAGAGACGTAACATGTATAAAATTATGATGTGAAGCCCCCTGCTTATATATATATGATCGAATGTTTTTGTTCTGAGCCGAAAAAAAATAAAAATTTTGTTGACAAATTTCGTTCGCTTTTAAAGGTAAATTCTGTGACTGGAAAAAGTATAATTTCAGAATGAAATCGTTTCTTATCGTGTTCTTTTTTTAATTTTTGTTTTGTTTTGTTATCTTGTAATTATATCAACAATAGAACGTTTTTAATCTAATGTGAAGAACAAAAAGCAGTAAAAATACTTTTATTTGTTAGCCTACAAAAAAAAGCAGCGCCCTGGTCAGACAACCTTTTCCATGCAAAAGATTGTTATTTGGCTTTCAAATAGCTTCTACTATTCTTACCGAATAAAAATTTTACACCACTTCTATGCTTTTCAACGAAAATAAAGCTATTTCATAAGTATTATCACAATGGACTCATCACACGCATGTTGTTGATCAAATAATTTAACAAGCAGAAATGAATATAAACTTGATTACACATAGTCAAACCAAAATAACATTATCAGTATTAAGATAACATATTTTAAATATAGTTAGCCATTGGTTTTTCTATGCAGGAATATTTTTTTTGTTATTTATTTTCATTTTAATTATTAACATCAAAAAAAGAAGTCAATCAAAATCTAATTTTCAATCACAGAAAAACTTCACTCAAATTTCATAGGTCATCAGTTTAATATTATTTATGATGACTTGTGAGATGTGTCGCGAGGTCGAAAAAATTGGAAAGAGGTCAATAACGTAGGAAGTCGTTAAAAAAAAAATTTTCTAAAAATGACTGAACTTTGGGGAAGAACAGTTTTTTTTTGAAAAGTGGTAAACAAAACAAACAAAAAGAACTTAAATTTTGCTATAGAAAAACGAAAATTTTTCAAGAAGTGAGGGGGGTATCCTCCTATCCTTTCCACTGTAGCGACACTCTGTAACTTGCCGAACTTTAGTTTTATATTAGTGCAAATATATATGAACTTGAAGTTTAACTAAAAGCTTGAACGTACAATATCGATGATTTTATTACAACGTTACATAGTTTCCTATATGATACAGTTATTTTAACTACGGCAGTATTCAAGTGATTGTTTTCTCATTATTAGTAGAACTAATGAAAACAGATCGAGTACAATCACACAATATTTACGTTATCATTTCACATAACCAAATGCAAAAAAACAAAGTGTTGTTTTTTTAAGATAATACTATTTGATTGCTTATTAAACTAACTTTCATCTTCAATTACTATTAAAGTTTTCTTCAGCTTTTAACAAATAGTACTGTTATCAACTAAATTCATTGGGTTGATTTGATTTATTTATTTTTATATAAATAATGGTTAGAAACTTTATTTTAACACTTAAGTAATGGTATAAATCGTATTTGTTTATATATGTTTTAATTGTTATATGCAGGACTAATAATAGGAACAATCTTTTTTTAATTGATAAAATTATTAGAAATCAAAACTAAGACATACTTTTACCTTGAATATTTGTTGCCATTGATGAATTTAGTTCGTTGCTTACTAGTGGATGCGGTGAAGAATCAATCGACTTTTCATTATGTTGTTCGATATTATTAAATGAATTATTTGTTCCAAAAATGTCGAAATTAAGTGATTGAGAGCAGCGGCGGATCTAGGATTTTTTTGATAAGGGGCGATTTCATAGATATGGGGCGATTTTGACCAAAAATCGAGTTTTGAAGTTCATTAGTAGTAGTATGCACTCTATTTTTAAGTCTTTTCTGCTGGGAAAAAACGAAAATTTTTTTTTCGAATGGGGGCGATCGCCCCAAGCGCCCCCCCTAAATCCGCCACTGATTGCGAGAGCAACTGATCAGTAATTTTTTCCCAATCTTCATAATTTTCTGTAGAAATAAAGGCAGAAAAATCTTTAAATAAACATGTAGATAATCTTCATTGATACTGACCATTGAATTGTGTTACCAAATTTGAGTCAAGGAAATCTGCTACATGTTCAATACGTATCGAATGCGTTACCAGATTATCATCTATCAAGAACAGATACTATTGGCTTATACTTAAAGATTTTTCAATAACCATATTGCAAAATTCAATTGTGGTTTCAAATAAATTATAGATTATCATTTTAAATGAATAAATAGAAAAGAATCTTTGTCTCGAACCATATAATCTCTGAGGAATTTTAGTAGATTTACTGTTATCTGAATAGAAAACGCTGTCCTTTTCTTCATTACTCATGTATAAAATAGATATTTCATACATAGAATAATAACTTAAAATTGCGTATTTATTTATATTTACCTGTTTTTTGTTTTCTATTGAGGAAAAGAAGCATGCTGTCGACACATGTTACATTATTCAAAGGTAGTTTTGCAACTGTAAAAAAACTACGTTTTATGCAGAAACGACCCTTTTATCTTGTTCTTTTCTTTTTTTTCGTTGTTTTACTGTGTGGTAAGAATATTGACGACACAGATCAAAACATAATGTAAAGAACAGTCAACACTGAAAGTGCTTCACTTTATGACTTTAAAGAATTAAAAATAAAAACTACCCTATTCTGACAAGTCTTTTTTTTCCAGGTAGCTTTGATTACTTTTATCGCATAGAGCTGCTTAACTTAGATGCCTTTCTTCGAAAACATGAGTATTTCATAAAAAAAAATCAACAGTGTTGAGTCATAGGATGTCTATTGTTACTAATAAGATCGATTAGTTATATTTATTCTAAAATAACACTCTTAACATTACGCTACCACATTTTGAATATACTTTATCCTGAACTTGTCCAGATCGCTGTAAGATTTGACTAATAAATAGTGGGCATACAGATTTCACTTATTGTTCAAAAATAACCAGACGAACATCGATTCAATCGGGAGATTTCAAAAAAAAATCTTGATCACATTGGTAAATAACATTGAATATTTTTTTTGAATTTATAAAAAAGTTTACGAGCGCAGTCCCATTATTTCACACCCATATCCTCTTGTAAGAAATGAAATAAATTTAGAAACAACTGATAAAATTATTAAAAAACAAGATTAAAACATACTTTGAATTCGAATATTTGACGATGTTACAGGATATTGTTGTGTGATAACTGATGGATCAAATAATAAAGATGAATTAGCAGAGTTTTCAGTAAGTTTTTCGGTGTTGTTCGACACATTATTTTTTGCGCTGTTGTCGACCTCAGGTGTTTCAGAAGATAGTGGATCAAGTATTTTGTTCCTATCAACTTCGTTTACTGCAGAAATAAACAGAAAAAAAAATCTATGCATAGTATGAAAACAATCATCAATGATAGTAACCATTCAATGCTATGACTAAATTCTACTTTGCACAGTCATCTATATTTTCCAACAAAGGGGTTAGTAATATGGAATAATTTTCTATGAATAACCGAAAATAAAACATGAATAAAAATTATCGATCAAATTTAATTTTCTTTGTTAAAATTTTTTGTAAAGTCTTCTATGTGAATCATCAAAACTTGTTTTATCAAAAAACATCCATGATTTTCTTTTGTTGTTTCTTGCGTCATACTTTAAAAATTCGTCAGTAGCCCTATTGAACTATTTAGTCTAGGTCTCCATTAAATTCTTGATTTTCATCTCACATAAATAAATACAAAAGAAGTTTAGTCTCGGAAGATTTATACTCTGTATTGATTAAAATTAATTCATGGAACATTCTTTCAGTTTCATGAATTTAAGTAGACTTACCATCCTCTGAATTAAAATGAACTTCTTTATTTCTAGTGCTCATCCTTCAAAGACACATATCATGTAGAAAATTTTAGTTTCAAAGGTTTGTCATTATATTTACTTATGTGTGGCTGTTTTTTTAAGCGAAAAGAATGAAACTTTTGTCGCTGCATATAAATGAATTTTATAGGCAAATATTCACTACTGGAAAAAGTATACTTTTACGTCGAAACTTTCTTTTTTTTTTATCTTATTCTGTTTTTCTATTGGATGATTTTGTGTTTTGGTAACCATCGCGTAACGACAAAACATTAATATGCTTTGAAAAAGAAGAAACATTAAAACAGCTACTCGTTGTAATGCACGAGAATTCGAAAGAATTACCCCAGTCTTGTGAAGTTTTTCAATGCAAATAATTATTGTTCTTTTTCTTTTGAGTAACTTTGCCTGTTCTTATCAAGCAAAGCTAAATAATGCAAATATTTTTCTACAAAAACATAAGAATTTCATAAGCATTGCCATAATTATGTCCTTCCATGAGTGTGGTTGATAAAATAATTCTAAAAAAATGTCGTTTATTATTATTTAATGAAAAGATAAAATAACACTTTACATCAAAATAAACACAGTTATAAATGATTCGGTTTGAATTATTATAGAATTAATTTTTAAAAGTATTGAACATGATCTGAATTCTATTACCAATTAATAAGATCGATTATATGTTGTCTAATCAAAATAAAATTGTTCGTAAGTACACTTTACATATAATTTGCTTTTGGTTCTACTATAGTGAGACATTTTGTTTGTAACTTTTTCGTATTTCAATCATAAATAAAAAATAACAATTAAAAACGTAGTCTTCCATTTAACAACGACATGTTAGTTAGAAACAAGCGAATGAGTGCAATATTTTTAACCATTGATACGACAATGAATATCCATGCATACTCTCATAAATATGAAGTTTATTATTCGTCTTCAATCGGTATTCATACAGTTGAAGGATACATCAAACGACGGAATTGACGAAATCGAAGAATAAAGCATTTTTTTGCTTATGCAGGAAAAACATTTTTAATTCATACTGACAAGAGTTAACAAAGTATCTTCGTTAAAATTGTTCGATTAACTATGTTCACCTCTAATAACATTGAACTATTGAAATATCATACTACATTGTAGTTTTCGTTTCTTTCAACTAAAATCCAAAATGACTGTTAATAAAACACTTCAGATACAGTATTTTAGAACTTGAAGACAATATGATCACTTATATGACATTAATAATGTAGAAAAATGAAGAGAAATCTTGTATACTCACTGACAAATTAAATTACTTAATTGTAAAAGAATAAATTGCATGTAATTTATTTTACGATTAATAATGAAACTAGAAATATCACAAACAATGAGTATTTGGGCACCAATACACCTACGGCATTATTTTAACGAACTATTATGCTTTATATTTTATGTTACAAGAAAAATCATCAAAAAATAAATTACTCATCAAGTTTAACATGTAAATATAATATTTTTCTAAATATGATGTTTTTAATCTCAGAAATGTCCTTCGCAGTGGACATCTCTGACATGCCTTCTCTCTGTTATGCACTGTTTTTTATTATTCGACCTGTCCACGTAACGGTCCACCTTGGTGGGTGAAGTCGAGCCTAAAAACTGAACAAAACAAACACAGCCATCTTGTAGAGCATTGTCGATAGCTTACAAAGTGTAGTTTTTATTTAAATAGCTTTGTATATTTCAGAGGAAAAATGCTGTTAAACAAGTAACACTCTGCATTGATGAAAATAAATATTTATCATGAGTTTACATTTTGTAATTTTTCATACAGACAAATGTCATTTTTTTCAGAACCGATCACATGTTTTAAAACTGTCTTGATTAAGCTATTTAGGCATAACAAGAGGTCTAAGCTTTGCGATTCCTTAAGAGAGGTATTTATATTTAAAAAATAGTCCATTTATGATGGTGATTCCGTCACGAAAATACCCTGTAACTCATTTTTAGCCGAAAACAAGATATTTCTGATTCTATGAATAACTGCTCTAACGCTAGTTTTTTTCGCTCTATCCAAAGAACTAATTAGCTTTTAACAAGCATTCTTGTTTCGTTAGAAAGAGCGTGACGAAATCACCATCGGATCGACTAAGTATGTTTTCTGCAGATAAATAGAAACAGTGTTTTTCTCTTATATTGTATTTTATACATATTCTTAGATAGGCAAAGAGGTTTTAGAATCTCACTGCTCAATTCTGCAGTTGATTTATGACAGTTCTAAGTGATTTTTCATTGCCGAAATTGCAGGTGCCCCTTTAGTGATGATATCTAGTATGTACCTCATACTTTTATAATAAAATTTTTACGTTATCAGAAGAATGATGTAAGATAGTTTGTTTTTATTGCTTTCTCCCGAGTGATACACGTTTGTTTATTTCAGGGGTTATAGATAACTTTCTGAAGAAATAGACGTTGAAAAAACGTGGCTATTTCTCAAAGCGTGAATCCGTCACGAAGCCTTTTCCCTTCTCCAAATCCATTTCTTAACATATTTTAAATTTTCCTTTTCTCGCATGCATAGCATGTCATCTCAGCTACAACTTTTCTATAGAATGTTTTTTCTTCACAGTTTTAATTGAGCTAACTTTTTCAGTTCTTTACATAAGACTCAAACTCGCAGTCCATTTTTGATGTTTCCATCACGGGCCTATATTTCAATCATAGAACTGTGAAGAAAGCTTCAAATCTGATGAAAGTTTTAGAGTGTGTAGGGCAACTCGACTTCGATGTACTCTCAAAATTTCAGCTTCATCTGACATCGTTCCGTTGAGATATTGAAAATACAAAATGAAAAAACGTGATTGCATCATGATTGCACAGGTTGAAGTAGTACTTTTATGTTATTAGGACTGTTTGAAAGAGTTTTATTTATTGTTTTAGTATTTAGGTGATATTGTATGTTAACTTTAGTGAACTACAGGGATGCCAAATCATAATCTCAAAAAGCAGCAGTTTTTCCTTTGAAAATCAGGAGTCTCTTGATGGGTTTTATCTGATTAAATACAAGTTTTCGCTAGTCCACACCCACCCTGTTTGTAAGTCGACTGAATTTACTGTGTCGTTGAAGAAAAAAAAAATCTCTTGTAAATAAAATAAATAAAGCAAGGTTATTCATTTCACAATATTTATTTCTATATTCTACTATATTCATGTCGTCACTACCTATTCGGATATACAAAATATATAAAGATAAATCCAAATTAAGAAATCCTATAATTAAAAGTAATATCATCTACCTATGAATAATACATTGAAAATAAGTGTTCCAGAAATAATTTTGTTTAATTAAGATTTCATGTTAGAGAAGGAAACGAAGAGAAATGCATTATCTTATTGAACATTATTATTATATCCATAAAAAAATGAAAAACTTCTTTTCTCTTCGAAGCCTACATTGATTCAACGTGTTGCTAATCATCAAGTAATTAAAAAAATAAAATCAAGAGAAATCAGGAGAAAATCGTATAAATCAGCTCCTGAAATCAGGAGATTTTTCATTAGAAGAAAATTAAGAAAATCAGGAGATTTGGCAAGCCTTGTGAACTATCCCTATCCTTCTGAAGAAATAATGTTTTACTAAACTTCAACTTTTTTGAAATGTGATTCCGTCACAATGCTTTTTTTACTTGTGAGACCCAACGATTATATATTTTGAATTGTTTTTTTTCC
>CAJNOP010000073.1:372508-429476 GCA_905250075.1 Rotaria sp. Silwood1 | reverse complement strand
TGCCTCTTCCTAATGATCATTTCCCTTTGTTTATTGGCACAGTGCTGAAGTGAGATGAGGAATCCAATTCGTGATCGGATACATCTGCCAAACAGTTCAATGTGCTATCGAGAAGATTCTCTCCTGATGATGCTTCTTTTCCTTGCTTAGATTTTCTATCAGTTGTAAACTAAACATCTATGATGATGAACAGTAAAAAACGAAGTTCTTGATTAATAAGAATGATATACATTTCTATAAGATAAATTCATATCATTAAATATATTTTCCATATTTAATAGAATACTTTCATCTTAATTAAAGAAACTACAGATGTAAAAGGTAAACTTAAGTGTTCGATGACTTCTTGGACTACTGATGAATATTTTAGACGTTTTCATCTTTTCCTTATTCGAACAATAACTACCTGGAAAGTATCAAAGTTCAACGTCATATAGGGTGTGGGTGTGGATATTGATTTCAACAATACCGAAATCCACACCCACACCCCAATATGGACTAATGTCATTGTTACATATCATAGCTAAGAAAGTCTAATGAAAATTGTATTATTATTATATTAGATGAACAATAATCAAATGGTTTAGAAATGTAGAGCATTGTTTTTACTATCAGTCTATATAACTAGAAGATTTCTTCAAGCATTCTATAAGCAATTGATATAGCTTCGTAACTACTTTTGGTATAATCTAAGTATGCTGATTGTATTAAAAAAATAAACCAATTTGTCAAATTTTTTTTTGCTCAAATGGTTTTGATTTAAAAGCAAGTTGATTGAAAAACATTTGAAAGCATTGCAAAATAATTTCAAACTTCAAATATAATTTGTTGATGAATATTATGAAGAAATTATTTAAAATCAATTGAATCATCACAAAATTCAAGGACTTCAAAACGTGACAAACTTATCGACACATTAGAAGATCCCCTCTGAAAATCAATTTTTTGAAAATAATTCCTGCAACTTACTAATTTTGTTCTGGTATTGATACTCATAATAACATCTAAGCTCAGTATGAACAATTTTCTGTTTCAATCATTATATCAACATGGCAGTGCCGATTTAGAAAAAACTTAAAACACAGCCAATTAGAAAGAACAGTCTGTCTACGGTTGAGTGTGGGAAGTGGATGTTGATCTTATCTTCACTTACACCCACATTCCAGTCTATTCCCATGAATAATAGAATTATAGACCAAATGTTTTTTTTAACTCTTCAAGTACATGTGCCTTGAATAGAGGACATTTTTGTTTGACATTTCTGAATAGTTCGCGGACATGAAAGAATATCGTGATAGAATTTTTGTTACGAAATAGAAGACATGTAAAAATCATAACAATTATAAGTTCAATCCGGTTTGAAATTTGTGAAAGACCATCAATACATTAAGTTTATACGACAAATAACAAGCAATCACATTTTTTCAATTGATAATAAAAGACGGATGTTCTATTTCTAGTGCATATAAAGATTCACATAAATTGTAAAAGAGCTTTCTATATGAACCATAAAAAGATTTTTTTGATTGTTATTCTAAGAATATAGTGTAAATAAATGTATTCTTTATTGAACAAATCTAGTTTTCAAGATTTCGAAATATCAATATTACATAATAAGTGTCTTAAATATAAGCAAGTATGATATGAAATGAAATTCTTGTTTTATGAGAGACTTCATGTGAATTCTTTATCATCTTTATATAATGAATAATTTTTCTTTCCGAATATCATATTCGAAAAAGTGTTTGACGTTTTAAGAAGTCATTGTCTGAAAGATTTGCAGTGGCAGACGTAACTCAATTTAAATGATAGCTCAAAAAATTTCGTCTAATATCGTATACACTTTGGTAGGATTCTGACAATTCAAAATTTGAAGAAAACTGTGTTACGCATTGTTTAATAGAGCTTGTCGATTTACTCATAAGAATGTTGTTTTTGAAATAATTAGACGACATTTTCTGTAATAAAACATATGAAAATATCATCATGTATTCTAAGGTTTTGATCATAAGAATTTCATCACTTTTTTATACTTTGATCCTTACACTTCCTCACTGTTATTTTCGAATATTCTAACCTTTGCTTTCTCCAAGATCGAATTTTAACAAAAATTAGTTTTGAGTATAATTCAGATTTGATGCTTTTGGCTCATTTCAATAAGTTAGATTTTACTAGGAACATTTCTCCTTAATATTTCGAAAAAAAATACTTTTCTAGGTAACTTAACAAGTTCAATTCAACTATATTAAAAACAATTTTGCTCAAATTCTGAATTGACGAAACCTTAGAATGCAAAAAAAATTAGGTTCTTATGTTTATCTTTTATGTATCATATCCAACATATTTTTATGCATCTATTTATTCGTTCTCTATACGCATACCTCTTCATCATAGATAAACATAATAATTCATAAGAAAATGTTTGATATAAATGTTTAATATTTAAACAACATTCTTGTTTTGTTCTAAGCTCATTTTGACTTTTATCAGTCTATGTACTTAAGCAAGAATGTCCAACTTTCATTGAAAGTACAAAGTTTCACCCCCTAAAAGCCAGATGTCTCTCTTAAGAGACATTATGATAGCTAATCTAACAATTTATCTCGTTTAGAAATCAGTTTAATTGCATTTCTTTTTTCAGCCAATAGTTCATTAGACTATTTCTATTCATATTTGAAGGTAAGATTTAGTCACATTATCAAAACCAAACATCATAATGTCCTCTAGGACAAACATCAGACTTTTAAGGTTTCAGTAGAACATGAAAGAAATTTCTATTTTCATTTTCAAAAATATTTATATTTTTCGAAAATCATGTAAATAGTAAAGTTTTTATTCTTTATTATTTTCGTCTTGTACATATACATGTAAAAAAGCCGAAAATAGAAACAAATCATATAATTTAGGAAGTGTTGAACTATTTATGATAAAAAGAGCAAAAAAAAAATGTTGTTCAATCCAATGTGATAATGCATTGAAATTGATTTTTATTTGTCGAACGACGAAAACGTATTGGAATTGGTTTCATAACTGGTACCATACGTGCACAATAATTAACTTCCAATGCTTGTTTTAATAATTCTTGTAGATTATCAGGATTTGTTGGATATCCTTTTAATAATTAAATATGAATAGAAATTAGAAAATCTATTAGACAAAAAAAAAATCTTACCAACGGAAATTTGAGCTTGAATTACAAATGTAACAAGTAGGACATATATAAAAATCTTTCCACGAATCATTGTTATGTTATTCGTTTATCAATATATATTAACGTTGACAATAATGGAGATGTTCTTGTCCTAAAAGAGAAAAAAAAAACAGACAATTACTTTCATGTATATAAGTATTTAATAAAATGAAATGTATCGACGGTCTTCAGCTGTTCTTTAAATAAGCAATGAAAAGCACGTAAGATATCGATAAGAAAAAGAAAAATTATTTTCAGCTGCTTTTTAAAAATAACTTATAAGATTATATACGTGAGAACATGTTTAAAAATGAAAGTAAAAATACATAGAATAGTGTGAACTTGTGGGCATAATGATTGCAATAAACATTGTTTCTACTGAAAATGTTGGGCGTATAAAAAAAAACAACTTTAAAAATATGTCTGCTCATTATATTTGTACTTATGATCAAATATAGTACTTTTTCTTATTTATCAAATAAATGCTCTCTTGTCTCAATTTAATTTTGTATTTAGCAGATAGATATCAGTAGAAATCTATTGATATATTTAGGAAATACTAAAAAGTTGCGACGGATATATTTTATAAAGAAACTTTCTCTCTAGATGAACTGATATTAAAAAAATCACCTTCTCTTTTTTCTATATACTTCAGTTGATATTATAAAAATAAAATTACAATAAGACCTATTTGGTTATGATGTGCGATGGTTCAATCAGTTTATATGGTCTACGATATGTATTCTTTCTTCTTGATTTTCTCTTTTTTTTTCGTCTCTTTTAACGCCTAACCGTTTACACACATATATATATACATATAAAGATGCATGTCTTGTTGGTTGTTTACATCTGTAGTTTATCAACATGCTCTAAAGAAAGTGAAAGAAATAAACTTAGGTTAAACCTTAACACTGTTTATCTATGTTTTAGATGAATAAGGAAAATTTTCGTTGGTGCAATAAAATATGCACTGCAATTAATATTTCAATAAGACTTATGCATAATGAACTCTTTCTCTTAGGATAGTTGAAAATATGACTTAAATCATTTTGTCAAAGGTCAATAAGAGGTTGAAGATGAAACATGACCTACTTGTTTCTGTATTTCGTTTTTGTTTCATTGCACTACATTGTGTATGCTCTAATATATATGTAGAGAGAGAGAGAGAGAGAGAGAAAGAGACAGCTACACATTAGAGAAGACGAGAAAAAAAGAGAAGAGAGAAGAAGAACAAAGAGAAAATCACCAAGAGAGAATACATATCGCAGGCAAAATGAACAAATATAACCGTCATGCATCATAGTCAAAAAGATTTTATCGTCATGATATTAATCGAAGAATTATGTAATACTATAGAATCAATAAAGTGTGGTTTTTACTATCAATTCATATAGAAAGAAAATTTCTTCAAACTTTTTATTAGGAATTAAAACACTTTCGTCACTAGTTATGGTATGCTCTAAGTATCTATAAAAACTCTATAGAAAGACATAAGACATGATTTGCACGTTTTTTCTTTTTTAGGAAAAAAAAGCGAGAAGTGATTATTTCTTCTTTGAATTTGAATGTAATTCTCCTTTTAGTTCCTACGTCACCTAGTTTCGTTTTCAAAGACAAAAGAACAAGACCATGTTTAGTCATGTGCTATTATAACGTAATTTATTTACGATAGAATAATGAAGGTCAAATATGAGTGCAGTTTGTTCTTTACAAGAAAGATCAGGGAACAATTTTTCCGAATATAATAATATCTTTTACATCATTTGACTTCTTCATGATAGTATGATACACATTTAAGAAAGTTGTTAGCATAATTCTCGTGGCATCCACACATCAAATGCAAAAGAATCGTTTAAGATATGATCCTAAGCCACTTCTTCTAAAAAAAAAGAGAGTCTGTTTTCATCAGAATTCTCAATAAAGTTTCATTATACAGATGAGAACGAGAATCAACAAAAAAAACTTAAGTTGTCAAATGATATTATTTTTGACTTCTATATGATGAATATTCCTCGCAAATCGTCATGGTATGAGCTAAAATTTTTAGCATAACATTTTTGACTACAGCTTCAACATATCCTAAAAAATTTCAAGCAATATGAATGTACGGTATAAGATCCTTCTTTTCAACTTTCATATAGAAGTTTTCATTCAATGTTATACAATTCATAAAAAATCAATTATTTGTTTTCTTTTTTACGATCTTATTCTGCTTAGTCTTGAATAAAAAAAAACAAACAAAAGAAAAAAAAAACAGAAATTACACAAAAGAACAGAACATATCCAATGAACAATAACGATACAAGTATAATAATAAAGAATATAGAATAAAGCAAAGCAAATAAACAAATTGGAATGGCTAGACACAAAAGAAGAAAAAACAAAATGAAATTAGGGAATAAATAGTGCAAATAACAAACAGACAATGTACAAGCAGAATTTTATCTGAAGTCACACACACACACACATACATATATATATGTAATGCAGTTCGTTGAACAAAAAAAAAAAGAAACAGAAGAAAGACCATGACAACAAATGCATATATCTGACTATTGAATTACAAAAATGATTATGTATAATTCTAAACAAAAAAAAACAGATTATTTAAAAAAATTTTTATATAAAAAAATTTTACTTGTATAATTTCTGGATGTTGATGATCAAGATGATTAAGAAAATATTGACGATTATTATTAATTGTATAATTACATTTTGAACATTGATAATTAATTATTCGATTTTTTTGTTGTACTATAAAAATTAAAATAATTGTAAAAAAAAAAAATAAAAAAAATATTTTTTTTTCTTTTACTTGTTGTTAATTGTTTAATTAATGGATTATTTTCTAACCAATGTAATTCTAAAATAGAGAATTATTAATAAATTTTCATATGTTAAATAAAAAAAATAATATTTTATATTTTCAACATACCATAGTCAAACATTTTTTCATCTAATTGAATGTCGCGTGTTTTTTCTTCCTACACACAAAAATTAAAATTAAAATTAACATAATTCGATATGTGTAAATTCAGAAGGAATTAATAAAATAGTTTCATATATGAAATTCTATGTTTAGCATTATTAACTGACAAGTACTTTGCTTTTCATGGTTTTTGTTTAAAAAAATGACTCATTTAAATAAATAAATTTTGATGAATTGAGCAAATGTTGTCATGGGTGTGGGTGGTTTTCTAATCAGAATATGAGACACACCCACATACACACCCCTGTTCTTGTTCTTGGGACAAAAGTCTCAAAAAAAAGAACAATTTTTTCTCCAAAAATATTCAGTTAGATAATGAAACAATATGTTTTAAGAAACAAAAAGACAAAAT
Source organism: Rotaria sp. Silwood1 (assembly GCA_905250075.1). Lineage (NCBI taxonomy): Eukaryota > Metazoa > Rotifera > Eurotatoria > Philodinida > Philodinidae > Rotaria > Rotaria sp. Silwood1. The sequence continues at coordinate 422,945 of CAJNOP010000073.1, read as the reverse complement.
AAAATAAAATTTTGATATTTATCAAGATTTTCAATCATCGCACATAGAATGATGTTATTTTCAGGTTCGCGAGGTACTCTGATTTTTTTTTAATTATCTGCGTAATGCCTATAGTCAGATAAAAAGAACATCCTTTTGCTCGACAATCATGCCTCACTAGAACAGAAAGAAGTAAAAGATAATGAAAAACTGTCAATAAATGCGTACATGACTAATAAATAAATGCAAGACACGTAATATCATTTTTTAAAATCCTTCATATCTCAAACAAATTCGATTATGCATATCGAATGTATCATAGGATTTTAATCTTAACATAACTTAAAAATCTGATAATTACAAGGAAACTACATATAACAACTAAATCATTCGTTTCGAAATTGAAGCATAATTAAAAGAAATTGCATATTATCGAGCTTTTCATATTAGAAAAGAGAGAGAACAAAATTTATGAATTAATCTTGATTTAAAAAAAAAAAACTCCTCATGAAATTTACAAAAGAAGTTTGGTATTTCTTCAATATTTTAACTTATTTATCAGATAGCTTAAAAGTAGAAAATTCTGAGTAAGTCATCAATGTGTGTATTTATCGCATTTCATTAAATGAAATATATTTTCAATATTAAAAATTATTTTTTTGATATCTCGAAAGATTCTATATAAATGAACTTACTTCTTCTTGTTCATCATCATCATTTTCAATATCACTATTATTATTATTATTTAATAGAATTTTATCTTGTTGAAAATTTTGATCAAAATTTGAATTATATTTCATTGATGCATGTCCTTTACGATGAACAAGTAAATCTGATAAATCTTCAGCTTCATAATCACATTGACGACAACGAAGATTATTATTTTGTGTACGTGAATTTGTTGTTATACGTTTTTGTTTATCATCATTATCATCCTGTTGTTGTTGTTGTTGTTGATTTTCATCAACAATAATTAAACTATTGTTTTCATCATCATCATTATCATCATCATCATCTTCTTCTTCTTCATCAACAATTTCTTCTTCATCTTCATCAATAATATCATTAGTTTTTTTTTGTTCTTTTTGTTGTTGAGCAAAAAATGTTGACATTTGCATAGCTGCAGCAGCTGCAAATGCAGCAACATTTTGTTTATCAGTTGGTATTGTTTTAGTTATATCATTATTACCAATAACTAAACCAAGACTCTAGAATACAAAAAGAAAAACGAAAAAAATTTCATTATATTGATGTACTCTTTCATTTTTTTTTGTTTTTACCTCCATAACTTTTGCCATAGCTTTACGTCCAACTAAAACAGGTCCATGATGATTACATAAACGCATATGTTTTTTAACATCACATTTCCATTTTGATTTATAATCACAATTAAAACAATGATAAGGACTTTCAGCTGAATGTACAATTAAATGTCGTCGTAATTCAGCCATTGAATTAGCAGCAAATGGACATTGTTGACATGCTAATGTACGATCACGTGTATATTTCATTGATGATAATTTTTGTTGTACATCAGCACCAAAAAAACTATAATCTTCATCAGTTAATGGTGCTGGTGCTAATGTACGATCATCGGTTCCTTCATATTTAGCTTTAAGAGTTGTTTGAAATAAATATTTATCAGGTAATTCAACGATTTTTGCTGTATCATGAGCATGTTGTTTTTTAACATGTTTCTAAAAGATAATTTTTATTCTATGAATTGAAAATGTAATGGAATTTAATCATTTTTTCAACTAGTCTTCTATTATTGTTAATGACGTATTTTTCAATAATCAAATGACTAAGGATATATGAACTGAAAGAATGTTACTTTAAATTATCATACATATGAAAAGTATGCGCTTGGTAACATAATATTTTTAGAATAGAAATAAGTTTAAAATCTATGGTCAAACTTTTTACAATAGGAAATGGTGGAGTGTATTGTCTCCAATCGTACCATTGCCATGGATAGTATACGATTAGCCTGTCTGTAAGAGGAACTCAAGGTGTCAAGTGAAAACTCTCTTAATCAGGTCAATCTTATGTTTACAGCTACAATGGATGTCTACATCATAATTAAACAAAAATAGGAGTAAGCTCAATAATGCGACAATAACAATAGCTAGCAACATGTAGTTCTCAGTGATCAATTAAGGAAGTAGCTCATATATTACAACGAGATGTAAACATCTATACTTTAACACTATATGTAGATTTTTTTTTTCTTGTTTCTTACTTGAACATCCCATTTCCAACTTGAAGCATATGGACAAGCTGAACAATGATAAGGTTTATCTCTAGCATGATGACATCTCATATGTTGAATTAATTCACTTCTCCATCTACCACGATAATCACACCATCGACATTGAAAATTTCGTTCTTCTTTTTCAAATTTTCTTTGTTGTTGTTGTTGTTGCTGCTGTTGTTGTTGTTGTTGTTGTTGATTTCGAAGATGATTACTATTTCCATTAGCTGCTGCAACCATAGCAGCAACAGCATGCATTCGTTGTTGTTGTAAAGGTGATGATGTACGTGGTGATGATGATCTTGATGAATTTGGTGATTTTGTACGTTGAACAAAAGCTGATGCTTGTTTAAATAAATCTAAATTTGTATTCATTGATATTGGTGATGAACGTGATGGATAATTAAATTTTGGTTGAAGTAATAGTGATGGATTAAGAAATGATGAAAACATTGGATGATGAGAAAAAAATGATGGTGGTGGAAAAAACATATTTGGTGTTGCTGTTGTTGTTGTTGATGGTATTGGTGGTGGTGGCGGAGGTAAAAATGTTGGTAATAATGGTAAATGTTTTTCATCATCTTGTTTAATACGTTTTATTTGTTGTTGTTGTTGTTGTTGTTGTTCATCATTATCAGATATAATTGAATGTTGACTATGTTCATCATCATCAGAATTTCTAAATGAATTTTTTTTAATTGTCGATGTTGATGATATTGATGAACATGTTGAATGATGATCACCATTAGCTTTTGTTGTTGGTGTTAATTCCATCATTGAACGTGCTTGATCACGATCACGTTTTTTATATGGATTTATTAAACTAATACCTTTAACACCACATGCATGTGCACGATCCCAATGTTTAGCTAAATCCCAACGCCATTTATATGTTAATGAACATATAAGACATTTAAATGGTCGTGATGTTGAATGTGATGCAGCATGTTTTTGAAGTTCAGTTGGCCAACGACCAATAAAATCACATTGTATACATTTTAATGGATTAATTGGATCACTTAAATTCCATTCTTCATTTTGTTGTGCAACATTTGTATTACGTGGTGGTGATTTACCAGCTATTTCATTTTCTAATTCCATAAGATGATTTTTTAAAAAATGTTCATTTATTGTTTCAATAGCAAGAAAACGTTGTTCACATATAGAACAAATAAATATTTTTTGTCCATATGCATTTGGTGGACTTGATGATGATGCATGTTCTGAATGACAATCATCATTATCATCATCAATATTATCATTATCACTATCATTTTGATTATAATTTGAACTATCACGTTGTTCATCATTACTACTATTACTATCACGATGATGTTTTTTTATTGGATTTTGTTCAGTTGATATTGATAATGATGATGATGGTGGTGATGATGATGATGATGTATTTTTTTTTGTTGATTTTATTGTTAAATCTAATGGAAGATTTAATGATTGATCCATAGATGTTGATGAATAGATTTGTTGAAAATCAGTTCGAGAAGCAAAATTAATCCATGAATATGGATTAAATGGAAATGCTGGATGATGTTGTGCTGGAGGTGGTGGTGGTGGTACTAATGATGATGGTAATGATGGTGCTAATGTTGGTGTCGAATTTAAAGATGTTTGTGGTAACATTTCACTTGTACGATTAGATATTTTTGATTGAATTGTTGTATTTGATGATGATTTTGGTGGTCGAATAGTAACAGGTGCGTCAAGTGGTGGTGGACTTTCGTCGTTATGTTTTTCTTTCCAATGTTTATTTAAACTTTTTCTCCATTTGTATAAATTACCACATAATGAACAAGCAAATTTTACTAGAAAAAAAACAACAGAATTTTCATATTCTTTTGTTTTAAGATGCCTAAACTTAGCAAAATTGAAATACACTAAAAAACATCAAATCTCAAAATTTAACTGAATTTGCAATTTGATTGTACTTATTATAGAGTTATAGAAAACGCTATAATGTATTCTCATTAAAGCCCGTAGAACTCAGATTCGACGGGCTCTAACTCTTCGGTTTTGTCCGTAAAAACTTCAGTCTCTATATTATTTCACTGTTAAAGTTCGAATTCTTATCACTTGTATATTTATATTAATATTACCAGCAGTTGCATCATCTGGGTCAGGTACACGACGATATCGTGCTGGATCAACAGATACGTTATATGGACGTTTTCGATCAGGTACAGATGATGATGTTTGTTGTGTTGTATTAGAATGTGATGAAGTAACGGATAGATTAAGTTTCTTGTTTGTGCTAGTTGAAGGATTCTATATATATATATAAAAAAAGAAAGCGAAATCAATATGGATTGGTTGAAATAAAAAAAGAATTAAATCGGAATCAAGAGAGACAGAGAGAGAGAGAGTAAGAAAAGGCAATGCCATCTGTATTCTCTTTCGTTTATTTTATGAGTACCTACCCAATAATAACAGGCATAACCGAAAAAAATGATCTTTCGAGTGAGTGTCAGTAGTGCACAACAACAACAAAAAAAAAACACAGAATTCTTTCTAATTGTTATAGGCTTTTATATACGAATGAAACGAAATAGGAAGAAATATATCATGGTATAGTATGCTAAAATAAAATTACATGCGTGAGCGCAAAACTTCTCATATTTATTTGAGAAGACATTTAAAATAATAAGAAGAAAAAAAGAAAAGAAATCTATGTATGTTTTATTATCAATAGTAGATGATTGTTTTAATCGAAAAAAAAGATGCACCTGCAATTCAAGAAGACAAATGATAAGAAAATAGAATTAATATCTTTTTTTTTTTGTTTCTTTTTTTTTTTATAACTATGAAAAAGTTTCACACATCATTAATGATTTTCTCTATCGTGCGAGAAATTAAAAATTCACTTTAGATTATTGTTCTGACATAGAAAAGTATATCAACTCTTCTCTTTTTTTTCTTTCAATCATAAAATCTGATCTAGTTTTATGATCTCAAATGTGTAAGTAATTAATCAAATACATCTATTCTCTGTATGATTGAAAAATGAAACTTTTAAATATGTATAGAGAATAATAGTTTAATCTCCGAAGAAGTTTTTTTTTTTATGCAAATATCTTGTAATAGTAACTGTCTGACTGCTGTTTTTCTTTTTCACTTCAAAAATGAAAAGAAGAAAAATAAAGACTTTAACATGCAAATTTTTCGTTTTTTAGTTGCAGACAGAACAAAAAAAAAAACTGAAGTTAATTATCATATTTAATTCTCTTGTTAGTTATTATGTCATAAAATTTAGTCGATAGAATCAAGATCAAACAATGATATATATATATATAAAGTGATGTCTATAGACTTGACAGAGATCAATTTTCAAGTGGAATTATGGTAAAACAAGTGTCAACTTCAATCATAAGATCAAGTCAAGAAAGATATTTAATATCCGATTTAGTGTCTTTTTTTTTTCTTTTCGTTGTTGTCAAACAGAAGTTCTAATTTTGATCTTATGCATATGTGTGCATCAATTAAATGTACAAATAACTTTTACTATGACAAAAAAAACAGAAAGAATAATACAAGAAGTTATTGTAGAAGAAAGTTTTTTCTTTTCTGACAAATAGAAATTTCATATCTTAAACGAAAATTCTATCCTATTATTTTAACTAAATAATTTGATTTATTAGAAGCTGTCTATAAGAAACAAAAAAAAAAATTTCACTAGCTACACATTTATTTTCTTTAATAAGTATTAATATATTCGTGTCTATTGCTCTTACATACAATGAACATACTGTTTTCATGCATCGTTAATCAATTTTTCAAATTAAATCAAAATTGTTCAAATGAATAAATTTATTTCTCAATGTTATTATCAAAATTTGTATATTAATCAATAATAGACTAAAATAATTACTAATTGCTACTCTTTATAAATATTTCAATCAATCCGATCCATTCAAACAGTATTTTCATCATAGATTTCGATCATATTGCAATTAATTCTCATTCAATTATAATTTTAGCAAACTCGACCATCATTTCACAAAGTATCATAAAACAAAACTAGATAGTCTTCGATATAATTTTATACTAACAAAACCTAATAATATCTTCTCGATGTACACTATAACCACTCTATAGTAGAAACTCTTGAAACATTTCAAAAGTATTCATTGTAAGGAAGGTGCATCTTTTCTATAAGGAATCTTTGATATTGTTCATGTAAACCAATAGATTTAATTTTGTTAATACCTTTCTTAATGTAAAGTTTTAAGACAAAATTCGAAAATCAATTTTTCTGTTATTACGATATTCATGTAAAAAAAAAAATACCATAAAAATGCAATATCATCCGTAGTTAAGGACACGAACTCTTTTAAGGGTATTCAAAGCTCATTTATGTCTCTATAATCTCAACTCAAAAATGATTTATTATTTGTAGAACTTCTCTCATCTATCGAATCGTTTCATGTGATAAGAAAATAAACTATGAATGAATAATATATTCTTACTTGTTCATCATCGGAAATTTGTTCATCATTTTCAAATAATGTTGAATGTTGTTCTTTGGAAAAAATATTTATTGAATCATCATCATCAATTTCACCATCAGATTCAATTTGTTGTTCATGCAATGATATATTTGATTTTGATAATGAATGATTATTTCTATAGAAATAAAAAAAATATATATATTACAAAATCAAATAATAGAAGAAAAAAAAAAAAGAATTTATTTTACTGATGAGAATTCAAATGTAATTGATAATCTAATGGTGATAATGAATAATATCGACATATATCACATAGAAATACTTGATCATGTCCATGTTCAAATTTCATATGAGTTTTAAATTCATTTATTATTGATGATGAAAAATCACATTCATCACATTGACGAACAAGTCGTGAACGAGGAGCTAATTGTTTACGTCTACAAAAAAATTCAATAAAATGTAACGATTACAATATAAGATTAGCGACATCTATCATTTATATGAAAACCTCGCTCATCATCATCGTTCTCATATTCAAAGTTTCCCAGGTCGTTTGGCCTTATTTCGCCGTAATCCGTCATACTGTTTTACGAGCCGTTTTTATCGCTAGAAAACGGCCATCGTTCCCCCCCTCGGCTTTGCTTCCGTAATCTGGTATGACGGATTACGGCGTCGTTTTTCGACGTTTTACATCCTTATTACACCGTTTTATTGGACCTGGGTTAGTGAAAAAAACAGATAAACCAGAATATTTCATAAGTATAATAAAGATAAGTCATACTATGATAATACCTATAGTTTGATTAATGTACTCATGCAAGTCACCTATCATAGGAAAATAACCATAGGTAATTGAATGAGGGAAAAAAAAATATTATATGTAATAAATCCATTTCCTTATTTCCATATCACTATAATAATAAATAAATCAAACATTTGATCATTATTAAATAATCAAATAAAATCATATCGTTTATTAGAACTATTAAATTGATATTTATGCTGTATTTTATTAATATTTTCTATTAAATATAGGATGTTGTACAATGAAAAAGATATTGTAATATTTTCTCGAACAACAAAGCTTACATAGCAAATAATACACAGTGATAATTAAAATTATTCTACACGGTTTATGTTGATGCTCTCTCGACTATCATTTTGTCCAAACAATAGAATAAGTGGTTTTCTACAAATGAAATATCATCAAGATCTGTACGACCTTTTGTGACTGATGAGGAAATCACTAAGAACTTTTTTGTTGAAAAATACAGTATGTTATCTCAAGAATGAAAGTTTATAGAGATTCCTTCAACAACTACAAAATATTATAGTGTATTCGGCGACATCTCGTTTTGTAGAGTATAGTAATTTTAGTTATCTGAAAATCCTATCTTTGGGATCTATTCACAGTTTCGTTTTATATCCTTGTTGTAATTTGAAACAGGTTAAATTCGCCAAGTAATTAAAACATGAATAATTCCAATTTTACCTGCTACTTCTTCCAATATTTTCTGTAAGTGTTGATTTTTGTGTATGATTTCTAACATTATTATTATTTGAATTTGACTTGTCCGATTGAGCATCACAATCACTGAAATAAACATTAAATTGAAAAAACAACAAAAAAAACACCACACATTTTAATAGCACTTTTCTATAACATATATATATATATTATCATTTATTGATATCCTATCTTATTAAGGTAATCATCAAGATGAGAACAAAACAAAAATAAGAAAAGGTGTTGTTGAATTTTCAAGATTTTATGTTTATTTAACATACACTTAAAGAAAACCAATGAAAATTTCTATGATGATGAACGTTAAAATAAAGAACTTCATTCTGTTTTTTTTTTCACTTTTTAAGAAAAATATTTAAATCTGATAAAAATAGTTAAAACCAATGATTTCAATCTTTTCACATCAACAATTATTAACCCAACGGCGGCATAGACACCAATGAAGCAGACATATTCACATGTCGAAAAAGAGAATGAGGGGGAGAGAGAGAGAGAGGTCGATTGAATCAAATGATAATTCATATGGTCAGACATCAACCAGGCATGACATTAGACTTTACTTTTCTTTTTTCTCCCATTGCATCGATTGACCACTACTTTATGGTTAAAGAAGAGAGCGTAAAGATTTCTTGTTCTTTTCTCTCTAAATATGCATACATATATATATATATATGTATATATGCACGATGCGATTAGAGGGGCGTCACTGCGACAAGTAGGTAAAAGAAAAAGAGACACGATCGTTCACTTTAGCTCGTTGATTGAAGATGGTATAGAGAAAAGAGAAAGAGACATTCTTCTTTATCTAGTACCGATATCAACAAAAAAAATGCCCTCCCGAAAGGCATTATTATACAGCTCGACACGCATCGGTAATTTAACAGAGAAAGATACAAAAAGAAAAAAAAGAGAGAGAAGTGCAAAAACGAAAAGAATTATAAATGAAATGTAAAGATTCATCGATGGGTGGATTAACATTATGCCAAGACTTTTAATCTTTGTAAATATAAAATACAAATAGTCGATTTTATAATGTAAACAAAAGAAAAAACATTCGGATATCCGTTTTTTTTTTTTTTTGTTTTTTCTGCAATATATAACTCCAGTCAAATAATACAGTAAACATTCATTACCTGATATCATCAGTATTGGTTAAGAAATAATCCATTGTATTATTTGTATTTTTATCAAATATATTAAAACGATGATGTTGTTGTCTTCTAAAAGAAAAATGAAATAATAACCAATGGCATCAACAATTAGGAAAAATATAACCAATCGACTCATAGAAGCGATGTATATATGTAAAGAATAAAAAAACAAAAAAAAAAAAAAGCAAAAGTCAGAAGACCAGTAATCGTATTTATATTCATATGGTTAATCCCACTTGGATACGGATGAATAATTTTAATTCTTACCTTTCTTCAGATTTCTGCAAGTCATAATCAATCTACTGTTTTATTTATTGTTCTTACTGATTCATATATATAAATAACGAAAAAACAAAACAGAAGAAGAAAAAAAGCAAGAAAAAAAAAAGAGCGGATTATAATTATCATCGTCATTAGCAGAAGCATATTATTATTATTATTATTATTATTATTATTGCGTTCTAGAAAAAAAAAGAAAAAGAAAAATAAGTCGCGCATTACCTTACCTGTCGAAGGAAGAAGCAGAGATAGCATCGGTAGCTAGCATCATCGTTCGTTTCTTTTTCTGCTATCTTATGAATAGACAACAAACGAAAATGACGAGCACGAAAAGAGAATGTTACTTTCTTTTTTTTTCGATCTATCGAATGTAAATCAGAAGAACGAGAAAAAAAATCCATTTGATGAGAAAGAGAAATCTGCACTGCTGTTCTATGTATGTGTGCGTTCACCGATAGATAATTATGAGAACAAGGAGTAAACGAGTATAGTAATAGTTGTTGTAGTAGTGGACATTCATTTCGTTTGTTCGTTCGTTCTGTCTTCTTCTTCGTTTTTTTTTGTGGTGACTATTACTATACTGCAATATCTCATCTTTATACTTCGATGTGCTCAGACACACAGACAGACAGACAGACAGTCGGTGATGATAATGGTAGCGTCAAGAGAAAGAGAGTGGGAGGTACTGAGACAAAGTTCTATCCAATCACTAATATCGTTGCACGTCACGGATGAACGCGTTTTTTTTAACAAACTGCCAGTAATATAACATATACTATACTTATATTTCTGGCTCTTATTCTCGACTGTATTTACCTGCCTGACTGCAAAAGCATCGTGTATCATTCTATTCGTCACGAATTATGATGATACTCCATCCATTATTCTTCTTGTTCTTCTTTTACTTTCTCGCTGTCGTTCTCTCTCTCTCTCTCTTTCTCAGTCTCTTTTCCTATACACCGGCAAAACGATGATGCTTCAGGTCGATCACGACAGACAGACAGAGAGAGAATGCAGAAAAAGATAAATGTATGTATATATATATTTATATTTATATGCGTATATAACGGTGGGATTGGTGCATGTGGAATTGCAAATAAGCAGTTTCTATTCTCTCCAATAGAATGTATATATATACATACGTATATATCTATAGGTGTGATGACAACTATGAATATAGCCTAAGGGTTTATATCTATGAAATAGTCATTCATTTTCAAGAGATACATCCATTGCACATCATAAATAGATATATATATATACATACACACACGCGATCTGACTCTTTACAATTTGAATAGCAGCAAATAAACGAAAAAAATATCTCTCAATGTATAAGAAACATTGTTGCACATTTAAAGGATTGACAATGAGATGTTGAAATAAAAGAGGAGGTTGATCATTGTGGGAGGAAGCAAAGCCAATGTTCAGAGTAAATGTATGTGTATATGTGTGTGTGTGTGTGTACTCTGCCGCTCGGAATTTGGTCGTTGTATTGTGTCAACAATTAGGAGAAAAAGAAAAAGAAAGAGACACGAACGAAAAGAAGACGAAGAAGAAGAATCATCATCTGATGATCATATCTCGGTTGCCGACGACATAGTGTATCATTGTCTTTTAAAGCTTGACATTTTTCGTAGCAGACACGTTCTTGGGAAGCGCATATGAATACAGTAAAGAAAGAAAGATGACACAAACACACACACACAAACAGAAAAAAAAATGAAGAGAGAAAGGACTGCGAAAAAAGGTCAGAGATTATGGAAGAAACCTACTATTACAGAGAAGAAAAAAAGACGAAGAAAAGGATTATTCCTTCTTATTCTTCTTCAACACGAACATTGTCTCTACTACCGAATGCGAAGACGTGAATTCCAGGAAATAACGTTCCGCATGTTTACTTTCAGATTTAGTCTGCGAACGAAAATGTATGGAGTAAACAAGACAAAAAAACCGAGAGATTACCTCGTTCGCTTGATATAAACGTATTGTCGTTCGTTTTCTTCTTTTATTTTACAAAATGATAATAAGCAAAGAATAAAAAAAACAGAAGGATACTGCCAGAAATAATCGAGTTTTACGAGCATTATATAGCAAAGAAAGAAAAAACGACACGAAAAAAGAGAGAAAGAGAATTTCGTATACGTGTATGTGGCACATGGAACTTCTTGTTGTTGACACAAGAAGGCAGGCAGCAGTTATAGACTGATAAACGGTCTTATCTTTCGGCTCGACTATAACTACTGCTGAAGAGAGCAGCACCGCAACGTCTCACACACACGCACACACTTCACTTCTTTTTCATTTAAAAAATAGAAGAATACGAGAGGAAAGATCATAAAAGTAGTGGAACTCAATAGAGATTAGAATTGACGCATCCACTTTAAAATATACTTGAACATAATAATAATCAGAAAGAAAGAAAAAATTTTATTTAAATAATTGCCATTCTCCTGTTTTTGTCAGTAATCATGATGATATGATATTTCATCTTCGTTTCTTGCTCAAGAATTAATATGATGATAAATAAATAAATAAATATATATATATAATAACTGCTGTTGTTCTCCATTTTCTCTCACGTGGAGTGACTTTTATTGGACGAATAACTGCCATTTCATGCTTACTGATATCAAAGAAGAAAAAAAAAAAGGAAGAGTCGTGCCATATATTATGTTTTGCCTGAGTGCGTTTTTTCCCATTAAAAAATATTTGAAATTTTTAGTTTTCGATAATTAATCAAGCAAATGTCTGATTGATCGATCATCTATAAATATATATATACATATGTTTTTCCTTTTTAATTTCACTTATGTTAAAGAACATTCATCGACGATAATAATCAAATAATTAAGAACCATTGAATTTCATTATTGAATTTGACAATATTAATAAAAATTCTAATCATGTATTGAATTGTCATCATATAGAAGAAAAAAAAAATATCATTTTCCTTAATCATACGTAAACAAAAAGATTCAGAAATTCTCGTTTTTAGTTTGATAATTGTTTTTCAAAAGTATTCATTACAACTTAATTTCACTTCAATATTAAATAACTCATTTATAATTATATAATATTATAAAAAAAATAAATAAACTATTAAACTTATTCAATCGATTTTATCGTAATAAAATAGTATAGAATTCTTCATAAAAATAAAAAATAATGAACAAATTAATCGACACACTATCTAATAATAATCATTTGAGAATAAAAAACAGCTGTTGTATGATGATTAAAAAAAAACATAAATATATTTTTATATTGTCTCAAAGAAATTGTTACAAAACTCTGAAATACAAATTTATACAATCAAAGAAACAAGAATCAATTTTTTACTATATAGTCTTTAGTAGGATTTTCGATGTATAACTTTAATCATAACTGTAGGATTTATTTTACGTTTTTTCATTCGTAATATTTCATATATTTGTGGTGTAATAAATATAAAACCAATAGATCCCATCAAGAATCCACCTGTTATACTTAAACCTTGTAAATGATAAGCTATTGGAATTAAATAATCAGTTATCATATAGTTAATTAATGTAAATACAGTAGCTATACCAATACCCATAGCAACAAGTACAAGAATAACTATACGTTTAAGAACAAATAAATCTTGTTTATTACGAAGTTTTCGTTGTTGTCGAATATGATTTGTTTGACGAATATATCGAATGATATAAGCATACATTAAACATATACTTAATATAGGACCAATATACATGATAAGTAGAGCATGAAAAAGTGCACGAATATTTTTAAATGAAATCCAACAACTATATGTAAACGAGAAATATTCAAAATTATTTGTAAGAAGATGTGTTAGAATATAAAGAAAAGATATAAGCCATTGAATAAATATTCCAATAAAAAAAAGATAAGATGATTGTAAATTTTTTTGTTTATAGAAGACTACACGAAATAATCGAAAAATAGCTTGAAGAACACATGAATAATAAAATGAACATATACATACATGAATAAAATATCCACGTAATTGACATAAATAATTATTAAGAGAATTGAAACTATTCAAACTACCATATATATTATAACTATATATAATTAACATTAATAAAGCGCCTAAGAGTAGAGTGGAGTATGTATTACATGTGAGAAGAATTGAAACATTTGATAGTAATGGATGAATACGAATGTAGACTATGACAAGAATGAATATGGAAATAAGAAAACTCATAGAAGATAATGTCAAAATAAGTCCGTTAAGAAATAATTCGATGTTGATAGTCATAAATGAATTATATTCATACGACTAATTATATGCAATGTGTCTTGGATATATTGACTATCAATCTAAAAACTTATACAATGTTTAACTATATTATTTTATAAAGATAAATAAAACAAATCTGAAAATCTACTATAAATCGTGTGAGAAGAATTTCAAATTAGATTACACAAAGTAGTTAGATGTACATGTTTGTCAGGTTTGAACGGTAAGAAAATTCTTTATTGTTACCAATTTGATAACATAGTATTAACTTTTGAAAAAAATATTGTAATGACAAACTGGAGGATTAACTAAAAGACATGTTCTGTAATGATGTTTATTAAGCTACTTCATACACCTTCAGAATGTCACTATTTCACATACAATATATGCTCATATCATACAGAGAAAGATGAACACAGGAAAGAAAAAAAAAAAAGGAAATCTAACGGGAGGCGATATCAATATCGGCACATATACAACTATGTTAGAATGAAAATTGATATTACAATTTGACCGAACAAAATTAGCATTGAACTAAAAGTAAATCGATGCATTTCCGTATTATTAAAGAAAGTAGAAAGAAAAAAAAAGATGTCAAGATGTATACGTTCTAGTCATATTTGATTGTATCATTCAACAATCTATATCTACACTTTTGTACGCATAACAGTATCATTAAAATAAAACGGACAACATCAAATGTGACAAGTATTTATAAAGATAAAAGTAAGACAGTATTTTACGTAGAACTACAAATGCATGTCATTACTGGATAATTAAACTATCAAGTATAAATTCATCAAAATTTCGTTTTGATGAAAGTTGCTGGCATTAAAGTTGAATGCCATGTTTAATCTAACAAATCAATTTTTGTATCTATGAAACGTTTATAAGTTAATAAGCGTAACGTATGCGACAATTTTTGCATGAAGATCTTCATAAAAATAGTTTTTGATTTAAAATACTCCATACTTTTAAGTATTATAGATTGGTCGTTATGAATCACTGTAACTTTACCGTAGATGGCTGTTTATGTGCCGTATTATGTCGTAATTACATGTGAAGTATTATGGCCATATGCAGCACTATACTCTCATTCTATAGCGTCGTAAAGACGCCGTATTACTGACTGTACGTATGTCAAATAAATATGCTCGTAAATAGTCATTTTAGATAATCCTTTCATCGGTTGGTATGTGCAGTATTATGACTGCATTTTACTGTATTTTAATCAATCAGATATTTGATTTTCAGAGCATTTGACAGCCGTTATTAGTTATATACAGTACAATAAAGCAAGGTCGTAATACTGGTCGTCTCGATCGGAGTCCTCGACTAAGGGATCGTGATTTGCTGTTGAAATGGTTTTTTTAAATTATATCGTATTTAAGACAACAAAGTCAATTAAACAACATATGGTTAAGAAACCGATAATATCATTAGAAGTGCTCAAACAGACAAGAAAATGAAATAAACGCTTAGAACATCTCGACCTTTTTTTGGGTACTGAACGCGATTCTCGATTACCATCCAAAGTCATTCAGAAAAATCTCATACTTACTTTTGAAAAGCATTTCTCACTTACACTTCTGAACTCTGATTAGTATACGGTCAGCGGCATGAAGTATACCACCCGATTTATTGCTGTTCAGTCGCTCAGCTCCCATGGTAAATTCTTCTCCTTCCACTCGACGCACTAGTCACAGTGTAAGTCGGTTACTTTTTCTCAGCATCATTCCCAATAAGAAAATAGCTTATGGCGACCATGTGAATGTGATGAGTACAAATTTGAAATCCGTATTTTTTTCAAGCTTCGACGACACTTGAAAAATATATACATGCAGAAAACGATAATTAAAAACTGATCATTTTCTTATATAGTCATGCTTGATTCAATCGTAAATGCATATTTACTTCAATTATTGTTTTATGTTAATTAAATTTATCTACGATGAGATCTCAAACGTCTAGAAAAACTTTTGACATGAACTATAGGAATTACATAAGAGAGATAAGAGTAATCAGTAGATCGAAAAGAAAAAGGATATGAAAAATAATGTTTCATCTATATTTAAGATTAGTAAAATGCCAAAAGCTTATTGCCAAGAGTGTACTAAAAGAGAACTAATATTAGAAATTGTTTCCGCAAAAAAAAATGAAAACTAGAAAATATTTATTTCTATTTTTCTCTGACTGATTCATTTAAAAATTCAGTCAAAAAACTTTTCGATAGCAATGTCAATTCGTTGTAAAGTAGTAGCAAAAAGACGACAAAATCAATCTCGCTATACATTACAAACACAAATCAAACTTACAAGTCGCATTCGATGTATGATCATTCGTATAATATTTATTATTTTAACTTTACTCTATAAGTTACAAAACAAAAAAGTTCGAATGAAAATTATCTATCCATTAACCTAACAATTATTATCCATCCATATACCTGTCTACCTGAAGTTTACTTCGGATGTCAGTGTACCTCGATATTTTCGAATAAAGAAGATGAGTTACAGTTCGGACTTTTAGTATTATCTATAGTCGACACTGCTCTATCTTTATTCACAATCAACAACGAATCCTCTTACTTTTTGTGTTGAACATAGTCAGTTTTCCAGGTGTTCTCTATTCGCTTCAGTTAGAATATGGTTTTCCAAATGTAATATTGCGGTTTGAAAGGTCATCTTCGCTTGTGTTAAGCAATACAAAATTCAGATGATTAATTGCATCATAATTTTTTCAAAATTTGAAGAAATCTTTCTCGGACAAGCTATTTCACTGTGTAATTATATAACTAAACAGCTAATAAATGTAAATTTGATTGACAGATAAAATCTATATGACAGTAAAGATATAACACTGGTTTTCTTCAATATTTTTACTTTTGACATTGGATAGATTACTCTACTTAACTAGCTTATCTATCTATCTATCGATCTAGACATATATCTTTTAACTATATGAATATTTACGTATTATGTTCGTTTATCTATCTACGTGTCTATTTGTCGAAGAAAAAAGTATGCTTTAAAAATACAATGTTCCGTAAGGTCAAAAATAGAGCATAACACAACGTTGAAAATATTGAATGAAAACTTATTAGTAGGCAAATGTTGAACTTAACAGGAGAAATCAAATATCACGTAAATAGAAAGATATAGGAGAAACGTTGTAGTAATATTTACAAGCTAAGAACGAGTTACGTTGACTCTTTAAAATTTTACACAAAAGAGTATAAAATTTCATATTTGTTATGGGCGTTTCATTCTAGCTGAGAAACAGAGAGAGAGAGAAAGAGAAAAAAAAAAGTCTTAAATTTAGACACAAGAATATTTTCTTTAAGATATCTTTTCTTCTAACTTTCATAGCCGAATATCATGAACATTTATATAAAGAAAACTATAGTAAAGTGTCGAGAGTGTTTAATACAGGTGAGAAAAATTCCATGAACGTAAGTCTGAGTAGAAAAATAAATGAAGAAAGATTTGATATAATAAAATAGCGTGAATGGCATATGTCATGCATGTTGTTATTACTCATATGAAAATTCATGACATCTAAATGTATTTATTTCTTTGGAAAAACAAAGGACTAGTACAGCAGATGTTTGATTATAGGTCAACATTTACAATCTCTTTCTAAGCAAATCGAAAGTGAATAGTAACTGTAATTCAATGTGGTTCTTGTTTATGTCGTATTAATCATGAGGCGAGTTTATTAGTCGTTGCTATTGTTGTTTTTTAATAAACAAGATTTTTGTTTGTTTGTTTATTTAAATTTAATTTGTTCTTAACATCAGCTATTTCGAAAAGAAATTTTATTTTACATCTTCATCTTTTTTTCACAGGAGGATTATATTTATCTTTGAGTTTTTCTTATGGAACTAAGAATCCCTTCTTAACCTTGGCGTAGATTGTTATGCGAGAATTATTCATTAAACAGATCTTTTTTGATAGATGACAACAGTCTAGTCTAAAATAAATTCTGAAAAAGTTGTATTCAATAAAACAAATATCTTATAATCTTGATTATGAATAATAACAATCCTCATTAATGCATTGAACTCAAATGTATTTTCGAAGAAAATAGAGCGCGTAAGTTTTAAGCCGAAGTTATGTTGCTTCCCACCTTGATCTCATCATCTACATTACACATCTGATTTATCAGGACTAAAGATGCTGAGCCCTTCTTGAAGTTTATATGACTGGAATGCGTTTTTCAATATTCTAAATAACACAGTTTCTGATATTTGCGTAGTCAAACGATTATATAATAGCTATGAAGTATGATGTTGTGATTTCTCATAACAGTTATATAACCAACACAAAATCATCAGCTGATTAAGTTCTCACTTTCTGGAGTAGTCAATATTGTTTTTTCTAAATTCATTGAAATATATCATAGATCATTAAGATTTATTGTAAATATAAAGAATATGTACAAAAAATTTATTTGTTCATAATACCAATGACTAAACTAATAATAATGAGTCATGAAAAGAAAATACATATCAAGTACATAACAACAAGATAAATAAAACAATGAGCGACAGTCAAAAACACAAAAAGCTGTTTACTGAAAATCGATTCTACTTGAAAAAGAACTATCGTCTTGTGGAGATTTTACGCTTTTCGTACATAAACCATGTTAAGTTCTATGTGTCAATCGTAAAAAGGTTGTTCTAAGAAGCTTTTTTATAGTCGCGTATTACTAAATCATCTATTTACAAGTATTTTTCATAGCATCATAATTTGTCTTTTCATGCAATATGATATATAATTTCATGAGTATCTATGTAATAATGATCTCAATTAGAGTTTCTTTATAAAAAAACAGAATTGTTTTTCTAATTCCAAACCTCATCTTTCATGCTACATAAGTTTTTTGGTATTTCCAAGCTATGACTCTTTTGTATAAAGGTATTCATGTCTGAATAAACTATTATCCTGCTAAGTAATTCTAGCATAATATGATTAGATTGCGTGATAATGTATTTTAGATGTTGTAAAAATAAAAATAATTGTCTCCTCCTTAATGTAATTTATTGAAAATTATAACGCATTAAAAAAGCAACAGTGTCAATCCTGAAAGTTAAATTCAATGATTGAATACCTTTCCAGATATTCAACTCGTCTGTTTTCACAGCACTCATATCAAAAGAGATGTCTGTATCTTTCTGTGCCACTCAATTATTCAATCATTTATGCGAATTTGCTAATATAATAAATCAAAAAATTTTATAAAACCGATTTATGAGCATTAAGAAATTGCGCGTGCGTGAAAAGAAGGGAGCGTTAAAAGGTACAAAAAAAAACAATATTTCGAACGTCTACACGTCTATTGGTACTCGTGGAAGAAAGAACCTGGTCCAGAATCATCAATTTTTCTCTATTCTGGAAATATTATAAAATGAAATTATTTTCATAGTTTACAACTACTGTAATATCAGTTTATTAAGATCTCAGTATGTGATTAGTATGATTGTAAAGAGAACGGAGAGACAGCTAACACCCACACTTAAACCTTCCGAAATGGCTGTACCAACAAGCTTTTATTTAAACATTTAGCTGATATACAAATAACATAATGTATTCGAATTTCAGTTCTTTATTTGTCTCTAAAAGTACATTATATACGAGCATTTCCTAAAGTGTATTGAATTTCAAATTAACGCAGGTATATTCATAAAATGTAAGGTTTATTTTATTGTTCATAAAATAGAAAAATGTCGATAGTAGTGTCATATTCGCGACCATGTCGTGAGAATTACATAAGCTTGAATGATTAACTAAAGCAATTTATTTGATATTTTTTATTTCTACATATTAAAGTAAGTATTTTCCAAAAAGAATGATTCCACAACTATTTTTAGGATACGACAGTTCGTAATATCATAAAAATTCGTATTAAATATATATAAGTTGATTCATTTCAGTTTCTATATAACAAAGGTAAACATAAATTTGTTTTTTATACACACAAATCATGTCATTTTACTGCGGCAACTATTAAAAACTGTACTGTATGATGTTACATGTAAGGCATGCTTTTCTTGTCTTCAAGAGTAGAAGAAAATGAAGTACTTTTTTAATCTCTATCAATCAATAAAAATCAAAGTATTTAGTTTATGATTGTCAATAAAAACCTAAACAATATACTAAGTGGTACTTATATTTAAAATCCTATCGAAATTTTCGCTTAGTATATTTCTCGACAAGCTATTTTAAACACAGTATTGAGTTGATAAGCATTGTATGTGACAAATATTGTGCGGTGTTTTATTTCATTTCTTCAGTATAAGTTATAAACCTTCATGACTGTCATTAATATATGCATAAGATTTATCACATGGTAAATTGATGGTAGTCGTTAGTCGATATAATCATCGAAGTGCGTTTGAATGACGCAAAATTTATGAGTCATAAAAAGTCATTAATGAATCGTGAGTTTCAATGAGAATTGACAAAAATTCTATTTTTTTAACAATTTCATCGCACTATGATCTCACAATTAATTAGACTAGTATATCACGATAAAATCGTCACTTTTCACTATCTGGGTAATTGCACTGTTAATATTTTCCCAAATGCTCTTCTATTCTTCACCTAATTAGGATTTCTTTTTATTATCAAAATGTAGCACTTGATATTCTACATAAAATAGTACACTTCATTTTAACACAATCGTATAGTAAAATCAAGTGCAGAATATTAAAATTTTTTGTTTTCATATAGTTCCAATTCATAATTTTAACAGATTATATTCCATAAATTATCGTTTTTTTTTACATGTGCTTGACATTCACAAACCTCAGAATGTATCTATACTCCATGGCTTTCTTTCCAAATAGAGATACTTGAATGTTTGCATGAACTATGTGTACACATTCAAAGTCGTTCATTCGATAAACTGATGATAATCATACGAATGAGCATACTTGAAACAATCAACTAGAATAAAATAATCAAGAGTTTTCTATTCAAAATAAAAGAATGCTCCTTGCCATTGAGGATGTCTGAATCTAGGTAGATTTATTTATATAGATTCCTTTTCGACCTGTCTATTATAGACTTGGTTATTTTAGTTGTGAATTTTTTATTATGAACTGCATCGTTTTGAATGTAAGATTGAAGAAACAAAAATTTTGAAA
Organism: Rotaria sp. Silwood1; assembly: GCA_905250075.1. Classification (NCBI taxonomy): domain Eukaryota; kingdom Metazoa; phylum Rotifera; class Eurotatoria; order Philodinida; family Philodinidae; genus Rotaria; species Rotaria sp. Silwood1. The sequence goes on along the minus strand of CAJNOP010000073.1, from coordinate 401,901 downwards.
GATGACGAAATCTAGTGAAGTATTATTATCACTAACAGGTAATAAGAACAGACATTTATTGTTAACCTGTGCAATTCTTAATATTTTCCTTAAAGTATTTCTTTTGCGATTATACTTATACACATATGAACAAGAATTCAAGCGTATAAATAAAAATGTTCAGTGATTGCACTAGAAGTTCAAGCATCTGAGCTTGTCCAAAAGGTCTCAAGTCTTGCTACCTCAAGATACTCAAGCACTTTACGAGCATGAAAAGAAAACGTTCAATTAGAGCGTCTAATGGATTTAAATCAAACAAAATCAGTGACCAATAGTTCTTCGGCATGAACACACGGACATAGTCTATACACTAGCTATGACTTAGATAACACTTGTAAACTTTAAAAACATTCCATAGAAAATAGCCAAGATTTTTATGCAACAGCAACAGTAGATGCCTATTGACTGTTGATATATTTAGTTATATTCAACATTTGTATGGACCATTGAGGTATTGATGAAGTCAGTGTTGTCGATCATTTTATCTGCACCTTATTTGTTCACTTTGAAATCATTTTGCTTGAATTGCAACAAATTTTTGTTGATTCGTGAATATTTTTATATTTAATTTTTACAGATGTTTGCATGTGTGTTTATTTTCTCATCGTTTTTCCGAATACATAAAAAAAAAATTTTTGAATTATATAATATGTAGTTTTGTAGAGTATTTCAAACACTATCTTTTGATAAGACACACACTATTTTAATCAAATCAAGACTCGTGAAGAAATTTTGAAAATACTAAGAATATCATTATTTATGGTTCATCAATTACAAGTATTTATTAATATATATATTTTATTTTTGAATTCAAAATGAATTTTTACAAATATTCAAAAATTTTCTATCTAAATTAATTATCTGTCTGTTGTCGACTTGAATCTGTTGTTGTATATTGTATACTTCTTCTTTTTATTGAAAGATATGTAACTGATACATTTCGTTTAAATATATATCGTATTTTAGGTGTAATAAATATTAAAGTAATTGGTGTAACAACAAGTCCAATTGATATACTTACAACTTGTATTTCATAAGCAAATGGTATTAAGTAATTAGTTATAGAATAAATAGCAAAAACAGTTAATGTTGAAATATCAAACATAACTAAAAATAGAAGAAGAATAACAATACGTTTTAAAATAATAGCATCTCGTTTATAAGATTTTTGTTGTTCTCGTCGATTTATAAATGTTCGACGAACATATCGAAGAATACATGTATATATTGTAAATATAATTGAAATAGGACATACATATATAGTTAATGTTGCTAATAATATTCCTCGAATATTTCTAAATGATATCCAACAATTATAATTAAGAGATTGATATTGAAAATCATTTAATAATATATGAGGAAAAATAAAAAGAAATGATAAAATCCATTGAATAAGAATAGCAATAATAAATATATGAAAATGTTGTAAAATTTTCTTTTTATAATATACGATATGAAAAAAACGAAATATTGCTTGAAGAACAAATGAATAATAAAAAGCACAAAAACAAACATATAATAAATATGCACGAATTTTACACCATTGACCAGCTAATGAAATAGATGAATTTATGTGACCATAAAGATTACGTATACATGCATAAAGTAATGTAAAACAAAATAAAATTATAGTAAAATATGTATTGCATGTTAATAAAACTAATATATTTGATAATGATGGACGAATATGAATAAATATTCGTATAAGAACCACAAAAGAAATAAGACAGCTTAAAGATATTAATATAATAAAAATACTACTGAGAATTATTGATAAAGTCATAGTATAGATAAATTATTGGATTCTATTTGGTAATCAGAATATAAGAGTTTGAAACTAAAATAGATAACTGAATGTCATGATTCTGTTTGTTTCGAACACAAATCTTTTCTATACTTACCAAAAAAAAAAAATTCAAAATCTTACATAATAAGCTATAAGCAAACAAAGATATATTTATATATGTCATATAAATCTAAAATATTCATTGAAAAAATCATATCAAAGAAATAAAAATTCATTGATATTAATTCTTCTGATTAAGAATTAAAGACGAGATGTATTAGATTAACATTAATATTCACACTAATACTTCAGCATTACTATTAAAATTATTAGTAATATGAATTTAATTCGATATCTCAATAAATAAATTTAAGTTGTATTCACAATTAAAAGATTTACATTTACTGCGTAAAAGAAAAGAAAATACTATAGAAATACGTAAAAAGAATATGATGAGGAAATGTTTCTATTAAAAATCTTCAACTAAGTCACATTTCAGTTACATACTTGAAAGATAACAACCGATTATTTTGAATGATACTCATGAAAATAAGTTTCAAATAAAGAATAGAGATTTAACCTTTCAAATGGCGTATTACTTTAATCCATCATTTAAACCTGGCATGAGGTCATAGTGAATTCATTTTCTGCATATCGCTATATAATCAATGACTTAAACTAATGCCATGCCATTGCAATTGTCTAGATTAAATATCGATGATATATATATATAATTCATATGGGATATATAAATAATATCTATGTTTTCGGAGTTGGGTTGAGCTAAGAAATTTAATTTCATTAGAAAAGGACAGAATGTCCGAAAAATCACCTATAGAAAGAAAATGTTAAAGTTCTCCATCATGTTTTAGTCAAATGAGCTGATCTTTTACTTTCTCCTTATTGAAGAGAGTACCAAGTTTGTATTTTTCATAAAATAAATTGACGAATTTCGTCTAAAGCTATCAAGTTTGATACAATGTTTTAAAACATCTATATCTCGGAGAAACTAAATTCAAAAATACTGTAACTTTGAATGCAAATTAGTTTAAATACGAATGTTTTGTGTAAAATATTTCAAGACAAAATTCGAGCAGGCAATTTTATTGAAAACATGGGTCCTACACAATGAGTAAACAATAAAGCTGGGTTATTGCGCATTTCAAATCCTAAAAGAGTTTTTCTAGATTTTTGTAACTTTTTTTTGATCGAAATGCATCTTTTTCTTATAGAATCTTAGTATGAATTATTTAATAGTCTAACAAAAACTCAAGTGAAGTAGGGATGATTCAGAGGTTGTTTTTGTCTGATGACTTCTCAGTACTAAGTAACATTGGAATTCAAAAGCTTTTAATCATATTGAAACTCTTCTTCAAAGGTATTTTTAGAAATAAGAATGTAATAAAAGAACAGATTTTTGTATTTCAGTCATAGTTGATATCTTTGAATAGAAGTTTTGAACTTCTTTCATAAGAATTAAAGTTTGGCAACGTTTTTGTATAACGACTTATGAGACGTTTCGTATAAAATCGATGTAAAGATACTAACTCAACCCAAAACTATCAATATTATTTCTACATGCTTTTTATATTAAAATTCATCTCCTGTTATTCTGTCTCAAAGTATTGATTTAAATTTTCATGAAAATTTTTGCCATAGTCATTTCATTTGAATGTCCTGATAAATAGAAAATAAAGAAAAGTTAGACTCTAACAAACATTGCTACATGTTGTTTCTTGAACAGATCATTGACTGTATCAAGACATGAACGTTTTGAAAATTTATATCATCGTCAGCTTCAATTACTTACGGAAGAAAAGAAAAACGTTGGTTCATAAAATCATTGAGCACTATTATAATCTTCTGTATACATACAGTAAAACAAAGTAACTAAGCTAATTTTTTAACTATTCAATAAAATAAGTCTAGACATATATTTCATAACATTTTGTCTTTGGAAGATATAGGAGATGAAAAATAGATGTACAGAATGTAACTATGTGTGTCAATATGTCGTGCGTGAAAATCTTGAAAGTTTGAAAAGCTCTTGATTATAGGAAATTGTGGTTTTGTTTGGGAATTACAAAGTGTTGAAATTGTTTCTTCATTTGTTTAATTATACAATACATTACTTTTTGATGTTGAAAACTATTTCTATTAATTATTGATGAATAAAACTTTTTTTTTGTATGACTTCTTGCGTATTGAGTAAATCAGTCGCTTTTCTTCGAATGTGCATTTGAACAAGAGAATCCGACTTTTCTTTTATTTTGATAGTAAAGCAATTTTCTTTCGAGATTATCTTGGTTTAGTGAACTTTTTCATTCTAGCAATAGACTTTGCACCTCTATATAACAATATTGTTCGAGATTTGAGAAAATTTTGTTTTTTTTTGTCTTGTTAAACTCGTATCCTTTATTTGAGAAAACAAACACTATTAATTTTGTACATCAAAGAAAAATTTCTTTTAAATTTCTCTAATTATAGATTATTTTTTTAAAACTTTAAACGCTCCTTCGTATATATTTATTATAAAATTTTTGAATTATCATGTAGTAAAATACACTTGTCTACGAGTCTTATTAGTAAATGAATATGTCAACCTACCCTATCTCATTTATTTAAGTTGCATTAAGATACAATAATAAATTTTACGCAAAAAAACTCTTCCGGCTCAGCTCTTGGCGTATTGCAAGCAAAAGTTTTTTCTATAATTATTTTGTTACTTTAAGATTCTTTTAGTAATTACAAATGAATTTATTCAATATTAATTTCTAATTGAATAAGAAAAAGAAAATGCTTAATTTCATGACTGAAAGAGTTCGGAAAAATAAATAAAAGTTTGAATGTTAAATACAAATGACACCATTCCAATGAGACTTTGTTTTGTGAAATTTCTATAATAAAAAGAAATATCTTGAATAATAAACATGAATAAAATATTTTTAATCAAAATGTAATTAAACATACGTCGTCTCATCGTTTGTCTTTGTTACATGATAATTAATACGAAGATTGTCATTATCGTCGAGAATTTTATGAGATATAGTTTATTAAGAAAATAGATTTCTTTTAAAATGAATGAAATCAGAATAATTTGGTCGTTGGAAGAATACTAAAACTTACTCGGTTTGATTATAGATATACGGGATCAAAAAAAAAACTAGGCAATTTACTAGGATAGAACTATAGATTACAGTTAAATGTTCTCTTACTTTGACAGAATCATCTTATTAGTCATACTTATCATAAACAAACTCATAAGCGAAGGTCAAAAGACATGCAATTACGATTTTTTGAGATTTTATATGAAAAATTTTAGAATAATTTCCTCTATGTCAGGACAAAGACCAGGATTTGATCTCAAAATACTAAAATCATTGGGGTTGAAATCTGATTTACTGGAAAAAGAACTTTCGCAGACGATTATTGGAATTAGAACTAAAAAAAAGATGGTTACACACATGTTTAGATTTGACGTATGCTAACAATTTGCTGCTTCTCTAGATTTTATTGATATATCGTTAAAATCCCACCCTCAAAAGCAGACCTTGAATTTGGTATATTTAAATCGTATGAAATTTCTAAGATATATTGAAACTATAGTGAAGAGGCTACGATAAAATTGCCAGCTCTGTGTTATCAGGTTTTCGAGAGACATTAACAAACAAGAATAGAAAATAGCTCATATGGTAACTCCAAATTCTTTATGAGTCTTCCTTGTATAAACTTGTTTTCTGTTTGAAAGAGTATGTTAGAATGCAGGTCATGATAAAGTCCTTTTTTTTTTCAATTTTTACTTTTCAAAATGGAGAAAAGATCAATCTGTCGAAACACTCGGAAAAAATCATAAAAGTACTCATTGATGTCATTGTAACAAAGTTTAATTCATAACAAAAGATCCCTCCATGCCCTATATCTTAATATACTCTTTCAAATAAAAAGCAGCCCTGAATTACAATGCAGCTACTTCACAAATTCTGAAACATGCGATTAAAAGAGCATGGATAGAGAAAAAGAATTGAACAAGATTTCTGGCATCTCCCGAAAACACCATATAGTTCAAGCAGATAAAAATTACTACAAATTTTCACACAAAAAGGAAGTAGTGAATAACAAATCATGTCGTTTATGAAAGACAAGGTATCAAGATATCCTTCCATGCATTATCTTAATTTCGAGAATGCTGACGAAAATTGGGTTTTTTGAGAGAGAGAGAGAGAGAGGCGACTTAACTTTGTAACTATAGTAAGACCCTCCCATAGTTGACACTTTCGTATAGTTGTCTAATGAATATTTTTGATAAGTCCTGATGGTGTTCATGACATCGAAATTTTACGATTTGTTTTACAATTATTAATTTTTCAAGAACAAAAATGCATGAAAAGACAAGTAACAATCAACAATAGTTAATTTTTGTTTTGTTAGTCTGCTTCAAATACGTAGAAAACATGTCTGTTCCTTATAAAACTACTTTTAGAAAAGACTTAGCTTCTTTACAATGGGCATTTTTGAAAAGTCCGAATAGTATTCACTATAAAGAGATTATTCTATAATTTAATTGTACAAGTCAAAATTGATTATATGAGAATTCTCTTAACTCTTGACTAACGAAACAAATGTATGAATCTAGTAGCATGTCTCTATAAATATATATGAACGAAAGCGATTAACAAATAAGTACAGTAACATGATAAATATATCATAGATGATTATAAAAATTAAGTTCGAGAATAACTGTGATACATAGAACCAATGCTTCTACAAATTCCTTTCTTTTTTTATTTTTATTTCACTCATAAAAGTCACAGATTTTACTATCTATGTTCAAATTAATTGATCAATCTCTAAATAAGAATCTATTAGATGCGTATTTATACAGTATTGAACTATCAATCTAGTCATACAACCAATGCAGGCTATTTAAGCTATTCTTCTCATTCATATTGAAAAATATTACAAATGAACAGGTCAATTCTAATTTCTAGACTCAAACTAGTGTGTCAGTATGTGTCCTGTTTTCATCTACACTCTTACTATGTAGCACTCGCGAATTCATACTAAAACTGTAGTGAAGAAAATGTTCGAATCGACTACAACAGAGTTTTCTACTTATGCTGTTTTCAAAACATTTACTTTGTGTATATAATTTAGAAAGCGCGCCTCAGTTTACCGTTCAGAGGCAAACTTCAGGATTTCCAATTCAAGGTTGACTATAACATATACAATACACTGTATCTCAATTAATTATGGGTTATTTATGTATGCATTTGATCTAAATGATGCAATACTTTATTTTATATCTAATAAGATCACTAGAGATTCATCGCTTCGTATAACAACCAGTGTATTCGTCTCCCATAGAAGTGTTGTATTAGCATTCTTTCTATTTTTAATACATTTGTTACTAGCCACTATAATTTTTCCTGTATCTAGATCTAGTAAATAGTAAAATATTCCTTTGTCAAGATATTGAATTTCCAAATAACTCGATTGTTGTGATAGGTCTGTGATAATTGACTGTTTTTTTTTTTGAAAATTCAATATAGAAGTCGGCCTCTAGAAGGCTATGGGCACGAACTTTTTTAAGATTTTTCTAATTTTACCAAGACTTCCGTATAGGTACAGTATGAAGCGAATTACAATTGAACTAGGTTCTTGTTAGTTTGTAAAAACGCTAATTGAATACCAGAAAAATTTCTTAAAAATCTCTGGTTTTTTAGGTACATGTTAGGAAAAAAATTAACTCGAAGTAGAAGATCACTTTTGAAAGAGCGACATGGATTTCCATAATAGAAGATCATGAGCTTTTATTCTGAGAAGGAACAGTTTAGCCAATTCATTTTTTTTGCTGTTTTACAATAATAATTAAGTATATTGAAACATGAACTAAAAGAAAAGACATATTTAATAATACATCATACCTTCACAGTTTGTAAGACTAACACAAGACAAAAAAAATGTAATGTATTGAATTTTGAAAACAGAAGAGTTGTAAATATTTAAATGTATGAAGGGTTGTAGCTTCAGTTCTATTATAAACTCATTTTTTTCAATGTATTTAACTTAGTTATGCGAAAATTTTTATCTGAAAATTCAAGTCAATCAGTATTTTCTCTTGTATCATTTAAAGAAATACGAAATAAACAGTATTAGTTATTCGACTCAATATTTGTTGAACATGTCACATGAAAAAATTCTCTTTTTAGTACATCAATTATTTTCTATTTGATCTAACATACATGAATAATTTGAAAATAATTAACGGAAATTCCATATTAGTATTAAGTTTATAAATGTAACTATTTATTTCATTCACTAGTAAACGTATTCATAGATGGATTCTCATAATTATTCATTAGTTTTACTAATGCAAGAATCTGAGTACAATAATCGAATGCTCGTTGTATAATTTTGAAGTTTTTATGGAATACTTCTAACTCGATAATCTTTTCTACATCGTTGTGTTACATGTGTTTTTTTTTAAATATAAGCTAATAACAAAAAAGACAGGCATACGAAATGAAAATTTTACAAAAACTAATTCATGTAAGAATTACAAATGTTCTTTTATTTTCATATTTTTTAACCAGCAAAAATAGCAATATTAAAATCTATGTTATTTCCAAAGAAAGTTAAATCTTTTCTATATTTTTATGAAATAAAAATATGACTTATCTCCGAAAGAACAAAAAAAATAATAACGAAATTTTGAAATAACAAAAAAATTCTAATTGAAATGAAATATATAATGTAAGTTATTGTGCAAAAAATTAAAAATCATAAACGATATGTAAGAAAAATCGTTAATTATCTTTGATGTCATTACGGCTTACAGCCAACATGCAAAACTATGTTTTTAATGCAAGGTTTTGTATCTAAATATGGAAAGTACAAGAAAAAAAGCTTTATTCATACGTTTAAACAAAATAATACATTCCATTCAGAAAGTTAACAGTTGAAAATAAAAAAATTATTTTTCTTTCTTAAAATTATCATTTCTTAAAGTCGTATAAATAGTTCATCATACAAGAATGGACGACATATTAAAATATAAGCCGTTAAAATAGATTTTTTTCTACTCTATCTTAAATTCCAATATTTTCCTTTATTAAATATCCTCAATCCATTTTTGCACATACTAGATCATAAATGTTTTGCTAAATTTTCTGTGAAAAAAAAACGACTATGAATATTGTATTGTATACTTAAATCTTTGCCTATGGCTACATCTCTAAAATAAAACTTGTATGAGTGTTCTTCCGAGTACACAGAGAGTATGTATTGACAAAAATTTTTTTAGCAGCCACGAGGGAAAGTCATACTCGCCGGATGAATGTTTTCATTAGGAAATCATCAAGAGCAATAGTTATTGTTGTTTAATTACCAATGCCTGAATGAAGGATAATGGTTTTGATGAAAAAGTTTAGTAATGCTTTAGACTAATTTTTATTCATTAGTGATTTAAATACTAACATTATTTTCATACGAATAAAACTAATTATGAAAACTCGGAAAAATAAATACTAAGACATAATTAGTTTTCATAAGAAATAGTTTGTGTTAAATGACCGGTACTAATTCGAAGTTAATCTGTCGTTACGATTCCTTCTATGAAGAAATTTCTATTGTAAATTGGTATTTAGTAAAACTAACATAGTATTGTCATAGATTAACTTAAATTGTTTGTTTTGCTAACATTGATTGCGTCATAGAAAGTTAGCAAAAGTTTGAAAAAGAAATATTTGTTTAATATTTTCATTAATAGTTGTCGATCATAAATCAATTCCTTGGAAATATGTTATTTCTTCTAATTAATATCCACATATTGAATATAACCAATAGACATGAAATCATTTGTAAATGATACAAAAATCTCGTCGTCATCTTGCGGCAGGATTCATCGATTCAGAAGAAGTATAGTCGATATATTTAATTAAATTAATTATTATAGTTCAATATGATGATTAGTGTAACTAAATTAAAGTTTTCTTATGATATAGGTCTTTGATAGTTATTAAAATTTGATATTGACCAACATGTTACTTAGCTTATCTTTATATAAAAACATAAAGAAGTTGAAAAAAGAAATAAATAAGAACAGTATAATCAAAATTTTTACTTTTTTCTTCTCTGTTATTGAAATATTTCATCAATTTTAATTCATTTGTTATAATAAACGAACATATGAAATGGTTTTTCTTTATCTAATAAAATAGTATTCTATCTAAGGAAGAATGCTATTTTTCTAGATGATTCTTAAGCGTTCTATCAAGTATTACTTATAAAAAAAGACAAAATTTCTGATGTTTCTTGAAACCAACGTATTACTATTACTTGTATGAATCGTCACAATCGGAAGAACATATGAAGTAATCTTTCATCTTGAAGTTGCATGAATTTTTTACATATATATATATATATAATATAATCAAGATATTCGAGAATACTTTTGTTCATGTTCTAATGATGAAAAAAATTTTCTATCTTATTAATTCTATAAATCTATTTATATATTTTTGAATAAACTATATAGATGCATTTTATTTATCAAAACAAAATAGAGTATAAAAAGAATATTAAAAAAAAAAGGAATATAATCATATTTTTGAATATTGATTGTAAACAAAACATTGAATAATTCCCTAATCACATAAAAAAATAAGTATTAAATATTCTTATTTATATTATTATGTCATATTGAAGTGTATCCATGCATACAAAATATAAATACATATATTCAGAACTTGATGTTATATTGTGAAAAAAGAAACTGACTCCATAATGATTCAAGTACGACTAAATTGCAGATTTTCATTTATTACCCTCCGGTCATAAGCTACTTATCCGTTTCTGTCTTGAGAAGCGATCCGACCGCAATAGAAAGATGTGTGAATGAGGAAGTCTTAAAAGGTTTTCTCGTCACTCTCTTTTTTTTTTGTGTCTTGTATGAAACAAACAGTAATTTACGCATAATCAGAATGGAAGATCATGGTCTTTTTTTCTTTCTCTTGTCTTATGACATCTAACCAAAAAAGAGCACAGTTCACATTCACATTTTCATTGAACCAAATATTTGTGGACAGCACAAGGCTAAAAGAAAGAGACAGAGAGATGTGTCATCAATGATGAGCAAATCTAGAGATCAATTTATGATTATGATGATGATGATCATCATCATCACCATATTCTTCTTCTTTGCTTCTTTTTCTTGTTTTTTTGTTGTCGTTGAAAAATGGGCATCATCGTTTTCTCTACGTTACTTCATACTCTGACATCGTCGCCCTGCGGCCTGTCAGGGAAAGTTTTCGACAAGTAATGAATGAGCAGAAAGGGAACGATGATTGTAAAGGAATGCATCCAAATGCAAAACGGCTAATATAGAAAAGAAAAAAAAAAAAAAAAAAAGAAAAAAAGACGAACAAAACAACAAGAAGACTAAAATCAGATTCTTTTGTTCATATACTAAGATACACTATAGACACCTCAAAACATTTAGACTAATACGGAAGTGTCAATATAATAAATGATAAGTAATTAAATATTACTTTTTATTTTTGTAAGAAAATTCATTTTTTTGAAATTATAAAAAATAAAATAAAAAAAACGAATTTTTATAACAATGCTAAATAATACAACAAGTAATAATTCAAATGAAGATTCTATAATTGGTGGCATGCCTTTATTTGTACAAGTAAGCAAAATCTTACTAAAATATTGAATTTATAATTTTTATTTTCAAAAATTTTTTCAAAAATATTCGAATGTTTGTTTTCTTTTGAAACATATCTAGTGTATCTTTTTATTCTTATTTACTATTGTTGTACTATTGGGTGTAAGTGGAAATAGTATTGTTATATGGATTGTACTTGCACATCGTCGTATGAGAACTCCAACAAATTATTTTCTTGTTAATCTTGCTTATGCTGATGTACTTAATTCGATATTTAATATTCCTTTTAATGGATACTATATGATTATACAAGAACCATGGCCATTTGGAAGTTTTATGTGTCTTTGGGTACAAGCTATTTCTCATGTATCAATTGCTGCTAATGTTCTTACTTATGTAGCAATTAGTTTAGATAGGTTAGTTTAAAATATTCGAAAATGAAATTTAATTATGATATTTTGATAGATATTTTGCAATTATACATCCATTACGTACTAAACTAACACATAAACAAACGATTATGATCATATGTAGTATTTGGATACTTTCGTTTCTGGTATCATCACCTGCTATTCGATCATATAGTAGTGCTGCAAGTAGTTGTAAAATAGCTGATACAAAAAGTCATGCCAAGTATGAAAGTTTTTTTTTTTTCTTTTTGTCTTGTTTAATTTTTCTTTAATAAATTGATATAATTTAGATTTGAATGGATCTTTTTTTCTGTAACTTATGTTGGTCCTATTGTTATTCTAACAGTAACATATGCAAGAATAGCGATTGAACTTTGGGGACAAACTGGTTTGTGTATTAATTAAAGTTTTCTTCTTTTTTTTTAAAATTCTAATGTGATTTATTTAGCTATTGGAGAAGTTACAAAACGACAACGAGATTCTATTCAGTCAAAACGAAAAATTGTTAAAATGCTTATAGCTGTTGTATTGATCTTTGGTATTTGTTGGTAATTAGAAAGAAAAACGATTCTTTCTTTTCTTCTCTTTCTAAAATTTTTATTTAAGGTTTCCTCAACAACTTTATTTTGTTCTTGTTTCTATATATCCATCAATTCCTGAATGGCCTGGTATACCATATGTTTATCTTATATCATATTTTTTTGCTATGACCAATTCAATGTATAATCCATTTCTTTATTGTTGTATGAATAATAGGTAACAGAAAAAAAAAAATTTTTTACTTTTTGAATATAAAAATTTTCTTTGTTTGTTCTTATTATATGAAGATTTCGTAATGGTTTTCGTAGTGTATTTCGTTTTTGTCCATGTGTTAAACGGTCATCAGAATTTTCTTGTGAAGGTTATGTTTCATGTCGTAGTTTATCTGAACCAACAGCACTTAGTGTTATTTATTCATCTCAACGTCGAAGTCGTGTAACAACAGGTACTGGAAATTCATCTCAACAATCTACAACAGCAACTGAATTATCTCTTAATCTTAATCGACAACATCGACACAATTAATTACAAGATAAAAACACTTGTTTTTTTTTTGTCCTTATATATATATATGCATTTAAATTTTTATTTTATTGTTGTTGTCAATGAAATAAAAAAAAGTCTACTATGAAATATATTCAGAGTAAAAAACAAATTAGAATTTAATAATACACATAGTTATATTCATTATATTAGATTCTCATGTATAGTTGAGTAGGAATTTATAGAGTATTTTCAAATGCTATAAGAATATAGGAAACAATTTAATTATAAGTCTTTAACAAAAATGTAAGAAATTAACTTTTAGTCATAGGAAATTCGTCGTCGATCTTAAACAAAACAACATGTAAGTGATTATCAATGAGTCTTCTTCAATACAGAATAAAATTTGAAACATGTGCTCGTTTTTTATTTGCCTATTTTCATTACATTCATTCTTACCATAAAAATTTTGAATTTTCTTCTCAATTATGCATGCTGATAAATGACCAATTTTTAAAAATCTCTGTTATTTTATCTTGTTCACAGGATTCCAGTGTAGTTAGTATTTAAATAGACTTTGTATGTCAGCATTTGCACCGACACTGCATATTTCCAATTTTTCGAGTGCACTACAGTCTGTACAGGTAATTAATACATCAAGTTGAATATATTCAAGAGAATGAATAATATTATTATCCCGTTTATAATCAGTTACTTGAAAATCAATCTCTAACGGATGACTAGTACAAATTTTATTTTGATTAAAAATAATTAAATAATATATTTCAAATCAACATATTATTTTCTCTAATTACTGTTCTTTAGATTTATTTAGTCTAATTTCACAAACTAGTATATATTTTTATTCTTAACTATAATTTCTACTAATTCTCGCTAATTTTCAGACTGTGAGATGATATTTGTTGCACTATTCCATGAGTAATATTTGTTACAATCTTTTCTTCTATATTATAAGTGATTTCCGCTTTCTTACAAAAGAGGACGAACTCTCTGTTACATCCTACTAGAAAGAAAACAATTTTTCCCGGTGAAAAGAGTGACAATTAGTTCTCATGGTTCACTATTCCAATCGATTTAGGATAGTTATTTCCCTAACGCATGCACGTGAACGATATGTGAGGATGAGAAAAAGTGTCTTGACCTATATTTAGATTCACTATATTTATATTTTCTTTTGTAATTGATACGAACTCAAGCTGAGTGCGATAAGGGTTTATGGAAAAATGTGAACAATGTAACGGAAGCAACTATTTTAGATTAGTGAAAAACAAGATAATAAATACGATAGATATGTATCGACTCTATTGATATAATTCTAATGCATAAACATAATATTTAAGAAATAATCATGAAAAAAAACATATTCGTTAATATGAATTTAAATATGAAATTTTTAAATAACTCAGTATGTGTACTAAATCTAAAAGAAAGAAACTAAATAAACTCGTTGCTCTTCGTATGATCATATGCATATATGGAACATGAAGATTAATTTTGAGTTTGAAGGAATAAAAAAAATACTATGTTGATTGTAATGAAATAGATGTGTCATGAATTGAATCAAATCTTTTTTTCCATTATATTCTGGTCATCTACTATTATTCGATACTGAAACATAAAGTACACCTTTTTTCATAATAATCTTCATTTATAGCTTGAATAAAAGCAATTAAACCTAATGTATCCAGATCAGAGGTGCAGAATCTTCCAAAAATCCAAAAATTTCCCCCCACGCAAAAAAGTTTTTTGAAAAATTTCCCCACTGTATTTTTTTTTGGCCAGCGGGTTTTTCCAAAATTTCCCTATTATTTGAGTTTTTCAAAAAATTTCCCCCCTCGCGCGGGGGCGCATGAGGAAGATTCTGCACCTCTGATCCAGATCTTCGACCTAAGAAATCAATCGATTAATTTATTTAAAATATTGTCATTTCACTCGCTCATTATCATTCGAATCTTAATGAGCTAGATAAATATCAATACATCTATAATAAAAAGCAATCATGCTATCTAAACATTTCTTAAGAAAACGTCTATAAAACTAGCAAACTATGGAGATGGTGTGCACGATAGTTTTTGTTTTATGGACATTTATACCCACAGCATTCTTGAAATATTTTGTTCTCATGAAGTTTTTCGAAATTCACAGAAGCTCAAACTTTTACTTCAGACACAATGTTAAAAAAAATAATTATTCAAAACGAATGATCGAGAGCATCAGTGTCTTGATCAAATATTACCAAACGCAATGAAAATAATGATTAATAAAGAATCTTTGAGTACGTTAGCTTGCTCGAACAAAGATCGAACCTATTTCAATTTTTGACGGTTGACATCAGTGCCGATACCAATTCTTCTATTGTTGGATAGTATTATTTGATATAGTCAACTTGCCACCACCTTCCAGACCTTAGTTTTCTAGGATTTATTTGAATTTTTCAATTACCGGGTACAAAGGCTTTCGAAAGTGCAACCGATAGCAGCCCCTTTTAAGTTTCGTTATTGTAGAGTTCTTTTCAGTGTACTGAGTAGATTTTGAGACTCAAAAGTAGTCTTTAAGCATGAAAAAGATCGAGAAGAAATCATTTGTACGTAACAGAAATAGAGAAAACTTACAGTTATCCGCATTTTTCTCAAACCAATATTTTGCATGAAAAAAAAGTACAGAAACGTTTCTGTTTCTCCGATCTAGTAGATTTGATGGAGCTGAAACTTTTTTTTTCATATACTAGTCATTATTAAGAATGCCTACTGCTGGTAAAAGTTTTTCAATTCTATCTAACGTCGTATTTAGGAGAAGCGAGGGCGGAAATTTCAACCATTTTTCGCGCTTGTGATCCCAATATCTCATAGAAGATAGAATCAAGGAATTCAGTGTGTATGACAACTTCTGCTGCATTTGGCAAGATCGATGTCCATTTTTTTCGGTAAAACTTTGAGAACAAAGAAAATCGATATACGCAATGGAGTGCTGTCAGATGTATTTCTATGGTTTACTGTTTGCCCATGTCATGCATTAATATCAAAATGAAATCTGTTGTTTGTCATCAAAAAAGGATCAAAAAAATCATATAAAATCGTATTACACAACAATCACAACAAAAAAAGACTGACACTAAATAATGAATAATGAGATGGTGCTTCTAAATCTGAGTTGTTTTTGAAGCGATGGTAAGAATAAGTCAAATAAATTAGACAGTTCAACTTCCTAATACAGTTAGAGAAAGGAAGGAAGTCTTTGAAAAACGATGTTGGATCTGCGGATCACGAAAGAAAGTTAAATTCTAATCTTCATAAAAAACTTTTATGGAAGGAAACGCCATAAATTTAATTTTTGGTAACCAAATTATCCAAATACGTATCTGATCAAGGATGAAGTTTGTTCAAGGATGTTCAAATTATTTTGATTTCAATGCTGCGGCTTTGATATTAGTAACACTTAACACAAATGAAGCAAAACTTTTCCGGTGCTTGTTCATTCGTATCAAACTGTTCAGTTATGTTAAAGAAGAAGTGAAATCGAAGTTCTCAGAGAAGTCTCGTCTGTAAGTATTTCATACTCAAAAGTCGATTGAAAACAACTCCTGAAAAGAATTCGACAACAATCTGCTTTCTTGTAATTTACAAGAATATAAAGGGTGTTCCATAATAACTGACGATAAATTGTTATTCATATTTTTCATACTTTTTCTTGACATAGAGGGCTGAAATTTTTATCACATATATATCTAATGAAGATCTTCTGTTTCTGAAAGTTTCAGGTCTCTAGCTATGACTACTGTT
The DNA here is from genome assembly GCA_905250075.1 of Rotaria sp. Silwood1. NCBI lineage: Eukaryota > Metazoa > Rotifera > Eurotatoria > Philodinida > Philodinidae > Rotaria > Rotaria sp. Silwood1. The sequence continues at coordinate 385,170 of CAJNOP010000073.1, read as the reverse complement.
GAAATACATCAACAACATTCAAATATATAAATTTTCGAAATCGATTTTTCAATACTTTTTATTGTGAAAATGTTGCAGAATATTTCCATAAGTAGTTAACCAAAAAATCACAAACTGCTCAGAAAATTTTTTTTTCGTATCAGAATTTGTAGAGCTTTTCCCGCTGATCATTTTGGTAAAAAAACTTTTCCAATTTCATTGAGAAATGACGATGTTATAGGCAAAATACTAAACACTTTAAAATAGGTTAAAGCGTAAGGAAGTCGATTCGTATATCTCAAAATGTGGCTATATTCTGGAGAAATGTGACTTAGTAGGTTTTGTAGAGGAAACCTTGCTCTACAAGATCCTATAGTCCGTTTCTGAAATATAAGCAAATAGGATGAATAATTCTCGATTGAACATTGTATGTGATATTTCTATGAAAAAAATCTGACATCTTCTATTTTTTGCGATAAATATTTTGACTATAACATCGTCATTTCTCAATGAAATTCGAAACATGTTTTTACTAAAATGATCAGCAGAAAAAGCTCTACAAATTCTGATATGAAAGAAAATTTTCTGAATACTTTGTGAGTTTTTGGTTAACTACCTATGTAACTGCCCCGCTAGGTCGATTACGAAAATTCATGTATTCAAATGTGGTCGATGTATTTCACCAGTAGTTATAGCTAGAGACCTGAAACTTTCAGAAACAGAAGATCTTCATTAGATATATATGTGATAAAAATTTCAGCCCTCTATGTCAAGAAAAAGTATGAAAAATATGAATAACAATTTATCGTCAGTTATTATGAAACACCCTTTATATCGTTTAACGTTTTCGTCAACAGAAACATTAGAAAGAAATTGAAATATTATTCAATGAATATCAAATATACCCTAAGAGCTCTTTGTTGAATACATCGGAATGATGTAATAAATCTTACATAAAAAATTATTTAATTCTGCCATTTGTTACCGAGATACTATGGAAATTTTACTCATATTCTTACTTCATGAATTTATCAGTGATATCCATACAACTATTATGTAACATTGAATTATGTTGATTATAATAAGTTACAGATTGGAATAAAGAAGTTTAATAATGATTATGACATTGTAGGATAATGTACAGACTCAAATCACGATCATTAGTTATTGGCACATGGTTGTATTCATTGTTGATGGATATCAATTCGTTCAACTAATTTCAATAAGACACAAATAGAAACTATTGTATTAGTGTTCGGAGCTTTGTCTTATTTCTTTAATTTCAATAAAATAGTCGTATCAAATAAATTTAGACTGTGTTCGTCTTGTAAACAAACCTAATCGAGCAACAACAAACACTTTCGTTCATACGATCAATAGCATCAACAGATTGGGATATCGAATTTAATCAAGAATTATCGTTGGCGAGAAGTTTTTTATGTGACCTATAGAATCTTTTTGACATGCAAAATGTAAAAGAATAAAATTCCAAGGGAGAAAAAAACAAAAAACGAACAAAATCTATTCAATAGATGAAGAACGATATCAGACTAGAATTTAAGTTGCTTATTACTATAAGTACTCCAAAATCTTTTCTAGTAATTTATCCTTTAAACAAAATTTATTGTCTTACCAAGATTACCAAAGTTGATTATTTTCCAAAACCAACTATCTCAAAAAATTTTTTTTTTTACTATTTTTGATACAGTGTTTTCTGATGCCTTTTTCATTAATATGAGTGAAGTATATTCACAACGTTATTTATAGGCTCCCTCTAATAACTATTTGCCATCTTGTTTCTCTTTTCATTTATCTCCTTTTTTACCTATCTGTTTGTTCATGCGACGAGAATACGAAATAAATGAGTGAAAGAAATGAAAACTATGTTGATAATTGTTTACATTGAATGGCAAATGACGAATTAGATTCTTTAGAGCATCAACATGACAAGACGAATTCGTCTAGTTTATCAATCAGAAAAATTGACAGAATCTTAATAACCTTACTCATGATTGCTGTTATTACTTTTCTATCTTTCTATGCTTCACACTCACATGTAATTTAGTTCGGTAGTTGAAAGCTACTATTGCTCACCATGTGATGCACGCAACACAGAAAAAGGTGAAAATAAGTATCACGAGAAAAAATAACACTCAAGAACAAGCGTCGGTTGGAAAAAACCCACTGATTTTTCACCCAATAATTCACACGCTTTATGATCCATCATTGATCAAATAAAAACAAGCATCCAACGTTAAAAGCTTGATTTGAGCGTAAGTAGACTGTAGGTATCATTTGGTTTTTCTGCATTGTATTACCAACGATAACTAACACTCACATTGTCTGACGGAAAGAATAACGATGACTCTATTCATCACTAGAGACAATGGAAAAGATCACCAAATGTCACTATTTCTTTTTTATTGCATATAACTCTGTTCATGAGAACATACTACAAATACGGAGGAACAACAATAGAAGTTAGATACAATCATGAAAATTAAGACTCTAAACAGAACAACAATCTGATTGACTAAATGAAAAACACTAAGATTCGAAACAAAGTTATTTTTCTATATTTTCGGAGCAAAAGAGTAATTGAAAAGATGAAGACTGTAGCCAGGTAACAATAGTCTTATACGGGTAAGAATTTGGATGTGGGTGATTCATTGGTATTCCGTAGATGATGTAACTTCTAAACTCACAAGCTCTATACAGACTCTAATAAGGGCTACTTTTACATTAAATACGAATAATTTTGTCATTAAAAATAACTTAATCGTGAAGAGTTAGTCGTAATGTCTACACATGAAACAATAAGATTCATCATATTGCTTTACCAATGTAACGTCATCCATGCGTTCTCTTCCTTTTTTTTGTTTTGACCATGCGTTGTTTTCGTAAAATAATAACGAAACGTCATACTCACATGATAAAGGTGAATTCAATTTTTTCGGAGTGTCCTCTAACGTCATGCATAGGTAAAAGGAAATTATCTCCGTCTGGTGAAAAGTTTCTTCATTAGGATTAACTATTGGATTTTTTAATATTTATTTTGTTGATGAATAGTACTGAACGTTGGACAATTTGTCGTCAAAATATGGGGAACATACTGGAATCATTAAAAAAACACGTATTTCGTCGCCGTGAAAGAAAACACACTTATTCTCGTTTTCAAAGGTATCATGAGGAGCGTCTTCCTATCAAAAAATTAACATCAGTTAATCATAACACACAAGAGCTTGATCCATTAGTAGTGTCTACCACAACAATACAAGCAACGGATTTACCAAATGGTTATACCGATTTTTATTTAGCATGTCGTGATAATGACTATAAGAAAGTTCGAGAGTTACTTCGAACAATGACACTTGACGAGGTAGATCGTTTGGACTCAAACGGTAGTACAGCACTGCATGCTGCATGTTATTATGGTAATGCTAAAATTGTTAAACTGTTATTGAAAAAAGGAGCTGACAGAGCAATACAGAATAAATATGAATGTTTACCATATGATGAAGCAGCAAATGATGAGATCAAAGAACTCTTTCTTCGCGTACCAAATAGTAATCGACTTGTATCGGACACTGGTGCTATTGAATGGATATTGATTGATGATGATGTTATGGAAACAGCGAAAGAAGAGCGATACATCATTAAATCACTGTATGACAATAGCACAGGTACTACTCCTATAGATAAAATGTTCGAAAAAATTGAAAAAAATTATATCAATAAAGGATTAACTAATGTTGGCGGTATGAAACAGATCAGACGTTATTTTCGAAAAGCTACTGAACAGCAAAATACATTATGGATAATCAAAGCTTATACAGCTGAAACAGATTTCTATAGAATTTTGAATAATGAAATAGCAGCTGGTGCTAGTCAGTATCAAAATGAACGAAGATATATTATAGCATTAATTTCACATGATATACGTTTGAACGAACTCACTTTTATCGGTACTGCTTATCGAGTCGTGCGAATAAATAATGATGAGTTAAAAAAATATGAAGTTGATTGTTCGTTAATGACAAAATCATTTGTGTCATCATCCATCGATCGAAAAGTTGCCGAATTATTTTTATGTCAAAGAGAAGCAACACAATCAGAAACTCAAGTGATGACACGCAAGAAAATTGATGGAACATTGATAAAAACATGGATTATGTGTAGATATGAAATCAAACATAGACGCACTGGTCTACATATTGAAAATCCATCACAATATGCGAACGAAGGTGAAGTCTTGATTATGCCATATTCTGTGTTCCAAGTGAAAGAAATAAGAAAAGTTCAACTACCATTTTTTGAAGATGATCAATTTATGACTGAAATCGATCTAGAAGAATGTGATCAATATTTATAAATATAATCAAGAAAGCCAAACGAAATTAAGCATTAACCATTTTTTTTTTTGTAGTTTTTAGTAGTTCTCAGTTTGTTTTTTTCTCATTATCATTTTTTAATATTAAGAATAATCGTGATTAAACAACTTCAATGATTAAAAATAGAGATCTGCCCCTAGAGACCATCATATTCACACTCGGCTATATAAAGATTTCTGGTATTTATTTCAACGTCAAAAAAGAAATTAAAAATAAGAATGAGGATGGTGATAGAGATGTGTAATTTTAGTTTACTACTCATCGAATTATATTATTTAGTGCAAACTAGCACCAGTGTTCACTAACGCAGTGGAACACACCGTTACCGGCAGATGTCTTAATGTAGTAGCAATCATGTATGTTGGTGGATGTGGTTGTGGGCGAGTGGGAGGTGTGGTTGTTACTCTAGATTTCCCCTACAAGACAACTAGCATACTTTCAAGAAAACTAATACCTATAGCCGCACATATACTCGTGCCCTATACTAAATATCTTTCATAGGTTACAGAAAATGTGAAAGAGCAGGAAAAGTACCGAAACTGAAAAACCTCAATCTTTCAATCTGACTTTGATGTCAAACTGCTGTAAATTTTCCTAGAATCACTTTAGATTACAGATTTTTCTTAAGTCAGCTAGAAAAAGAATATAAAAATATTAACTACGAGTCTCACTAGAGGGTTTATCGACAGATTTTTTTTCATCTCATTTTGATTTTATGTTAAAACAAATATGATTGGATGTAATGTTAATAGTTGCATTATATTCAGAAGAATGGGGTTCGACATGACAAAAATGTGTCATTAGATAGGTAGTTTCTTGATATTTGAAGTGAATAGATGACTTTGAAGTTTGATTATTGGAAATGAGATTTATTTGAATTTAAGGATAGATTGACATTATCTACATATTAATTGTTGTTCGAACCGAATGAAATGGTGGTTTTTCTAACATGAATTTAAATTAATCGTGAAAAGTAAAGAGCTAAAAAACTTTTATTCATTTTTTGTGATTAAAAAAAGTTTGATAAAAACATCTGTCGCCCTTTCATTAAGTCCTATTAGTCATAATATCAGAATAAATTTTTTTTTGTTTTTGATTATTTGATAATAGTTTGATGCTCATTTCTATTTCTACCGTTTATCTGTATAGAATTCGCCTAATTTTTTTCCAACGGGTACTGAAAGATAGTTTAGTTCAAACCCGTGCATGTGATTCAATTGAATATAAAGAGCAATCTATGAGATTCGTTTTGGGTGTGGGTGTTGGTGTGTGGGTGTGGGTGTGGGTGTGTCTTTACTTCATCCACACCCACATCTCCGCACCCACACCCCACACCCGCACCCTGCTTCATTCGCTTAGGGTTCAGAGTTTTTCTGTATATTAATATAGATGTCTGCTACCTTTGAAATATTAATCAATCAATTAGTATCATTTGATTGAGTCAGATGTGACTCATCTAATCTCGTCTGCAGCAGAGTAATTAAGAAAAGTTATGCTTTCTTCAGATTATAAACTATTTTATGATTAGATCTACATCAAATATTTCATCTAAAGATTAGTTTTATAACTTGTGCTGTATACGAAATCTATAATCTTCGATCTATAACTTGATACCATTAAAAAAAGGAAAAACATTAAAATTTTTCAAGAATCTAAAGTATCTGCTACGGTAGAAAAACCACATCGTTATATAGATCTTCATTAAGAGAGAGTCCACCACAGGATCGAGAAACCCCATACTCCCAAAAAAAAATTTTTTTTTTACGGATTAAAAACTTTTTGTTTTAGGCTGGTTTTCTAGCATTTTTATTGTCCCATTCGATGCACGATCCAAATTTCTGGGATCAACTAACCTTGAGAGATAATATCTCAAAATACTGACTTTTGCTTGATGACTACGTAGTATCAATTCTGATTTAATCAGTGTGTAGTCATCAGTATGGTCCTCATAACTTTGTTTGTTATATGATCAATCGAGCTAATATTTTGGGTATAGTAGTTTCACCTCATGGACTATCAATTCCACAAATAAAATGAGGGGGTCAAAATTTTTGGGAGTATGGGTCCTTTAAAAATTCCTCGATGGTCTCATGGACGCCCTCTTAATCCTCTTCACTCATGTATAATTTATAGTCAATAGTTCTCATTTTTATATGTTAGAATCTTTAATACTAATTAGATTAGATTGACAACTAATATTTTATTTATGATTTATTCTACAATGTATCAAAGATAAATTTTTTTCTTGATGAAAAATGTCATTGTTTGTTGAGTGTGCATGACATCTAAAGCTAGCTTTATTCCCTTTATCTGAAAGTGCAATCCAAATTCATGTAATATTTAACAAAATTTCAGAAATTGACTGACAATTCGAATTTTCATGTTTTTTTTGATCAACATCTGTCAACTACTACTCAACTTTAGACTTATCTTTTTTGATTTCGTCAATATTTCAGAATATATTTGAAAAGAGCGTTCAAAACTCTACATACTTCATACGAAAAATCGATAAACTATTTATAACTCTCATTGCAATATATGCACTTTCTACAAACAAGATTAAGTCCATACCTTTTAATGCCTTTGAATTTCTAATCAGAGTTTTCTCTATGTTCAACATTTTGAGTTATCGATCTGTCATTAATTTTTTGTATCAGTGGTATTCAGAATTCAAATCTAGAAGCAAGAGAGAAAAAGTACTACTCTAGTATTTCATTGTAATTTCGAAGTTGGAAAAATATGGCATTCTTCATCAGGAAAAAAATATCATCTTTAGCACTACATACTAGAGATTAATGCAACTTAAGATCTGCTTGTGTGTAATGAATTATATTTTTTAAATTTATCAACTGCCTGTTTCAGACATTTTGTTAATGTTCGTATTGATGAGCAGATATGCAAACAGTTTTGAAAATGATTCTGTAAGAGTATAAAGATCGAGGATCATTTCAAAAATATTCTTTATTATTTAATTATATCCTATATTCATTACTACGTCATTGATGTTAAGAAAACGAAAGCTTTCATGTCTGGTGAACTCTGTTTTACTTAAAGAGCAAAAAGAGAAGTCTTTAAGAAATATATTAGAATTTTATGCATCATTTATATTTGAGATAAAAATTCAATTAAAGTCTAAATTGTTTCAATAGATCTATATTAGAAAATCTAGTTTTAATCTAATGAAGGTATTTGTATTTGATTTCATCAAAGATTGTTGCATAAACCGATTGAATCAATAATTATTATATCATTCTTTTGACAGTAGAAACAAATAATATTTTTAGGATAAATTTGATACTGATTGACTTTATTTTACTTTGTGAAAATTGAAAATAAAAACCTTTCGATTTAATTAGTTTAGGTCTTTCATTGCATATACATCATAGCAAGCTTATTCCAACAATAATCTACATGTACTGCTATATTATGAAACTTATATTTCATCAGATACAAGAATTGAACAATGAATTATAAATTATACATTTGATCGTCTTTTCTAATCAATGATAAAGATCTTAGCATTCGAAAAGTACTAAGTCTTACAACAAATTTTATATCAATCAATAAGACTGAAGAAAAACTATAGAACGACGAAACTTTTATCAATGATACATGTTTTAATCTCATAAAAAAAAATGGGAGACAATATTCTCCTGTACGCAACATACCTTTAGTTCTGGAAAAGTTTCAAAATTGAACTTCTTCTTAATTATACTTGAGTATATATCTAATGCGAGATCTTTTCAAAATTGACTGCATAATATAGATTCTGAATGTGATACAAATCATAGAGCATATCCTTAAATGTAATTTTTCATACAAAACTTGTTTTGCAAGTTTTCATGATCTAAAGAAAATATTATTTTTTTATCAGAATGTCGCAGATGTTATCAAATAGAACATATACGAATCCATTAAATAATAACAGTGTCGACAAATACATAAAATACTAATGGAATATTTTTACACCATACTTACTTTTTTTTAGGGTGTGGATGTAGATGTGCCTGTAACTGAAGTTAATGTCCACATCCAAATCCTTATTTACCAAGAAAATATCTTACTAGATGGTAAATTAACTTTTGATTATTTGGCAGTCATCAATTGGAAAAAAAGCAGTAACTCTTTCCACATCTATAGATGAAGTATTTTATCGAAGATTTATATAATTCTTAGCTAATCAGGTACACTCTATCACACATTATAAATAGAGGTTTTGAGTGTGGCTGTATGTATGGATGTAGATAATATTAATGAATAATGAAAACATTGCCAACTGTATCCAAACTCGTACGTCAACATTTATGCTCATACTCACATCCACGTGTAACTATCCTATGGATAGATAATAGATGATACGTGTTCAAGTGCTAGATCATGATGTCAATTATCAGAGAGAAACAGAAAGAGTTGAACTTTACGAGTTATTCTTGTTGACACATGATTACCTTTTTGAGTGATATCTGATACTTGATGTACAAATATAAATTGATGAACGTTGTTCGGTGCTATCTGAAGCAGAGCTAGAGCAAGTCTTTGTGTGATTTACATGCCATCAGTTTAGATATGATAGGTATGATTGAAGAAGACTTGATATTGATTAACAATGAAATATTATGACTGAATACAAATGGTATGAAGAGAGAATCATTTATTCTCGGTTGAGTTTAAGGTGAAATCCAATTAACTTAGGAATAGAGAAGATCGATTAAACTTGTCGATTTGTAAAGAGAAATGCTTCCCATATAGTCAAGAATATTTGAATAAAACTCGTACAGATTATGGTGAAAAGTTTTTTGATAAGAAATTTATATTATTTTGACTTTGTTGACATTTTGAATAACTGTTCAATTGCATCAGTATGGCATGTTTCGTTCCTAATGTCTAAAGAATCAAGTTGAGTATCAACTATATCATATGTTGTGAATGGTATTATATTTTCTGTATAAAATTCAACATCAGACATGTTTCAAAATGTAGGAGAATTAATGAAAGCAAACTCAAGTAGAAAAAAAATACAATTTTTCTGTTGATTCACTGTGGGAACTACGATAGAAATAGAGAAACAACAGATAGTATCTATCAATGGCCTATCATTTTACTGTATTGCTCAATATCTGTTGGATCGAATTGCATAGAGACAAAATAGAATACTTCACACACGCTAGAATAAGTGATTGCTCCTCGTAAATTCATCAAGCCCATCCAAAAAATCTGTTCTGGTTTTATGTCTGTAGGCCTGTTTCAAGGTCTAATTTTCTTAAAACCTTGATACAATGAAATAAAGTATTCTACTGAATGAAAGTTGCTGTTTTGAAGAACAACTATGACACACAAGAAAAAGATCGAGAATCTGATTTGATTTTTATAATGTTAAATAAATCTAATAAGAATATTTATACCACTATTGTTGTCATAATTTGATTTCTTTAATTATTCTTATTTCAGAAATAATAAATTGATATGCTTTAATAATCAAATTTTTTTACTTCGATACGAAAAGATTGTGATGTTAATGTAGAAACGAGTAGCTGTCTAATTTGAGTTCGAAAATGAATGAGAAAAGAAGGACTTTCATTTCTTGACATCCAAAAAGCAAAAGCAAAATTTTTTCTCACGGACACCCTTGTGAACGTAGCAAAACATAGAAAGAAGTTCTTTTATATATAATTTATAATTCGAATAGACCCTCATGTCGAATTAGGAAAAGATAGAAAAATATTAAATTTGTATCTAATCCATATTTTGAGCAAGCATCAAATTTCACATAGGAACCTATAAGCATCACCTTAGATGCTATTAGACTTCTTAAAATGCAAGAAGCACCGTTCTGGATGCTACAGATTACGGTTGAGATGCTTCATACTTCTACCGAGACGCTAGAAAAGGTATGTAAGAATTTTCAGCGATCATGCATTAGTGTAACATTTCAAACTTGAATTCAATTAAAATTTAAGTTTCAACTTTAAAGTGTTAAAATCGACAGTACTTCTATCATGATGATGTGTGTGAATGTATATGAGTCGTGATTCTTCAGTGTTGTCGATTTGAAATTTGAAACTTGAAATTTCAATTGAATTCAAGTTTCAAATTTGACATATATCAAAATTTTTCGTTCTATTTCATCCAAGATGAGACGAAATATTTGAAGATTGTTTCATTCCACATGGGAAAGCAAATGTTAAGGATAGTCTCATTCTATTTGGATATTATGCAATGCATATTATATATATATATATATATCATATCACGAACACTGATTATCAAATACTTTTATTGGTATTTAAATTGACATGAGTGGTTCTCTCTATGAGTGACACTATTATTTTATACTAGCTGCTGCTCTACTTTGTTTTTTATACAAAATAATCCACTTGACTCATAACATGAATCATTTCGCTTTAGGCTTACTCATAATATTTCTGCTCACTAATATTTTATTGTAAGGGCATTTTGTTCGACTTATACGTTGATTTTCAGTTTAAACGATATATTTGTGAATAGAAATGTGATTATAAACCATGAATATTTGATTGATGTGTGCATATGTCATACATAATATGTGCATATGTCATACATAATATGTGCATAGGCAATTAAAATTTGAATATTAATGTGTTTATCTGTTTTGCATTATCGTTAATATTAATCACTGCTTATTTACGATATACTATAAATAAAAGGTAAGGTAAAGAATATTTTATTCTATAAGATAAAAAATGTATGCCTATCGACTATCAAATGTATTGTTTTTGCTTATCTTAATATTCAACGTTTATAAGATATAAGCCAAAGAAATATCATTTGATACAATAGTTTGTTTTGGTGATTCAAACTCTGACATTGGCAATGTTTATAAATTATCAGATTCAAAATGGCCTATTGATCCACCTTATTATAGGGGTCGATATTCTAATGGAAAAATTTGGATAGACAAATTAGGAATATCGAATATTATTGATTATGCATATGGAGGTGCAACTACTGATAATAACTTAGTACGAGGTTCTACAATATTTAATTTAACAGTACCAGGTGTTCGTCAACAAATAGCTATGTACAAAAATACTATTCATTCAAGAAAGATAAATTATCATCGAACACTTTATGTTATTTGGATTGGTCAAAATGATTATTACTTTAATATAGCTTTAGCTTTTGCTCCATCAATTGTTGTTCAAAGTATCGTCAATGGAATAAATGATTTAATTGAAATAGGTGCGAAAAATATTCTTATTATTAATCTACCACCATTTGAAGCATATCCAGCTACAGCTGTTTTTAATGCACATGATTTATTAAAGAAACTTACACTTGATCATAATAATAAATTATTAAATTCAGTTCGGCTACTTCAAGCAAATCATTCAAAAATATCATTTGAAATCTTTGATCTTTATTCACTTATTTCAAATATTCTTATGAATACCACAGCATATGGAATAAATAGTACGGATAAATGTTGGGATACACCACATTATACTGTTATTCCATTATGTTCAACTCCTGATACTTATCTTTTTATTGATCAATTTCATTTTACTACTCGTGTACATCAATTCATTGCTGATGCTATGCGTAAATTTCTTATAAAATGGAAAGGACACTTTAGGTTTCATCGTTCTATTTTTTCTGTATAACTTCTTTTCTTGATCATATTATATATTTAATAAAACATTATTTTTTATTTTATATTACTTATAAAACTACTCAAAATGTTATTGATTTTCAATTGGTACTGAAAACCTTGAAAATTCAATTATTTGTAAGATTTCAGTCGATTTGATCATTCACGATGTTTTAAGAAAAGTTAAAACTTTATTATTTTTTGTCTATGAATATAAAAAATTGTTCTAATGAAAATCCTACAAGAATTCAGATTTCTAATGATATTTAAAAAACATAGAGAGTAAGTATTCATGTTCTTATCAAAATAGTTAATTAGTATTGTTAGTGTCTTTATGAAAATGGTTTCGTTAAATTACTTTCTTATATTGACATAGAAGAATTTATCATTTCTAATTGACAACATAGAGCAATGAAAATGAGTATTCGGTCTATGGAAAACAAAATTTTCTTATTTGAATGAAACTTCTCTCATAGATGTTATATTAAAGATCAAATTTAGGTTATTGTGTAAGAATTGAATGAGAAAAATTCCATAGTTGAAGCATGGGAATCAATCGTATGGATAAATAGATTTTTTTGGGTACTTTATATAACGAATAATACATAAAGAAAGAGGCATTTTCGAACAGAAATTTAAAAAATTTCATAAAATATTGTTCCTAA
>CAJNOP010000073.1:314373-372408 GCA_905250075.1 Rotaria sp. Silwood1 | reverse complement strand
AAAAGATCGGTATTCTGACTATCTTTCATCAAAAACAAAATCGTACGGATAATTTTTGCGGCAACTGTATTTACAAGGTGGTTCATGAGAATATTCCCATGTCATCGATAGCGGCTAAATAGCGGCGTGATATCGCCGCTATTGCGATCGCATAGTGACCCCCTTTCGCGCCCGCTATGTCCGCAATAGCGCGATATAACGGCGATATAAACTAATTTTACGCGCTATAGCGACAATATAAACTAGTTTTACGCGTTATAGCGTTACATTTTCGCATATTTCGATACTTCACTGCACCTGTATTCTTAGTAGACCTTAGCTACATCTAAAAGTTTACTCATAAATCAGTTCAACAAATATTTTTATTTTTGAACTTTTATTTAATCACACAAGAAATCACTATGTTAAAAAACTACTAATATGAATTTCATGTGATATTTAACACAAAAAAATAATCAATACAAAAAAACAAAGTTTTACAAAAAAAGAAATTTCTTATACAAAAAACTGTTTAACGTAGAATACATAAAAAAAGCTATTGGCAGCCTACACAAAGATTTTATTTTTCTACTATCATTCATCTGTTGCTGGGATTTTCCATAAATCAGTGCATAGATTGACGTCTGATGATGTGAAAATCTAAATACATGAGACACAAATAATTAAAAAAATGAATTCTACACTTACTAGAATTGATAAAAGATTTGTACCATCAGCATCAATGACGCCTACAAGTATTTTAATGAAAATTACATCTAAAATAAAGGAGAATGAAAAAGTAGAACAATAAAAATTATCAATTACTGTAATACACTCGATTTTACTAACAGAATCTGAGAAAATATCTATCATCGAAAATTTTCAGAAACTATTTATCTTTCATTTGCATTAGTGAAGCAAAAGTTTTTTTTCATTTATGAGCGCAGCTGTATAAGCAGTCGTCCGCAATGTTGTCATGATGATAAATGACCGTTACACTACATCTCTTGCAGGCCGTCTTCTTTGCCAATCGTTGGCCTCTGACGTCCAAATTTCTCTGTATTTATTTCTATTCTTATGCGGTCATCTGCTTTGTTGCAAAAAGCTGAAAAATTATCTAAGTGCAGACAAAGATTAGAATTGAAGATGATTATTGGTTAAAAAACATAATTGTCATAAATATAGACGATGCTACTTATCATTATATAATAGTAAATGTTGATAGAATAGTTAGAAAAATAAATTTAGCACGCTAATAATATTCTATCAGTGCATTGTATGATTTTTGTTTGGACGTGTCGAACAATATTGTCCTTAAAAATTCATAAAACTCGACTTCATAATATTTTAATCGATAAATATTGTTTTTTTTTTCGAATTCCGTCGTAACATTTTGTCAACCACAACAATACTCATTGAATAAGTGTCGTTTTTGCGATATTTAGTTTTCAATTAATAGTAGCATCAACTGAAATAATGTATGACTAGCAAAGCACATGATTAGTATCAATCACCTTGGACGGCATTGCATGGAGATTTTATTATTACTGATGTAGTGATCGATCATCAATCTTATTATTAGAGTTTCTACGAAACAACGAGCACAAAAGCGATCAGTTCATGCAAGGGCTGAATTTTTGACTACTGAAGACTACAGTTGTCGAGTATATTTCGAAGTTATATATACAAGATCACAAGAATTATACCATACAGCAAAAGTTCAACTGTTCATAATAATAAGTGTACTATTTGGTATAAAAGCGTAGTAGGATTATAATAGCGTCGCTTTTTGCCGTTATCGTGGCGTAATGAACGCTATACAATATTGCGATTATAGCGTCGCTTTTTGCTTTTCGTCGTTATCGCGTCGCAATGAACGCTATATAATATTGCGATAAATAGCGTCATTATTCTGCTCAATAACGCCGTTTTTTGCCGTTTTGGCGATATAGCGGCGTGATTGAATAAAATAAGACGATGTTCAATTGAACATCCCTAGACATGTTCATACTCTTGAAAATATTGGCTCTTATATTATTTTTTATCAAAAATCTCTCCAACCAAGTTTCTAGTTTTTTCTAACTTGTCTTCGAAAACTGATGAAACAAACATTGATCAGGTTTACAACAAATTTTTTGAAAAGAACATTTTCTTTTCATTAGCCTCGGTGCTTAATCAATTCTTCGACGAGATTCCATTTGATGCAGCTAATATAACTACAAAAACGTATATATGTACGTTTCTTCAACCTTCACTATATAGGAACATCAGATACAAAACTAAGTGACGTATGTTTATTGTTTTTTGTTCTTTTCTTTAGTATATCCTTGATTCCTGCACAAATGTGGATGAGCCCAGAAATATCTTTATGAATTCTGATAGAGTATAGAAAAAGGCTTATGTAATAAGTATAAAAGTTCTAATATCCAAGTAGCAGCTAACCCTTTTCTGAAGCACACAAGATACCCTACTGCTCTATCGATAACTAGTTTTTTATATATTTTTCAATATTTTTTGTGCTTATCTCTTTTCAAATGTTTTTTTAGAACTTGAAATTCGATTTAGATTCATTTTTCTACGTTCCAAACTACATCAGATAAGTTATCAAAGTAATTTTCAAAGTCATACATGTCAGAAATCACAACCAAATCGAATGGAAATATTTTTATGTAGTTTAGTCACTGAAACACACACTAATTAGAATGAAAAATAAGTTGAAATATATTCCATTACAGTTTAATAAGTACGAACACATTACAAATCATCTGTTATGTTTTATAAAAAAGCAAGATACAATATTAACTATTATTATTATTCAGTCTTTCGCTGAACAGAAGTTCTTGGTATGTTATTTGAGCAGCCATTGAATTATCGTTGAGCACAATCATACCAGAAAAAGAAAGATTAAACGAAATTTGTTTACTATGAAAAGTCGCTGAAAAAATCTAGACCAAAAGAATAATAGTTTCAACTGTTGCATGTAGATTTACCATTGACACCAATAAAATTAACTTAATAGTATCACATAAAACTAATTAATTGACTCAAATAAGTTATACAGACATAAAAGTGATGTTGTTAAAATAAAATAGTCTTTGGATTTATAAATACATTCTAGAAATTTCGAAAATAATCTATTTATATTTTTTAGATACACAAATCTGATAACACAGTTTTCAACTTGAAAATTTTTTCTTGTTATAAGCATTTGTATATATTATCATTCTTTTCTTCATTGTATATACAATGGTTAATGCACAATTCATATTATTTTTTCTCTCGATTAATTATTTGTATTATGACCAGGTAAACGAATAAATTAATAATCTTTTAGACGTTGATCAATATTTTAGATCAATGAGTACATTCTTAGGAACGTTAGGAAACATAATTTGTCGTACGCAGAGTAAAAGAACGACGAGAAAGATTTATCTAAGTATATATTTAAAATCGTACTCTGCTGTTTTTATTTGTACACATAAAACTGCCTAATCCATAAGTTGATTTGATATTTTTTCATTAAATAAAAAACCATTTTATCTAATTTATAAAAGCAAATCAAACAAATTCAATATTTTTCGAGAAAATAACAGTTAAGAAAAAATGAACAATTTA
This sequence comes from Rotaria sp. Silwood1, assembly GCA_905250075.1. NCBI lineage: Eukaryota > Metazoa > Rotifera > Eurotatoria > Philodinida > Philodinidae > Rotaria > Rotaria sp. Silwood1. The sequence continues at coordinate 368,814 of CAJNOP010000073.1, read as the reverse complement.
AGAAATTTTATATCATGTATTTATTGAACTAATATCAACGAAAAAGTGCTGAATTTTTCATAGCTCATGTCACTTTGGATTCTCCACAAAATGGTGGAAAGAGTACTGAAAAAAGTTTGTGTTCGATGTCAAATGCAACTTACGCTGTCATTAGCCAGAGACGTAATTTCAATGAAAATAATCTCGAAGAATTTCCAGTGTTCCTCATGCATGAAAATTTTCATCTTGAAACAATTCGAACTTTAATTTGGATAGAATAAAACTTGCTTTTTCGTCTAATAGAATAACAATCATCCGAGACGATGGAGCTTGCGACGTTGATCACAATCATATAATCAACATTCAACATTGACTGTAATTTATCTGTACAGGACTACCGAGAATGAAGTTCGAATTACTTTAAGATAAAAATTTTCATGAATGAAGGATATTGAAAAGTATTCGAGATCATTTTTCTTTAGACTGTTTTCATGGCTAGTCACAGTGTAAGCCACTTTTCCCATCGAACGAAAATTCTTTTTATTTTGAATATTCTTTATCATTTTGTAGAGAATCCAAAGTTATATAACCTATGAAAAATTATTCACGTTCAGTCGGGAAATCGATGATATACAATCTCTTAAATAGTTTATTGTTCTTAGTTTTTGATATGTTCCATGGAAAAATATTTAACTTTGTAATGTATAATATCAGTATAGGTATTCATGGGGAAAATTTTAATTATTCTCCCGATAGTAGTAGAGTGTGGGTGTAAGCGTAGCTGTAGATGGAGAGAAGACCCACACCCACACCCTCAAGTACATTGAGCAATGTTTGACAAAGAAGTAATGGACCTAAGTCGACATCCTTACTGACTTCTATCGAGTAATTAATACGTTTCTTCGCTTGTTCAAGTTCAATGCCCCATTTTTGATTGTCAATCTGAGCACTATCAAACATCACCGTGGCATTTTGTTAAACGAAGCGAAAAATAAAATAAAGTAAATAATTCAAAAAAATGACTTACTTGATCTGATAAGTACGAAATGATTCGAAAAGTTGCTTGCAATTACAATAGAATTGATCATAATCGCGAGCAAATATACAGATTAGTTCACATTTCGTATAGATTTGATGAGAAATAGAGTTTCTGTTAAGTAAGACATTACAATCGTGTAGTTCAATTTCTTGTAGTCAAGCCAGATCTTCTTCGAAAAACTTTTGCAGACGTATTATACCCATATTTTGTGAAAGTAAATGTATAAATGTATATATTATATAGTCGATTTGTGTACTACAGAGAAAAACGAAACCGGAAGAACAACAACACTATCAATTTTGTCCACAAAGAAAAACAAACGAGAATAATCTATAAACATCAACGGCTATTGCCTCGACTGACAAGCATGTGAGTTTTTATATGAAAACCTCTACAAAAATGATGAGGAGTATTTTTTGCGCAGCTTTTTCCCTCGGCAAAACTTATTATTATCAAAAGTTATCATAATCAAAAACAGTTAAGGTTTTTTCCCAAAAATTGACAAAATCCCAGCGTCTGGAAGCGTTCAGAAACATACTGTACACAAAAAATTGTATTTATTTTTTTCCCACAAATTTTCCAGAGAGTTCATATTCTGCCTGTGTATATTTACATTTTGGTTTAAACATTACTGTACTTATCCTTTTGAAGCAGTAGCAGAGGTTTTGATCATGAGAAGCTCTGGTTACTTCACTGATTTATTATATTGTCACTTTGTAGAAGTATTACGATTCTCAATTTCCAATCATTGCTATTATTATATAAAAAAATCAATAATAATTGGATACGTGAATGTCGCTTTGAATTTGTCAAAGCAATTTATATTGTTCAATAGTTTTTACGTTTTATGTGCGTTTCTATGCCGGAAGCCTAAAAAGATATAAATAGAAATATTGTTGATATGCTAATTGAGTTAGTATAGGTGAGAAATCTAAATTAGTAAATAAGTAGAAATGTGTTTAGGAAAATTTTCGAATGATATCATTTTGAATAACTGTTATAGATTTTTCATGCAAGTATAACAAATACTGATAATTTATAATTAGCATATTTCTATTAAGCGAGAACACGATTCACTCAACAAATAAACAGTCTTATGATAAAAATTCCATAACATCATAGGAAAAAGGCAAAACTAAAATTACTATTGCTGTCGTTATTTTTAATGCGCACCTCATTGTTTTCTGACTAGATCGTAAGCTGCTTTATAATCAATAACTCAAAAAAAAACATCACAATGAATTCCAAATTAGTTATCATGTATAAACAAATGGACGCATTGAAGTAGTAGCTTTTTACCGAGAACCAACTGATCACTTTTGAGAAAAAAAGCAATCAAACGAGGAAAGAAATACTGTTTTATGTTAAGGATGTGAAGATCTGGTGTGTACGTGTGTACAGAGCAATCCTAACGGATTTTTTTGTTGTTTAAAGAACGCATCAGAGGACTTAAATCTCCCCATGGATTCAAGTTCACAAAGAAAAGAATAGACTCCGGCCGAAATAATTCTTGTGTATTTAAAAGAAGTGGTGATTACCGTTATTCAAAATGTTCAATTGTGAATCATATAATTGTTGGTTCAAAAATAGATTTATTCTTCTATATCAGTATGGTGGAAACTTTGAATCAATGAAGTTCCTAATATATTGGTGTAGAAAATTTTAATTGAATCGTTGAAGTCTCCATTAAATCTTCTAAGAATTTTGTAGCTACTGCCGGTTTTCCATTGCATATTTCTTAGGACACATTGGTATGATACTCTTATATCGTAGAATGTGAATATGGATGGATATTTGTTAAATCTTTCTTCACAACTACACCCACACGCTTTCGAACTTAAAATTTAGTATCGATGCTTATAAGTTGCTAGATGAGAAAACTAGACGTTTATAAACAAATCTAAAATAATACTCTTAGTTTTAGCTAAGAAATCAAATAGAATATCGAATATTTATAGTATTGATATGTTACGGATTTCTTAAGCCCTTTTTCTATTAGCAACAGCATTTATTGCGTTTTTCATGTTTTAATCCATCAAAGATTCAGCTAACAGTTTTTTATCAATTTTTATCGATTACATGGTTAAACAAAGAAACATGACGCATCTTCGATGTGGATGTGAAAGAGACAGAGCTCCAAAACCACATCTATCCCTATTCACACCCCACACACACTCTTACGAAGAAATCATATACTTTTTTTATTTTCATGAACTTTCATGCTCATAAATCCTTCGCCTCATAAATTTTCAAAGTGTATATGACATTAGTGTAAACTCTACAAATGTTTATTGAATTTTTTTAAGTGCAAGTGTTAGTCATTCGACGGTTAGTTTTGTAATGCACACTCGACAACCAAAGCTACACCCTATTTGTCGTTAAACATTATTCACCTGTGTATCCAACATGGAGAACGAAAAATGATGAATCTACTTGATATAGACGAAATTTGTTCCGTTCTGTAATGTTTTGATAAGCTTCGTAGTGTGCAAAATTAATTTTTGAATCCATTATGCAGACATTAATGGAAAGAGACACTTAATGTACGATTGGAAAATGAAAACGTCAATCGCACACATTCACCAAATGGTGCATTAACAAAACAACATTCGAAAAGGTGTTCTTCGTGACCAAAAAGAAATTTTCTTTCATTTAAAAAGAAAAAACAAGTGTGTTACATTGATCAAAATATGAAAGATGCAGCAAACAATACCATGAAGGCTTCTGTTCGAAGAGAGCAAGCGACGGATGGTTTAATCGATTCGGAAAATATCATGAGTAAGTTATACTACCGAAAATTGTTTCAATCAAAGTATAAAATTAAAATAAACAAACAAACAACCAATTCTGAACAATTAACTAAAAACAAAGTTATTGAAAGACTATGATGAAATTGAGAAAACGAATTTAAGAAGCTGTTAGAATTAATGAGTTGTTAGTTATTGACCTAATCTCTACTGAATAGATGAAAATATTTTAGGAATAATTTTATTCGCTTAGAGTAGTATTTCGAAAAAAGGTTTTGATGACATTTTTTTGTCAGGTAATCATTCATCCAATCCAAAACCACCTCTCGTTCGACAAGCTACTATTAACTATAGTCGAACACCAATTGATGCCGATGTTGTGAAATTACCTGTACCTACTGGCGAACCATCGATCAACGTAGAAAATGATGCAAGTATTTTAGGAGTATCGGGATATTCAATTCTTCGATATATGTATGCTACACTTATTACCTACTCATTCATCGTTTCATACATGACAGGTTGTTGTTGGTATACAATACTTTTGTTCTATTTTGTGGAATATTTTGCTTTTTACTTGTGGCATTGGCAAGCTCATAATAGACTTTGGTGGATACCATTTAATGAAGGTTGTTATAAGAAACATAAAGAACATCATTGGGAACTTTATCCACCAAATGATTTTTACGGTGTACGAGAGCGACAGACTGATCAAATGAGTAGTCCTGCAAGTAGTGTTGATCCATTACCAATATCATGGTGGGATTACATGCGTCACAAAACATGGGTTTCTGATCATGAAGGTTTACTTATTCTGCTAACATTCATTCAATTGATTATTGCTCGTCTAGTTTTTCATTGTTCGTATTCGACGATCGTATGTGCCTTTTTCGGATTCATGATCATGGCATTTATTGGAAATTGGCTTCATCATGCTTATCACGTAGAAGATCATTGGCTCGAACGTTTTAAATGGTATCATGAATTACGCGCCCTTCATTACATACATCATTTGGGTACGGCTAAACATAACTATGGAGTACTTAATATGACTCTTGATAGATTTCTCGGCTCGTTCACCTTCAGTGGTACCAAAACTAATGAGACACATCAATCTCAAAACAAACGTCAATAGTATTTAAACTACAGTATTCACTAAAATTAGAGGAACAAATATTTTTTTTTCGTACTTTAACTTTTATTTTTCAGTTTTTCTTTACATTCTTGCATTGATCTATGTATGAACACATACACATTGAAATATGCTCGATCCGAATATCGATTCAGAGTTTTTTCAAAAGTTGTTTATTTTCATAAAAAGAATATGTCTTCATTTGAAAGAAAAGATATATAGGAAAAGTATTTATTTTGAAAGTGAGAGAGAAGGTAAGGGTGAGTTACACAATAACTACCAAAATGGCGATTTCATCTCAATTAAGAGAAGAATCCTCAAGTGGCAAAAGATTATCTACATTAAGATTTTAGAAAAATTATACGGAAAAGGAGAACGGAGAAAAATGAATGTATTAGCGTTGATATACACCACTATGGTAAACCTTTCTGTGTAGGTTGGCATTGTAATTGGTCTCATCTTCTTCTGACTCTGAAGTGGGCCATAGTACTCAGAAGTAGGAATCAGTTTATGGAGTGCTGAGCATGTATCAATATAGTGATGTGTATCACGAGAATTGGCGTTAAATGGATATGTAATTGGTTTCGATAAAAACCATATAATCTCCGATTTTTAGTGTAATTGGAAGATTTATTTTACCCTTATGACAAGAATTAATGGAATTTGCATGCTTCATTTAAGAATAATTGATATACTAGCACGAAAATATTCCTTAGAATAAATTAATGATCATCGTTTGTATTTTACTTTTTATAGGCAATGATTTCACGTTCATATTACATTGATTATTTAACGTATGAATTATCTTCATTTGAAATTATAGATAATAGTAGTCATTGATTATAATAAACGAGTAGTTCTGCTATCGACGAAGCCGTGTTAATGAGGGTGTGTCTTGAACAGGCTTACCAAATCCCTGATTTTTGGACTTTTCTTCTGATAGAAAATCTCCTGATTCCAGGAACTGATTTTCAACATTTACTTCTGATTTTTAGTTTTTTTTCCTACTTGGTTGTTAGTTATACTGTAAACTAATAAGAGAGTTAAAAGCAAAAAAAAGAGAACTATTGCAGTATTTAATAATATAGTAACGAATAAGAAAATACTTGTTTTTATTTCATTTTTCTCTAAAAAACACATCATCAATTACATGACCTAATTGTGTACAAAATACTTGTTTTACTGGAGATAGCAGAGAACTACATGTTATTATCTGAAAAACAAGATCTTGAAAATCAGATAAGAGACCGATAGATGAAATTTTAAATGGCCAGACAAGATGTCTCTCATTCTGAAAAGAATTCTGCATTTCTTGGAAATCACGTCGGATCCTTTTTAGCTCAGAATAGGACAATATCTTGAATAACCTAGCAAGAGTTCTACGTTTCATTTTCATTATTAGTATGGAATTGCTATAGGTTCATTTGCACTGCTATTTTGTTGTCAAAGTTTGATAGGAATTACAAACATGAAAAGAATGAATAGATCTATAATACAACAAAAAAAGTGAAGGCATCAATAAAAAAGAAGCAGAAGTAATAGCCATTTCGACAAAATGTTCATTTAATATATCATACAAGACTTAAGAGAAAAACAACTTTGTTTGTTAAAAGTTAACTTATCTTGTTTTTATAGCATATTAATGATATAAAACGCTCATTGCAAAAATGAGCGAAGAAGCATGTGTAAGCGATTCATACAGTGATGTAAAAACCAAAGAATGATTGTCTTTTTTTCAACTCTGGTAAGAATCTTTCTATCTTTCTATTAATTTATATAAATATTTTCGCTTGAACTTCACAATGAAAAAGAATTTGGAAAGAACGAAGATAAGAATATTAACTGGTCAAGTGTATATAATAGATATAACTAAAAAAAATGTTTTTATGATTCTTCTATACAGCAAAAAACATTACTTGTGATAGAACTCAAGTGAAAATAATATCATTTGTATTAAATTATTGATCATCAACTTGATATGAAAGAGATAAAAGTGCTTATATGAGCGAAAATTCTAATTTTCTACGAGAAAATCACCTAATGTTCTTTTAACTTCAGATAGAAAAGCTTCTGAATTTTCTCCTAATTTATAAAAAAAATTCTCCTGGTAAACTTCTGTTTTTTGATAAAAAACTCCTGATATCCGAAATTTCAATTTGGCAAGCCTGATCTTGAAGAAAGGTAATTAGGTGAAAATAATGCATAACTGCTTCGTGGATATATTATTTGTGTTGAAATGAAGATTAAAGGTATTACGATTCGTTTATATAGGATGAAGAGAATCGATAGACTTTAGATTATATAAAAAATTTCTGTGAAGTTAGAAAATTTTTCAACTAAGGGGGTGCTAAATGCTCTATTGCATTTCACTCCTTTTATATGTCGACATTCCCGATCTTAGAATCTGGATAAATACATGTTAGAATGCTAAAATCCTATTGAAAAGTCAACAATTATGTTTTGTATTCTCTTGTCATAGTATATCAGAAAATATGCTCTGCAATATGATCGAATGCAACTGAATATTTCCATATATTATATCAGAGAGAACATGAAGTTATATGCATGTAATAGAGAGAAAATATCATGCTAGTATAGATTTGTTTCTTTCTAACATTCATTTTGCATTTCTTCTCAGAAAAGGTAATGTGCACATGATGAATATAGCACGTTGGCAACATCATTTCAAATTATGGGTTTGTGTGTCTGATCAACTAATAATATGTTAATCGATAATGTTCACATTTGGTTTTATTGGTACCGCCAATTATTTGGTAAGTAAAATTGATTACAAGTAGAGAGTGTATTAATGCAAAGCAAACAAGTATGTATATATTATACCAAATACAAATCAAATAGTGTACTATCCTAAATTTTGCTATCACCTTTATTAGATCATTGTCAATAGACTTGATAAAATTAATTAACATTTTTTTTTCTTCAATAGGTCTTATCTATTTTGTTTCATTTTATATATAATATGTTTCCGTAATAAAATGATTTGAGAAGATGTGATAGAACATATTAAACGTTGAATTATCTTTCTGAGAATACTGTAACAACAATTTCAAGAGTAGTCGTTGAATGTAACAATGAGTTTTTTTGTTTTATTTGAATAAAAGCATGCAAAGAAAGTGAGAACTTTTTATTTGAGAAAGAAAATGATTTAGGATGTGGGTGTAGATTTAGAGAGGTTAATGTCGGCATCCAAACTACCAACATCCACCCCACACCCATACTCTGTAATTACTTGTGTTTTGTCATACTGTGCTCAAATTTGAGTCCTATGAAATCAGAAGACATACTGTTTCAGTAAATTACTCTTGAAAATATTTGGAATGCTGAAAAACAATTAAATTAAAACGAAATGTTCAAAAAGTTCACATGTGTATTGACATCAAAACATTTCTTTCTCAAGTGATTCCATACAGACAACTCAACGAACTCTATGAGATATCTTGGTCCTTTAGTAGATATATTTCAGTGGATGTGAAATCTAATGAACATATAAAACACATTTATACTCATCCACATCACCAAATGTGCCCGGACCGATATCCACACGCATACCAATATGCGTACCCGCATCCATCGCACTCAAACTTGCAGACACACCCCACGTCCACATCCTAACTATATACTCGAGTTATCCCAGTAGACAATTGAACATGTCCAATGAGATATCTCGGCTCATTTCATGATAACATGTGCTGAGAAAATCAAAATGAGTTGCCTCACTACTTTGCTTTACCAGCAGAAGGGCACGGTTTCTCTCATGCGAAAATTCCAATTCTCTGCAAGACAAACGTCCTAACTAAATGGAACGAATTAATGCTTGTAGCAAGTCGAACACGTAAATGTGATATCATTAGCTTCAAATTTGGAACGGTGTGGTACAAACACAATTAACAATATAGAATTCTATTTTTCAAGCATCTATTCTGTATTTACGGCTACGTTTTCGTGTTAAATCTATTCGTCATTACATGATTTCATGTGCTTCTATGATGGTATCCATATTTTTCCCTTATTTGTTAAATCCCTTAAACGGAATTCAGACTGATGTACCAAGAAACACTTCAAACCTAGTTTAAATGATATTGTGGTGCAATCGAACATCAGCTCACAAAATATTGTTTCCCTGTCGGTCGGCTTCTTCGTTTGTCGAACATTTCATCATTCTTGTATCTATGTACATTTCTGTTGTGACGGTACGAAGTAATTCAAAAGTAAAAAATGCACAGGCTATTATTGCCTAATAACCCATTTTTTTTTCTTTCCAACCAATTATATAAGACATGACTCAATAAACAAACATACTTTATATAGTCATACGCGTATGCTTTACATCGGAAGATATATCTACACGTTGTTTCGAATGTTTTAATCCTTTCTTTGGTGAGTCAAGTATAACAACGTGTAATGAAATTTGAATTATTACCAAATGAAATATTACTTTGCTGCTTCAAGCATCTCAATGGATTGGACCTCTTTTATTCATTCGATGGGTTAAATTATCGTTTCAATAACTTAATTCGAAACATTCCATTACATCTCAACTTTCGACATGCGAACAAATCAAAATTTGGTGAATTTTGCAGAAAAATGTCATCAAATCTGCAAATGAAAAGTCAAATTTATTCATTACATTTATCAGATAAAGAAACAAATTTTCAAATTGAAGCATTTCTCTCATTTTTTTCACTTGGTGAGTTCACTAATCTTCGATCATTAACTCTGAATGAAATCAACGATAGAAATGCCGAAAAAATAGGAGCAATGTTATCATTAATACCTCAGTTGTGCTGCTTACATTTGATTAATGAGTCCTCAATTCTGAATATCAAACTTATTGATCTACCCATGTCTAAACTACAAACGTTATCAATTATATCTACCAACTTTCCTCTATGTTCTATTCACGAAACTTCATCAATTCGAAATTTAATTATATCTGATTGTTCATTAAACGAGTTATATGAATTATTGAAACATATACCTATGTTAGAATATTTAAATATTCAATGTCTTCGCAACGAATATTCACAAGACACAGACATCTCTATTAGTGACCTATGTGTTATTAATCTAAAACGAATGATTATCGGTAATTTAGGGTGTACATTTGATAATTTTGAAATGCTTGCAAAAAAGACACCAAATTTAAAAAGTTTAACAATATCTGCGACACATAATGAAGATATAATCAATGCTGATCGATGGCAACATTTGATAACAGTTTCATTATCATACTTAGTTATTTTCAAGTTCAAATTTGGATGTCCTTATTGGCGTGTTAAAAACGATATCATTCTTAAAAAGTTTGATCGGTTTCAGACTGATTTTTGGCAAAAACAACTTAATTGTTTTACTGAATATATAAGAGACGAGAATTTAGCATTCATCTATACAATACCTTACATATCAAATACGTTTAAACTAATGCCAAATACTACTAGATATTGTAATAATACCATAAACAATAGTGATGACTCTAATGATTGTTTCTGGCCCAAGAAAAAAAGAAAATTCTTGAGTGATCAACCAGAGAACAAAACAACGATTGATCTAGTATATCAATACAAGAGATGGTATAAAATGGCCAGTGCACATATGCAGATCGAACGCAGAAACACACAGAGCTACAGAACATTACATATGGAACCGAAGAAAAGAGAAACAACAGAAATAGAGAACAGTTCAGAGCAATGGCAGAGAAATCAATATTTGAGTCGTGACATTCATGTCCATACCTTCGATAATGTAACAAACTTAACATTAAATTGGGGAGTGCTTACAGAAGAATGTCAATATTACTTTCCAAATGTCACATCATTAAAATTAGTTTCTTCGGAGATATTTGGGCATAATATTCTTACCAATGAGCATATTAAATTTTTGAAAACAAATGTTACTTTATCTAATCTAAATCATTTAAATATTGAACACGTACATGAAATGGAAAATTCATCAGTGTTATTAGAAATTCTAAAAGAAGCACCACAATTATTATCAATGACTTTTATTTCAAAAGTTGTAATGCGGTTTTTCAACGATGGTGAATTATGTAAGTATCTAAACAAAATGATGAAAAAGATATTTGTAACCGATTACTGTGGCTATATTGCCCTGGATCCTCGAATAACACAACAGTTTTGTGAAATATTTTCCAATATTGAACATTTGGAATGTAAAATCACCTCTCCAAACAACTTGCCGTTGTTCCTAAATCATTTACCAAAGTTATCGAGTGCAAGAGTAATCGTGAGGAATGAACAAAATCTTGCAAGAAAATTCTCTTCGTTTGAAGATGAAGCACGAAAGTTAAATATAGTCTTTGATATACATCACGAGCCCTTCGTCGATTTTTCCGACCAACGTCATAAGTATTATGATACAAGACTATCGTTTTGGATCGGTAATAAGATGATTTGATTATGCACTTGTTTTATTGAAATTATCGAGATGTTGTAAATAAAAGCTGAATCATTCATAAAGATGCTGAGAAAGAAAACAACAATGGTAGTTCAAATAATTTATTATACATCTCTTCAATCATTTTAGATTATTGTATTGTATTTATTAGTATTGATTTTCTATTGTGGACTATTTTCTTAATTTTATTACTCACCTAAATCGTGTTTACATAAAAACGCGCCTGAATGTGTTTTTGAAATTTCGTTTGAACGCATCTATTTTGCGTTTAGCGTTTACATGCGAATCTTTTCAATTAGAACGTTACTAGATTTTCTCTTGTTCCATATCTTTGATCATACGCATCAACATATAATGGAGTGAGGTGTAGATAGGTGTGCATGTAAGTAAGAATATCCATTTGCACTTTATTCAGACTCGTATCCACTCACATCCTTATCACCTACCTAATGTTCTATGCGCGCATCTTAAAATTTTTTGGAGAATATCAATCTAATAACATATGCAGAATGGGGTGTTGATGTGAGTTTTATCGTAATATAGAGTTCTATATGAGGCCGCACCTGCATGCATAAATGGTCTCTCGGAAAAATTTTTGTGAAAGATATTTTTCTTCTCATGAGAGAACAGCCACAAGTGTCCGACAGTTTTTGATCGAGCATATGCTCAAATGATAGACTGCAATGAGCTACTTAATCCTCATAAATGTTTGACTTTCCCGTCTATCCTGAGCGGAAATAATATGATTCTTACTATTTCTAATTTTGGTGGATATGGATGTAAGTGTTTTTATATATTCTCTTTATCATTATTCGCACCTACAGCCTAAATTGATGAACCTGATAGTATTTTGATTAACAGTTTTTTTCTTTTGAACACTTCGGTATAGTTCTTGTTTTCAGAAGAAACACTTTGAAATTATTTGCGAAAAATTCATCAAATTTATTTTTAGAGAAAGGTGCAGAGTAAAATGCAATGAACAATATTCAACACATCAAAGTGAGTGAACTTACTGCGATGACGATACGTTCTACGGAAATATTTCCGTTGAACCAACAGGAAAACTATTTCAACTGACATTTACATGTCAATTCATATAAATTTATGGCCTATTTACGAGATTTTCGATTAATTTGTGGGCAAGTCACGAAAACCAAGTAATCAAATTTCGATTCAAAATTTTTCTTACAGATAAGGTAAATGCGACTTTTCGAATATTCTGAAATTTTCAGCCAACAAGAATATGCCTTCATGGAGTTTAGTGGTGTGGATGCAGGTATTCTGTTCATCAACATTCACAATCACACTCATACTCTCACATCGGACTGTTTTCAATTTATTTATGTTCATGTAGGGGAATTTTTCGATTGATTTTTCCATATTGTGCATGACTAATTAATATAGTTATAATGATTCTAAACATACTGGAAGACGATTTCAGAAAACATTGAAAGATATCGTACGATTTCCTCGTATCATTCATTTCATCACTGTAACCACTTCACACCCCACTCATTAACAAAACGCATCTTTCTGTCAGAAACTCAAGGCAACCGCCTGAGTGTACCGTCACCATGTGGGGTTTTTTCAGCCTAGTAGAAAAATATAAAAGTTTAGCCTAGTTAAGTAAAGTTCAAGAATGACTCGACATCCTCGTTCATTCCCCATTGAAATGTCAAGCCTGTTATCATTCATATGAAATGCTTGCATCTTGCCTTCATGATGACGTACTTAGATCCTCGAAATAACTATAACAATTTTTCTCGCCCTCTGGAACCCATAAAAATGAGCTTTCGCTTGGAATCGTTCTGTATTTGAACCCATTCGTTCGCACACTTGCCATCCTCTTCGTTCTAAGTAAAGAATAGGTTTAGTTTATTAGAAATTTTTCGCTTGATGTCTTTTGTATTCGTATAATGAGGCTAAACATACATTTGAACTATACATTTTGATCCTAAAGGAGCTACAATGACAACCTTTCACTTTATTGATATTTATTTATCTTCGAATTCTTAAGAAGTTTTGTTGAGTTCTGTCGCAAATAAAAAAAGCCAAAAGATTTTTTAGCATATTTATTCCTTACAGTAGAATCAAAAGCGCGTTTTTTCGAGCTCTGATAAGAGAAGCAAATTAATATGTTGATTTCCTTGTTTATAAAAATACTTTTCAAACATAATTTTCTGATGCTAATGCAGAAGAAATCATTATTGCATATATAATAATATGAATACGTAAGTATTAAAACTTTCTATCCGTAAAGCAGCAAGAATTTGCTATTCTCTCTTAGTGTATATGAAAATGGAAAGAACAGAGGTCGATAGTTATTGAAATCGATTCCCTGAACTAATTTAATGCCTTCTATGTTCAACTATCACAGTAAGTGGGTGCGATTGAAAGGAGAGCCATACCCACACACCCACTTTGCTTGTATTTGGAAACAATGTCTTTTTTTGCATATTTGAAGAACTTTTCTGTTTCTTTGAAGATGTCGCAATTATTTATAGTCTATTATGCGACTCAACTTTAAATTATCAATAGAGGATGTATCAGTTTATCTTTAAGTTATCATGAAGATATTAAATTTATTTTTCACTTTAGGATTATAAATAATTGTGAAATTTTCACAGAACCACAAATATTCTTCAAGTAAGTAAAAATGACATTGTTTCAAAGTACAAGTAAAAGTACAAAGTACTGGTGTTATTACCCAATACTTATGTTTGACAGTGCATGTGGAAGTAAAAGTACAATACTTTCGTCTGAGCTCTGATCTCCGAGAAGCCATCACTGAATTACAACAATATTCAATGTATTCCAGTGCAACAGGGTACTTTTTAATAATGCGTGATTGATGTGTTAACATTTTTCCTTATCCTAAAAATGAAGACGAAATAAAATCTTTCTTTGATGTTTTATAATAAAAATATCTTTATTCTCCCAACTTATGATTCGAGAATTATATTATAGCTACTCTCGTACGCTTCTATAAAATATTAACTATTTTATAAATCAATGGCATTCACAAGTTTAGTCATTGTTTCAACAAATGATATTCGTATATCAATTATGTGCTTTGAAAATAATTTTCTTTATATTTTATCTTCAATATTCACTCTTTCGTTCAGATAAAGAATATCGATTACTCAGACCGACCTCGTACATAAACTGATGAATCCACTCATAAGAGGAAAGTTTAAAACAAAATGGTGTGCATTTTGTTTTGATTGATTGATACAATAATCGTGATGTTCTTTTAGCTTGTGAAAACAACGGCACAACTCAATTAAAAGAAAAAAGAGCAGTAAGAATCTGGGTTAAGAAGAAATCGACATCTACACATGACACCTCAATTATTCCTACCTTGATACTCCAACATTCAACTTGAATATGTAACAGAAACTACTGAATTTTTTTTATTTTATGATTTGATGAAGGAAAATGGAACAATAGAGTCAATCGTTGAGTTCTTGCTGAACAAGACTTATCCAATAGGCAACACCAAATGGAATTGCATCATCATTAAAATTATAATCAGGTGAATGCAAATTATTGAATACTGTTTCATCATTGATGCCCATGAAGATAAAAGCACCAGGTCGTTTCAAAAGCATGAAAGCAAAATCTTCAGCACCCATCAAAGGGTCTCTGTTCTTGGTGACATTTGTTGAACCGACGACTGCTTCAGCAGCTTTAATCGCTCGTTTTGTTTGTTCATCATGATTAACAAGAGGAATTCCTCCTCGTCTATATTCCACATGAGCCGTACAACCAAAGGCGTTAGCTAGATGATTTGCTAATTCATTAATACGTCGTTCAATAAGATCACGAACCGATGTAGTCAAACTTCGTGCAGTACCTGCAATACGTATTTCAGATGGCATGACATTAGCTGACACGAAAGAGCCACCCTCAATACCACCAACACTGATCACTGCTGAATCGATCGCATTGACATTACGACTAACAATAGTTTGTAGTGCCATGATGAATTGTGCTTGTACTACTGTAACATCGGTTGCAAGATGTGCACCTGCTCCACCATGACCTCCAGTGCCTCGAAAGGTTACATACCAACGATCGGATGCTGCCATCACAGGACCTGATCGTATAGAAAATGTTCCTAGATGTTCTGGAAGATTGTGTAATCCATAGATAGCATCAACGGGAAATCGTTCGAATAGACTATCATTTATCATGGCTATGGCGCCTTGGAGTCTTTCTTCACCTGGTTGAAAGATAAATTGAACAGTTCCACAGAATGAATCGCGATGTTCAGATAAATACTTTGCAGCACCAAGCAGCATAGCCGTATGGCCATCATGACCACAGGCGTGCATTGTACCAAGTTTTGTCGAAACATATGATACGTTGTTTTTTTCGATAAGTTGTAGAGCGTCCATGTCGGCACGAAGACCAATAGAACGATTACCTGGTTTTATACTCGTCAATGTTCCAACAACACCAAATCGACCGATACCTTCAGTAACTGTTAGACCCCATTCTTTAAGTTTAGAAGCGACCAGAGCTGATGTGCGTTGTTCTTCCATGGTCATTTCTGGATGAGCATGAATATCTTGTCGTATGATGGTCAATTCTGCTTGCATATCACGTACTTCCATCAGTAATGAGTCGTTCATTTTTGTATCGGATTCTTCTAGAGCGCATATTAAACCTAAATAAGAGAAATAATTTTAAAAAATACAACTAAAATTTTCAACAAACTTATATGGTTATGCAGCAGGATTAAATAGAGAATAGTACTGGATAAAAATCGAATCATGTTTGATGATTTGAAATAGAAGTGACGTTTCGTTATAGCTAGATATAATACACATACAAAAACACATTCAAATTAATACCTTATTTGTTCTTATCTAATCTAAAGTAACATTTTACAAACTCAACTGGCACTTGTAACGTAGCCCATTGCATTTTGATTGTTCGTGTTCTCTTTGTATTGACGAAAAAAATATTACAATTACTATTGTGTTTGTTGTCGTTTTATCAAGGTTGAAAGTTTCTCTCTCTATCTGTTAGATTGTCATTGGGCTTAGTACGATAATTTTGGTACTCTAATAAATAGTATAGCAAACAAATATTTACGTCTAAAACATTTGCTTTGAACATCAATTTTATGTGACTAACGTAGTCTGTATTATCTAAACAAGTAGGGTATGGCCGTGAGTGTAGGTTTAGAGAGGTTAATTTCCATATGTACACCATCCGGACCTCATCAACAACGGCATCTATTCCACTTCACGTCCATATCCCACGCTCACACCCGCATCCTCAACATATTGAACATATTGTTTCACGAAAAGTGTTGATGGATGAAGAGAAAAATTGGTGAGCAGTATGTTATTAATCAAGCGAATACATTAGTTATCATATTCTCTAGGATGAGGCGGAGAACAGCTTCTACACTAGGTGAAGCGGCTGCTTCAACCGAATGTCGACATAATGGACACGTATGTTCTGCTCGCAAGACATTTAACATACAATCGAAATGAAATGTGTGTTTAGTATTGCAAGGCTATTGAGAAAAGCGTTGATTTAATTGTAAATCGAGACAAATGCTGCACATTGTATCTGGTAGATTATTATTGACTATTTGACCATCAGTCAAACGAAATCTTGCAATAAAACGAGGCGATGCTGTTGTTATGCGTTGCAATATTCGGTTGATATCATTTTCGTACTCACGCTATTGAAATTGAGTTTCTTCCTCAATGAAATGTGCTAGAAGATATCGTTGTTTTTCTTCATGATGTAACCGTTCATGTCGATTCCAACTAAAAAAGATACACAAATTCAAAATCTTTTCGTCTTCAAAATTGAAGCAAAAGCTTGAACATACTTATATCGATATTGGTCACTACGAGTCATCAATCATTGATGTAGTCATTGGGCTGGATGGAAGTGAGTACTGTATTTAAATGTAGGAAAACAAATGTATCGATAATAATAATAATAGCTATTTTCAATTACAAGGCAATCCGATGTGACATTATTAATTAAATCGATAGGAATAATAATAAAATGGTATCTACAATAAATTTTTGAAGATTTTCTTCATTGCTTTCGTTTAAATCTATCATCAACATGATAAGATATTTGTGGTACACTGTAAAACGACGATCATAATGATTATTCACGTAATTTGTGTTCAACAAAACATAATCCAAATGTTCTAAAGACACAATCTTTGATTTCCTCATTTGTTCTCGGATAGAAGAAAGAATGCAGGACAAGTGATGGTGAACAGATAAGAGAAATAACGATTCGAACGAGATGTATAACATGTTTGATTAGAAGACATATGAAGAGACCAATGAGAACATAGGATATATAAGCAGTATAAGAACACGAAGCATCGAATGATCGAACCTGCTTATCGAATTGATATTATTCATATGAATATTCAGGAAAAACATACTCACCTGTAGGTTGATAAAGATATCCAATTACAATACTAGATTTTGTGATTACATTCTTGTTGAATACTTTTGGATGTTCATTATAAAAACATTTGATTTTTTTCTATATAACTCGACTTTTCGGGTCAATGTAAAATTCTTGTGACGAAATAGCCAGTTGCTCAACAACACACTGTAATGTATGATGTTAGCCGATTGAAAATGATATGGGTAACGTATTTGAGAGTGAGACTGTTCGTATGAAGTAAGTTTGATATATAATGTCATGTGTGCTGTGTCAATAATTGGTTCTGCAACATAATTGAATGTATACAACAATTTTCCATATGAATAACGCCCATAAAATACTCGAAATGTATTTTTAAGGCTTTGATCAATTGCATTTCTACCCAATTCAATTTGAAAATACTCAGATTAAAAGAGAAACTAACGAGATGACAAAAATAATTTATAACCGATTAGATCAAAGTTATATTTCAAATGATTTCGAAACTGATTCAAATTCATTGGAAATGGACCTTTCCATGCATTGTACAATCGATTAGGACATTGAAATCTCAATAGTACAACAAAATAAAAGAACAAATTGCGTCATGTCTTTCGAATGTATACCATGTGTGTGTTGCGAACATCTCGTAGACGTTGATCATGAATACGTAACAATAATGATAAGCAAGACGAACTTTTTTTCACAGCTCTTTACACGAAGCTTATTGATTTTGAAAATGTAACAAAAAAAGAGAACTCAAAAAAAAACGTGTAAGTAGTTGTCGAGAAGCAATTAATTTTAGTGAATGCGCTATCGATATTGACATATTATAATAAAACTTATGGACAAGACACGAGGAGTAACGCTGACAAATGAAAAGAACAGAATGAGAATTTTGTTTCTATTTTGACTTTTCTGCAATAGGAGTCATCCACACAAGAGCATGCCACAAATTTAAAAACATTTACTTCCTCTTTTTCGAAAGTAAGCATTCGAGTAAACAACTTTCTACAATACATTAAGTGATTTATCGTTAATTAAATATGTTTTGTGTTTCTGAACAGTTTTTGATATAACTGTAGATATTAGTCAAAAAACTTATTAATAACAGCTGCAAATATTTAATCAAGTCGTATGTCTTCAGCTATTCTATTCGACTACTTACTCTGAATCATCGTTCATGGTGGTTTGCAAGGCTTCTAAGGAATTGCTTTTTTTTTACTTTAATGAAAAACTAGAAACAAAATGGCAACACATCTAATAAAGTACAAAAAAATTAGTGTAGAGTTGAAATTTGCTTTTTAATAAATCTTTTTTATTTTGTCATAAATAAAGTGGCTCACCTGTGCAGAAACATAAGAAGAGAGAACGAAAATATAAAAAGAAGATAATAAAAAAGTTTCTGAATTTATGCCAGAGGGTACTGCGAAAGCTTTAAAACAACTGGACATCAGCATTGATAAGACACTGATAGTAGATAGATCACACCAAAAGATTCACAACCAAATAGTCATGTTCAGTACTGATAAAAATTGTCCTCGAATAAATCATCAAGTTACGAATTGCTTCGAGATGCATTCTTAAGCTGTCATAATCCATTGTGAAAAGAAGCACAAAATCAAACATGTCTCTAGGATAGATCTGTGACAGCTTTAAAATGAATGAACTGATTCTTTTTCGAGAACTGGATCCAGTGAACAGTTCTTTTTCAAGAATTATACTAAATGAATAGTTATTTTTTGGGAACTGTATCGAAAGGACAGTTTTTTTGTAACAATTCTGATAAGTGAACAGTTTCTTTTCGACACTGTAGTAAAGAAACAATTCTTTTTTTTGAGAAGTGTGCCAAAGAAATAGTTCTTTTTCGAGAGCTGGCTGAATGCAGGTGTGAGTGTGCATTCAGATAAAAAGAAGACTCAAAATCTGCAACCACCTTGCATCTACATCCTATCCTTGCCAATGATATCATAAACTTGGGCAATCTAAATTTTTAAATAATTCAAGCAACTTCGATGAATGGCATCGTTTCTTAATTTACTCGCAATATATGATTGGCGTCTGCCAATTTAGAGACCATCAACTATATATTCATTTTCTTTAATTACTTTGACATGTAATATAGAATTTTTCTACCTGCCAAGAACGAATTAATATTAAAAATAATACATTGAAATATCAAATCAATCTCTTAAAAGAAACGGTATTTTGCAAAGAACACATGAATTAATTTTAAAAACGTATTTTCTTGAGGATTCTATCCACTAGAATATTAATGCAGAATATATTTTGTGATGACGGACTCATAGCATGTTTGAAACCTACGGTTTTCACAACTTACGATCTACTACGCAAAATAAGAACAACCTATGGGCCATATAAAGTGCGTTACAATCTTATCTTTGTGTACAAATCTATGCAACCTTACGAATAATAATAGCTTTTATTCAAAGCTGAGAGATAGTTCTTTCTAACGAAGTAGGAGAAAAAGGCGTTCGGTATTCTCTTCTCTTGTTTGCCTGTGTCATATAATATATCGGAATAGACGATCGAAGCAGAAAGATAAAGGAGTCCGATGCTTTCTTTGCTCTCATTCAATGTGTAAGGTAATGTATTGAACGAGAAGATCAAAAGAGGATATCGAATATATTCAGGTCCACCGTACAATTACGCAAGTAAAAGTTAAAATAAATGACAATATTAATAAGAATTATGATCAGAGGCGAAATGGAAAAATGAACAAAAAACACGGAAAAACAAAGAATTAAAAATAATACAAAAAAGATAACGTACAGTACATGGTAGTAGAATTGATAACTTTCTCATGCGTTACAAAATATTATTTTGAATATAATCAACTCTAAAACAAACATTTGAGAAAGTATTAAGGTGCTATGGTCTTATCCAATGCAAACTTCTGTTGTATCCCTATTTTTCATTCACGAAATGTCATGGTATTCCGTAAAAGAATTTTAGTCAAACGAAAGCTGACGATGTAGTCAGTGTTCTGAACCTCAATGTTTCCAGTGATCCTCAGTACTTCAATCAACTCTGATGTGAGTTTGTTAGTGTTATCAGTGACGTCAGTATCAGTAACACCGATGACAGTGTAGTCAGTGCTCCAGTAGTCACTGTGTCGGTGCAGTCGGTGATCAGTAAATGGACACTGCACATCCCTAGATTAAATCTTAAAGATCAAAAAAAATTTTGAAGATTTATCTTAGTTTTAAAATTTACATATAGAAATCAAATAGTTATTTTAAAATGCAGTAGAAATACATTGTTTTCTCATTAAATTAGTGTAATATGATAAAAGATATGGCATGCTCCTCTAATTCAACAAATCTATACATAAGTTTATGCATGTCTGTTTTTTCAATATGGTCTTTCAATATGATTAAAGACAATTGTCTTCCCATCCTAAAGACCAGTCTTCAATTTTCTATTTCCATTTTCTCAATTATTTTTATTCTTTTTTTGATTTATTATTAGTTTTTGTTTCATATTTTCAACTTTTAATTGTTTTATATGCTTTCGATATGTAATATAGAGCCCTGATTAATGTTTTAACATTCCAATAAAAACACTAAACGCGTCCTCAAAATTAACTCTGTATGTTTTAAAACTATTTTAATTCAAGCACACGTATTATTATAATAGTATTATTTCATTTTCGATCTAAGTCAATTGCTGATAAGCAAAAGTCGAAAACAGCTCGTTCAACTTGTTTCTCGTCAAGAGATAGGTCGGTCTTTTTTCAACTAATTTAAGCACACTCATATGCATTCCAGACGAAAATGAAACATACGTCTTCTACAAAAAAAAACATCCGACCCAAACACGTTGGCAACTGCATTTATTATTAGAATCTTCTTTTTTTTTGTAAAGGATGTAATCGAAACAAATAGTTAGAATAATTAAATATCGCACATCGATATTGTCACTATTGTTGATTGAATTATATCGAAAATGTTAATCAAAAGCTATATAACAAGTTAATATCAAATAGAATATTATCAGCTTCACTAGCCAATGAGATTAATTTTTCATTCAATAATAACATTAGTAAACTATGGACTAGTTATTCATTATCAGCTTCGCTTGAAAATTTTCTGTCTTATTGAAAAAAGTTGTCTTTGTTTCAATCTGTATCGAAACGAATGAACAGGAACACTACAGAAATGTTCTTAATTGCACTAATATTGTGAAATCTTATTCTTTCGAAGAATAGAGTTACAAAATACTATGCACAGCAGTTCAGTATTTTTGAGGGATTTTCAGTCGAAACTTGCTAATTTTGTTCTTGTAATGAGTTCGAAAACAATTTGTTGCCTCAATATAATAATATCTTCACTCATGTCATTGTATAAATGGTTGACACGATTCAATGCCTGTTGATTATTTCCAAGAAGAGAAATGAACAAATGCTCAGGTATTACGGGAATCATCCTATTCTCAGAACCAAAAAGATTTCAATAAAGATATGAAAAAATAACAAATAGAGATGACTGTTCAACTTTTTGATGAATGTTACAAATAATTGAGCTCAGCAGGTTTCAACGCCGCTGGAATATCACATATGAAGGTGTGTCTGTTGATCAGATCTTCTCGACAGCCATACTCACACTCCCGACACACCCATACATTGTTACTTGGTGTTATATTTCGTTCGAAAAATTTGTTGGAATTTTTATTCTGTCTATGGATTGGTCGTCGCAATATTTACGCATTTGTTTATTTCTTTTCTTCGAAGTAATTAACCAACAGTAAATTATACACATATACTCAAATTTGTTTCATTATTTTCAAGATCTGAATAGAAAAAAAGATCAAAACCAAAGACAATTTTTAAAAGTTTTCAAATAAGAATAATGAAAAAAATCTGCATTTAAAAAATCAATTCAAAATTTTTGTTATTTTTCCTTCTTATGAATTTATATCCTATCTATTGGAAAATTATCGTATAAAACAAACATACAAACACTTGACACATTCAAAATTTTATTTCAACAAAATAACAATTGCTTATTGATCACAAAATTAACAAAAGAATTCTTTTTTCGAAATAAATCAAAGAAGATTATCATCAAATATTCCATCATTATTATTATTATCTTCACTGTTATTAAGACTCGATAATTTCGAACTATGATCAATGAAACTTAATGAATGTTCATCAATACCTTCATCTGTACTACTATTTATATCATTATCACTTTCATTTTCATCATCTAAATAAATTCCATGTTCATGTAAAGTACATATTAAATTTGTTAATGATAATCTAAATAAATACAAATATATTCATTTGTTTTGTTTTTTTTTTGTGTATTATGAAATAACATAAATTCTTACCGTTTTAAACGAATATTTTTCATTATTGTTTCACATGTAGTTACATAATAATTATACATATTTAAATTATTTGATGATGGATCATTGTTTAAATCTGTTAAAGCTTGCTTCATATTATCTTCTAAAAAACAAAACAATGAAATTATAATTAAATCTCGCAGATTTTTTCACTTTAACATAAATGTGCTAAAAAACGAAAAAAACAAAACAAAATAATTTAAAATTTTCTACCTACTCATTTTAAAATATTCGTCAACTAATTGATTATGTTCATTTTCAACATGTCGAATTTGTTGAAGAAGCTCAGAAATTTCTTTTGTCATATTTTCCATGATTATTATTCTATTGAAGCAATGATCGAATTGTTTGCTTTATATATATACATGCATTTACAGAAAGAGAAGGAAAAGAAAAAGGTGCGAATGACCGACATTAATGCAAAAAAAAAAAAAGAAATGAGAGAATGAGTTGCATTGATATCCGGAAGACAAGCTGTGCTTTGAACTTGTTCGTTTCAGCTGTTCTTACTGCTGATCTAATCGATGAATGATGCATAAAGAATAGTCATATATAATTGTTAATTTTTTTCTTCTACCGCCTTTGATACTCATTTATAAAATAAAAACATTTTTTAGAAATTAGTTGTGAAAAATCAGCTTAAGAGCTATTTATGATAATACGACTTGTTTCGATTAATGATAATGATAAAAAAAAAAAATGTTTCAAAAGTTTGAAAGGAAAAAAATAATTCTGAATAGGTTCTAAATGATCAGTGTACTTATCCATAAAACCTTTATAGAATTGTAAAACCATATAACCGTAAATCTAATAGAAATCAAAAGATCTAAAATTATAATGAAATTCATCTATTTCGTAAGTTTGTTCCGTATTGAAAACAATGATGCTTGAAATAATGATAGAACATCTTCTATTTAAGCTGTTTAAGTTTATATGTACTTAATAACTCTTGATAGATTATAGTTTAAAATTTCATGATTTCAAGTAAATTATCTTATAAATCATCAATCAGAACATAATTCAAGAGACATGATCCAAAAAGGTTCTAATCTCAAGTAAATAAATCCACAAAACGAATATTCAAGAATTGTTTTAAATGTGATACAATTAAATTCTTGCATAGTTTTATCTAGATCGAGATAATTAGAAATGGAGTTACTGAAATTAAGATCATTAAATCTTGGTTTCGAACACATCTAATCTTAGTTGAAAACGTGTTATTTAGAACTATTGATATTTCTTTTTCCATTCAACTTTAGAAACATTAAACAGAAAAACCTTAGAAAAATATTTCTAAAATTGGTTTAAAAGATATTTTGCTGTCGAAAGAAGTGTTGCTTTAAAGTGTGAACAACAATGATAAGTTCAAGAAATGAAACACTTTGAAGTGAAAAATCAGATGTTGATTTCGTACGCTATCAAATTTCTATAATCTTTTTATTCCAAATTATCTTTGACTAATCAAATTTTATTGTGCTATCTAATCAGCAATCAATTTATAGTACGAGGAAATTTTTTTTTTGTCACTGTTTTTTCAATCAGCTTTTCGATGGAATGATCAAAATAGTGTAAAACATTTGATAATAGAATGTCTGAATAAAAATATTGCTGCTCATTAAATAATTTTCGTAATTAGATTCTCTTATATTATAGAAATTTTGTTTTTTCTTTCGATTAATTACTTTGCAGCATTCAATGCGTAAATAGCATATAATATCGTAGATATGTGCTAAATTGTTTTTGAATCTATAAAGAGCTGTGAAAATAGATGTGTTTTCGAAGGAATAATTTTCAGAACAAAAAGACAAAAAATCTTTCTAATCAGACTCTTAAATACAAGAAACTTCTTTTGATGCTTTATTATACATATAAAAGGGCATATCCAAATGAAATGGGAACGATAAAATATTATATAGACTTAGGGTGAAATATCTTGTATAAGTATAAGACTTTTCCTTAAACCAGTTTATTTATATTTATAATTCCATAGAAAGAAAATAATCATTCTCGAAGAGTCTTTAGATATTTTATGAAACTATCTTTACTATGTCCCAATCGTGACTAAATAATAAGTCATCTAACAAAAAAAGTTTTCACAATTTAGGATGCTGAAAGTGAAGCTCTTCGCATTTATCTTGTATTTCTAAGCGATGTGCGTAAAAATTAAGAAGACACCAATTCACATTCTAAAGCAAGCTCAACAGAACTATTATTGTTTGTCATAGTCATAGAGACTAATGTCACCATTTATATTCGCACAAAACGACATGAAGTGTGCATTGAGAACCAATACATAGTGAACTGAAAATCGAGGCACATCTCTACTTTGCCTATCATCTTATTTCATATGTGACGCTCACTTTAGAATTCCGTTGTTTTGTTCTTGTCTGCAAGTACAGATCAATGTCAGCTGACAAAGTTAAAACCTACAACAATAGCTTCTTGCCCATTTAAGAACTGATTTGTTTTTATATTAATGGAAAAATCAGACCTAACATAGCCGATCGATACCATTGGCATCCAATCAATTGTGCTCAGAACTTTTCTCTAACTTTCGAAGTCGATGTTACGCGTTGAATATTTCTCAATTTATTCTACTTAACAATCGACTGAATCTGCCAATTTTTCCTGAGAATATGTACAAACAACAGTTCGTATCAAGTCTAAATCATACAGTCAATTGTTCTCGTTCAAAGAAATACGAACGAAGCATCTTGTTTAGTCGATTTTGAATGAACTTCATGGAGGAAAAAAAAAAGAGATGCTCGATGCGTCTCAATCTCAAGGAGAAATAAAATCTTCATATAGTGATATAAACATATGCACAGGATTCGAAATAATATTTTCCCTGTGGGGTACCGCTATAATTTCAAATAGAAGACAAAATGAATTTTATATGAAATAAAAGCTCATCAAAAATGGGATTTATTGGTACTAAATAGTTAGGGTTATCAAAAAGGGTGTGGCGTGTGGGTGCAGAACTTCCCCACAACTATAGCCATACGCACACCCACATTCACACCCACCCCACAAATTTGCAAAGATATGAAGTTAAAATGCGAACATATCGTTATAAAATAATGAGAAAACTTTACTATCTTATATTCTGCTTGTTAACAGATCAACTATAGAAAAATCAATATCGAATTATAGCGTTCATGCTGTCCGATGATCGAAGATATAACCAAATCTGATAAGAAACTCGTGTGAGATTTTGATAAGTTGTTTTATATCACGATGTCATTATACAATCAACTCCAAGTAAAAAATTGAACATACATAGCATGAAGTTATTTTTGCATCATGTTATATTTAGTAATCTAATGGTGTGGGTGTGGGTGCATATTTGGATGTTACTGCTATCTTCACTGGCACCCACACTCACACGCAAAATCGAAAGGAAACTTCCAAACGGTTTGGGCTGTATGTATGCCAATCAATAACATAGATAACATTCAATCATCTGATGAAGCCATTTACTTCCTTTCTTTTCTATGCATATTTTTTACTAGGATTGGATTTCAACTTTATCTTAACGTCATGACTCAGTAATATTTGATTGCACACGATTATGACCTTTGCTGTTCGTGTATATATATTGTGTGAAATAATATGTAGTGTATGATTACTAGTTGGAAGAAACAGAAATAAAACCAAGCTCTACGAAGACCAGCATTCTGTCTATTAGAAGTCGTTATAATGAAAGTTTTCGGATTTCTCTTTACTGTTTTGATTTTGAGTGCGAGTTTCAATTTTCAAGCTGAAGGTGCAAATGTGGATTTAACACCTTGCTTATCTGCAAATTGGGGTCTATGTGGTATATCTGTAGGCAGGTTCGTTTACACAAAGTACAATTCATGGAGTGATGTTGACACCAAATCAGCTTTCGGCACAACTTGTCATTCACAATTCAAAGGTGGTTTTCATCGTTGGCAATGGAAATGGAGTGGTAAATTCTGGTGTCCATCATTAAGTACAAGCGTCATGGGTACAAGTACGCAATGGAAAAGCAGGAATGGTGCTATTGAACATGCTATACAAGATTATGTGACAAAGATGACATCAGCTGGCTTATTGAAAGTGGAACAGCTCAACCAATAACTAACTTCTGTTGACGATTTGTTATTGCACAAGCTCTATATCATAATGTTTTCTAATATTCTACGTTTTTGATCCTTTTTATAGAAATAAATCTTGAGAATGGGTGTGAATCTTGGTATATCATTATTCGTGGCGAGTATGATGCTCAAACAAATAACCTCTTTCCTATGTCGAATTGACTTGCTTCTCGTAAAGCAATGTTTCGACTCCACTATCGTATTGTAAAAAGAAGCTTTAGTCTATTATGCATACAGAAAATACAAGGCGTAATTCTACAAAAAATATTGATGAAGAAAACTTTGTTTGAAATAGATTTTCCCCCCAAAGAACTGAAAAACAATTAAGTTTTTCGATCGATTTCGATCATAGTTAATTGAAATTTCGGTTTTAATTCTTTGATGGTAGGTAATTTAGAATTATCACAAGCGGTGCATGGCTTATAATCTGATTATTGTTATTTCTCACTACAGATAAGAATAAAATCAACTTATACTGCAATAGATTAAGATAAATGACAAGTTTTCTTATCGATTAATCTGATTGCTAGTGACAATAGCATGTGGGTGTGTATTGGAATACTAGACATAAGCCCACGTCCTCAAGATCTTGCAATTCAGTTTTCTAATCTATCTAATTACTTTGTTTGGCATATTCCATCTATTTGTGTTTCTCATTAAGAAATCTTTTGTTTCGTCTAATAAATGTACTGCAGTTAATTTTTCAATTATTTCTATAATTGGTGGCGTTTATTTTCTTATTGTTTTAAATTTATTTTCAATTGGGTTGATTAGAATGTGATGGATCTGTTAACTATTAAATTTTCATGCATGTTTTGTCCGTTCTAACGTTTAGTTTCTCTTACTGTTTTCAAAGTAATTCACGTAGTTTGTTAAGTTCATAAAGTATCGAAGTAGCAGCTGCATGTTTTTTCATTATATTGTTGCTTCGTTAAGCGTCCCGCGTTGATACTTATTTTGTTAGGCTAGATCTTTGTTCTTGTTTCTGTTATTAGCTGCATGTCTTCATCTATGTTCATTTTCTATCCTCTCTTGTTATTTTACTATTTGACTCCTAAAGTTATAGACTAGACCTTTTATTTGTTTTGTTCTTGTTATACATCTTTATTTCTTCTATCCTTCAATCACGCTAAGCCTTGCTAACATTAGAATTTTGTAGCTAGTTAAGATTTGAAACCTATTTTTCTTTTACTGTTTGGTATGCGTTGAACTCATTTAGTTAGTTTCCGTCTGTTAGTATTTCTAGTTGTATATCATTTCACTGTCTTTATGTATCGAAAAATTGTGAATAGTTTTACTTAGCTTCTTTAACTTCCGCCTGCTTTTTGCTCGTTAGTCGAGTTTCATTTTCTTTCCCTTTTTTACTATTTCCTACGCTTATTAGGCATTTATTATCATTCACATATTTCTTTGAATTATACAGGATGCGTAAAAATATTTTACAAGAGTTAATGCTATGATTTTATACCAAATGAAAGCTCATCAGAAATGGGATTTATTGGTAGAAAATACTTAGGGTTATGAAAACCTTTTAATGTTGAACTTAAGGAGTTTTCAGAAATTTTATACTTTTTTTGAAATGAAAAATTAAGGTGCCAGTGATTCAGAAATGAAGTAAAATGTTTTTCTTCGATATTTTTACATGGTTCGATGGAGCTGTCGAGCTCTATAAAACTGTGTATTAAAAAAATATCAAGTCAGTTTTTTGCGATAAAAATTCAAATAACTATTTAGAAAGTCTTAAAAAACGTTAAAAAAACTTATATGTTTTGTATGGCAGAAAAACACTCGAGTTTTCAATAAAATTAGCTTTTTTTAATTATTTTTATTCCCTCAGACGTTCCGAAATATGCTCAATCAATGCAGTTTTTTACGCTGCATCGAATGAGTATTTTTTCAAACATCTTACATAAGAAAACTAATGGAAAACAGCTGAATTTATTGTAAAAAAGTTCACTTTTTCTCTATAAAAAGTGTAAAAAATGCGGGCTTTTTTGTTCATTCTTTAGACAGTTTTCAGTGAATTTTAACTCAATAACTCTGTTTGAAAAATTTTCAATATATACAGTTTTGTAGAGCTCGACGAGCTCTATCGAACCATTTAAAAATATCCAAGAAAAATATTTTACTCCATCTTTGAATCACTGTCACCTTAATTTTTCACTCGACAAAAGAGTATAAAATTTCTGAAAACTCCTTAAGTTCAACATTAAAAGGTTTTCATAACCGTCACTATTTAGTACCAATAAACCCCATTTCTGATGAGCTTTCATTTGATATAAAATTCATTTTGTCTTCTATTTGAAATTATAGGGGTACCCCCGGGCAAAATATTATTTCGAATCTTGTACATCTTTATTTTTGAAATCTTAAATGAGAACTATTGGTTATGGTGTCAGGCGACTCAACATTTGAAATCATCAGCATTAATAGAGCCAGCATTTGCTGCTTTTATGATCCAGTCATTGATAGCTCCCTTCATAGCTGATTGTCGACCTAATGCTGTGAATCGCCCAACGATTCCTTGACCCTTCGTCGAGCACTGGAACTTGGCATTCCATTTCCATTTCAAACCATAGAAGCGACCCTTTAAATTGCCCTTACATTCATTACCACACACATTGATCATTGTGTCTTCGCCCCATTGATGAATTTTCCAAACAGAATTAGCTAAAGCTATCGCACAGCCCAAAATATTGCCAGAAATTAAACCACCGATGCATGCTTGTGTGGGAAATTCAAATTTGGTTTTGCTTGCAGCAATACCCACGCGAAGAAAAGCCAGAAAAACAATGAGAATGACAGATGTATGCATCTTTTGATAGAAAGTCTAAAAAGATCGAAGTCGTTACTTATGACGAACGGCACTTTTTCTCATGCAGTACAATTAATTCGAGAAATTTATGAATCACTCATTAGATCTTTCAGAACAGTAACTATTTTCAGTCAAAGAAAGGTAATTATGAAAGTTTTTGACATTGCTGTGACAGTGTAAATCGAATCGTGCAATTTGTATTAATCATAAAAAGAGAGGAAGCAATCGTAATTACCTTAGCAAGACTTTCGATGATTGGTGAAGCAAGTGAAATGATATGAGCAACACTGATTCCGTTGTATTATATGCCCTACTATGATTAACTGGACGATCTTTTTTGCGCACTTATCGTGCAAAATCGGAACTAAAAATTATTTTGTTCTAAGATGGCGTCACTTAAGTCTTATTCTCAAAATGCGTAAAATAAAATATTGTTTGTCAATATTTGTACGCCTTGTATAAGTGATTCAATCGAAATTTGATTGTTTTGATTGGAATTAATTAAGATCCTGTGTATGATTGTGGATTAGAGATCGAAACGAGTAAGAATCTGGTTATTTTCTTTTATTCATCAAAATCAAGACAGCCGATCTCCAAGATAATGTATAACAGAATAAAAATAGTCCGAATGTTTTCGACTGTAAAATCGAACCAGCATGTTCTGTTAGCATTTAAAATTTCTCACAGAACTATCTAGAGATCTATCTGAATTGTAGTATTTAAGCGATTCATAATGCCTATCTTTGTTATACAAGTTGAAAAACAATGCTGTTGAGATGATTGCTTGTATATGCGCTACGAATAATTTATCGGTCATATCATGTAACAAATCATAATAATAATTATATGGATTAAGAAATTAAAATCAAAACATTTCAGTCCTTTATGCCAGCATTTGTAAATATTTTACTCGTGTCATAACTTGAAAAATAGTGTTATTATTAAATCACGTGATGCAAATTATAATCTTGATCTCAAATTACTAAAACATATTCAAAGTATATTATTCAGATTCAAACAATAGTGTAATTACGTGTCAGAGTGAAGATACAGAGACCATCCTCATTCTCAAGACATCAATAAATATTTTATTCCAATTAAGTCTTTTAATTACTTAATAAGAAAAAAGTATCTATATTATAAGAACGCAATAAAAACGAAATCAACATGACTTCCTATGTCTCATATTGCAAAATATTTTCTTGTCAATTGACTTGAGCTTAATTCGCAGGTTTGAAGCAATGTAATATGTATAGCTTGATTTAACATAAGATATCACCGCCTTTGAATAAGCCTAATGTCAAACATCATGTATTATTTAGGTCAGGTTTTTTTTTTGTTTATGTATACATCATTTTCAATAAATAAAAAAATGATTTAACATCAATACATTGTTTTTCTTTAATTTATTATCAAAAATCTAACGAGTAACAGACATGAGTAAATCATACTCTTTAAACAATGGCATATTCTTTTTACGTTCAATTTTTTCTAATGTTCTTCCATACCATTCCCTTGGCCAATTATCAAAAACAATATCTTTAAATAATGTTGTCATCATAGCATAACGACGATTAAATGTTGTTGTATCATGATTAATTTTAGCCCATCGATGATGTTCACGACAATCTTGTTTTTCAAGTTTAACAACTTCATAAAGATTACGTATAAATTTTTTATAACGTTCATCTAAATTTGTTATATCTTCAACATATGGTGTTAAATTCCAATCAGGTTCCATTGTTGGTTCATTTAATATAAAACGTAATAATTGACGAAGAACATCATCATTAAAATTAATTAATTCACCATTTTCTATTCGATCATAAAGACTATTTTGAAAAAAATAAAAATAAAATATCAAAATAAATTTAATATTGAAAGACATTCTTACTTCATCAATGGTGATACCCAACATATATTTGATGTTGTTTGAGCATCATGTGGTTTAAAATGTGCTATAGTATTCAATTGATAAACACCAAATATCCATTGACGACGATTACTAATTATTGTTTGAGCTATTAAAGGATATGTTGGTTCTCTCCACATTGAAAAACCAAGATAATAAGCTTGTGCTAAAAGTTCAGAATGACCAGCATTAACTATCCAAGACATAAGACTAGGTAATAATTCATCTTCATTAAAATAACTATCATATTGATAGATTGAATCCATTGAATAGATTGATAGAAGATTAAAATCATGTCCTTCACCATGCCAATGACCTTTTGAAAAAAAAAAAAAGAAGCCAAATAAAAATTAAAGGCGATTATAAGTTTCACGGTGATATCCGACACCATAACAAGAAGTACATCTAGTGACCAAAAATGACTTCCTCTATCTAATAGTACATTTTTTGCCAAGTTCTATGGCGTAAGATCTATTAACTTTTTAGTTGTACGAAATAGAGAGCTTCACAAGATATAGACTATTCGATAGAAGAATTCTTTCTTTACAAACTTGCATATATTTCGTTCGTGAGTCAAAAGATTATGATCATTTTGAAAAGTTTTGATTTAATTTTAATTACCTGGTATTTGCATTGGTAAATATCGATCTGTAAAGACTTTAAAAGCTGGTGGATGAAATGAACATATAGGGACAGGTGTTTGACATAAACTACTATTAGGATCAACAATCTATACAATAGAAGATTATTTAAAGAGAAATAAAAAATCAAATAATTCAATTTACACTTCTTAATGGTCTTGAAGTTTTAACTTGAACAGCTGCTTTATCACGAAATTGAAAACTAGTTGTATTCTGATCATGATGCCATTTAGCACGATCATATTTTTGTCCATTAAGATTTAAACTCCACCATGCTTCAACGGGTACATCCGATCCAATCTAAAGAAGAATAAAAAATCAAATAATATTTCAATTTGAACAAGCAACAATGATTGAAATAACTTTTAACAAATAAAGAAAAAATAATATTGAAGTTCGATTTTTACATTAAACTATAGGATATAGATCCATGTTTTTGTTAATTCAAATCCTTAGTTTTCTAGATCTGACAGTCAAGTTCAAGACAAAAGTAACTGACTCCCTATGAAACGGCACTATGCTTTATGATATCGATCTGATATTTTGATTGCATGCATATGACAAAGAATTCGTCCTTTATTGGTTCATATGTACAGAAGTTATAACTCAGACATCACCTTATTTCAGCTATGTTAATGTAAAATTTTTGAAGTATTATCTTCTTATTAAGAATGTCTTTTGAGAAGCAAATACTAGTGTTTAGTAAGATGGATCTTTTCCGTGATGAGTCGCAGAACTGAATAAAATTGAGCTAACGTTATTACATGGATTCACTATCTCAGAGTGTGCTAAGTATTCACATGTGGAGTGATTCGCATAAGCTTTAGTAATAATAAAGTAGAGAAATATTAAGTAAACTGAATAGGTTAGTAAAACTGCAATGATGAATAAAAGCAATCTCATTTAAAAAATAAATAAAAATTTTCATTTACTAACAAGTGTTTTTCTTAAGTATGGTTTATGTTCAGCAAGAACATTAACAATAGTTCGAATCATATTTGTTAAAACATTTGTTGTTTTTTGTTGATCAATTTTAAGTTGTTTTTCATTTACAATTGATCGTACTTTATAATCACCTTTATCATACATATCTTCTAAAGGTATATCATCTTTTTGTGCATATTCATTTGTTAATATTCGATCAATTAATATTGGTTTAACATAATTTAAAAGACTTTCAACATCCATTTGTTCATAAAATTTTGGTAATTCATCAGTTACATGGGTTCGTGTGATATGTTTATAAAATGGTAAACTACGTGGTGAACGTGGCCGACCAGTAAGCATCCATATTAATTTCGAATTGATTTGTTCAACATCTAATTTATCATAATAACACATCATATTTTGATAGGCCATTATTGTTAAACGTTCTTTAACACTTTTTAAATGTCTATAATGTTTTTCTCCTAGTTCAAAATGCATCCAAGCTTTTTTTGGATCCATTGAACCCCAAGAACCTAGCAATTATATATATATATGTAAACAGAAACTCATTAGAAAAAAATCTAAAAGAAAAACCTGGTGGATATTTTGGTTGAATAGGTGGATACAATGGATGATCAGCATATTCATCTGGAAGATTATATGATGTTTGATATTGTACACCATGTGGAATATGAACACCTGGATGATTTAAACGATGTTTATATCGACATGATGTTAAACGATACCATATTAACGTAGTAGATGTGCGATAAAGAATAACCATGGTTAATTAAAAAAATTATATGTCAATAAATTCTTTGAATTGATACATCTGAAAACAAAAGAAACACAATTTTTTTTATGTTGTTTTTCTATATGATATCACAAGAATATCAATAAAAAATAACAAATTTATTTCTTTTTCTATTTTTATTTTGAACGAATCAAAACATTTAACAAAGCAACAAAAAGAAAAATCATTATTTTGGTCGATAATTTTCTCTACAAATAGAAAAATAAAAATTATTAAAAAAAAATAAAATTTTTGCTTTTTTTTTTTAATTCATACCCAACTTCTCGTACGGATCGTTTTTCGTATTTTTTCATTTTTGTTTTTGTTGGTCTATAAAAATTGAAATAAATAAAAAGAAAAACAAAATATATTCAAATATTCTATACTTTGCTCGAATACGTGTTTCAATAATATTTCGTTTTTGTAATGATTTAAATCGATCATGAAGTAAATTACCTTCAGTCTAATGAAAAAGAAAAAAAATTTAATTTCAATGAAACAAAAAAAAAAATATGAAATTTTATTTTTATTTATTTACTTTCATTGTTCGTAAATTTCCAGTAATTTCATCAGATAAATTTAACTCCAAATCAGCTTCTTCAAATTTATATCTACCAAATTTTTTCGTACCATATTTTTCACGATTTTCATAATCAATCTTTCGTTTATCTTGTCGTTGTTTATGTTTAACATCTTCAGTATTTATTTCTTTTCGAATAGATTTTATTCTAAACAAAAACAAAAAAGAAAAATACATTATAAGATAATTTATTTTAATTACTAACCGAAATAATTTATTATCTTGAATACGTTTTTCTTTAGTTGCTTTAGCTAATGCTTGTTTTTTCTTATGAAGTTTTTCTTTATTTCGTTGTTGAACAGTTTTGGTTTCAACTTTAACTGGTTTACCAACACTAACAGAACTCAATGGATTCGTTTCTGATATTTGTTCATGTTCAATATTATTATCAAATAAACCTGATGACATTTCTTTTAACCATGATTGCTAAATTAAAATAATATAATATTCAATAATTTTTGTTACAATAATTAAATTACAGATGTCTCGAGCAGATCTGTGATAAAATCAAGAAGAAATAAGCTAAGAGAAATGTATTTTTATCCCCAAAGGGTTCGTATCTACTCATAGACAAAATAGATCGATCCTCATTGTTTGAAATATAGAATAAATAAGTTTTCAAATGAGTCTGATGTCATCTGATTGGAGTTTTTCAATAAAATGCTATATCAAACTTTGTAATATCTCCTTTCGTCTAATACCAATATTGAAAAAAAATTTTCTTATATTTATATTTCAAGATAGAATATATTAGAAAGTCGATTTTAAAAGTAAGTCATGCTATTTTGTTGAACAACTTACTAAATATAGTCATAATAATACTGTTAATCCTCACAGAATGTAAACTTCAATTTTATTAGAATTAAATAGTCATATCTTTCTAGAAATAGTTTGATATTTGACAGCTTCATATTTATGAAAAATATTTGTTTCAATCATTAAATTGATTTTGTTTTATTCAATCTATTTAAGTTAATGAAGTTTCCGTTTTTGGTCACATAAACTGATATGACATTATTACAAACCTAATGGTAAAATTATGTAAGACAATCATATATCTAGTCCATTTGACAAGAGCCGATATTTGCAAAAAGTGATAGAAATGTATGGATGTTTTTAATAACGAGCCTCGTTGTCAAATGATACTATTCAATTTTTGCATGAAACTAGTTTTTTGGAGATGACGGCGAAGGCATATACACGGTGTTCATCTGTAAAGCTCAGTGAAACTAGGCGAATTCTAAAAAATATTCGTTCTCATAAGAAATTCTTTTGTAGTTCTTATTATTTTACTGGTTGTTTTTTTACCTATGATCAACTACCAGTAGAAAAATAAAATGAAAGAATATGAACTCAAAACTTTATCCATAAACAGGTCACACAATCTAAAAATTTTGAATAAAATATCATTTTTATAGAAAGACGAGAAAAAACAAAATCAAATCGTTTTCATCATTCTATATCTCTAGAAGAGATCATCTATTTTAATTATCGTTTTTATAACTAATCAGAAGTCGAAAAGACCAATAAAATAGTCATAATTTGAGAAAAAATTCTTATGAGAACTTCTAATTTCATCGAATTCTACAGATACGCTCGATCAATGATTAACACAAAAAAAAAACAACAAGACCTAATCAACTAGAGATATATTTTGATAGATCTCACAAATAAATTCTTCCTATGAAAAATATATGAATTTGTTTTATGAACTCCATCCAATAAACATAAATAATGAAGAAACCAAAAATAATTAATTTTACTCATAAGTATCAAACTAATAATTCAAATTCATCAGGTTCGAAAATTTTACACACAATCAGGTAGTCGAGTTTTATACAACAATAACTCTTTCAATCAATAGTACATACTTTAATCGGTTCTGCTGCATTTTGTGTTAATAATGTTGGTAAATTTTTTTGTAATTTTAATTCTTTACGTTCTTTTTCAAGTTCAACATCAACAGCTTTTCGAAGTAAATTCTAATTGAATGGTAAAAACAAAAAAAAAGAATTTATTCATTAATAAATATGAATATAATCGTTTTTTTTCTGTTTTACTTGATGATCATCATAAGTAGGATTATATGATGTACCAGGTAATGGTTTATCAATAGCTGGTAATTTTGATGGTTTTTTAATAATATGATTTGGAACTTTCCAATCATATGTTTGATGAACTTGATCTAAATATGAAGCTAATTCAGGACCAATAAATGATTGAACTTTTTCTATAAAAATTATCCTAATAAAAATATTTATTTTTGATAAATATTTTGTTACGTTTTTTTTTATTTTGTGTATTCCATAAATCATAACTTTGTGAAACATGAGGATCATCAAGTTCTAATTTTTCTACTTTATCTAAAGCATTTTTTTTAAAAGCTTCAGAACGTTGTTTTAATGCAGTTTGATATTTTTTTTTAGTAGCTTGACGTGTTTCAATTATTTTTTGTGATTCAATAAGACGTTTTGTTGATTTTGATGATGGATCTTTTGGTTGACGTGAACTAAAATAAACAATATATTTTTTTTTTCTCGTGTTCAATATTTAAAATAAACATTTATTTATTTTTTTTAAAACTTACTCAATACTTGGTGGTGGTACACTACTATGTGGCTGTAAAAGTTTATATGAATTAAGATTATTTAAATCAAGTGATCGACGTTGTTTAGGTATTGAACGAAGAATAATAGAAGATGATTCCATGTCTTCTGTTGATGGAGATTGTGAACCAAGAGGACGTTCATTATCAATATGATATAAAACATGATCAGGTTGTTCAGATCGTCGTCCACTAAAAATAAAATATTTAACCATTTGAAATACAAAAGATTTCAGATGAAAAATTCGATATTTTAATTTAATATGAATACAAATTCTTTTAAGACTTTTATTAGAATTAATGAAAAAAATCTATATGTATTATTTCTTTCAAATGTTAATTATATTTATTTAAAATATACCCTGTCATTTCTTGTACTCGAACATCTTCTAATTGATCTTCAATATCTTTTGTTGAAATTTTTCTCCAATATTTTTTCTTATTTCTTGCCACATGTTTTGCAACTTTGCGTACCATGATTTTAATATCTGAAATAAAAAAAAACAATGTTCTTTTTTATTTTAATTCTCTACACATGTTATTTCTTGTGTTTTGAGTGTTTTTATTGTTTGTGCTAATTTAGTTATAATTTTACACATTTCATTAATACGATTTGGATTTTGAGTTTTTATTAACTATAGAAAATAAAAATTATTTTACAATACTAATCAAAAAATATAACATCAACATATTTTTCTACGATACCAAACATTAAATTCAACAAATACGATAGTTTTCAGCTTTTTAAACTTTTCAAAAATCGTATTTTGGATCTTCTAACCAAGAAATTTTTCCAAAAAAAGGCGAGAGACATACCGTTCGATGCAAAATTTCATTCTGTACAAAATGGCCTACTTAATTTTGACTTTCATGGCTAAGGACAATTTGTAGACTCTTATACAGTTTTCAACTTACTGCGTCTTTTGTAAGCTTCCATGTCGATGTATCGATCTCATTCTTACGTAGAACAATTAGTTATACAGAAAAGACTAACACTTATAAAAATCAAATCGTTCTGACCATGTTAAGGGTCTCAAAATTGGTCGAGAAAAAACTGTGTCACAGTGTTACGTTTGTTTTTTGCATTTTCTATCTAAGTAATAATAGTTTAGAAAAAACATTTTTTAGCGTTTAAAAGCTCTACAAAAGTGGCTCTAGAAGTGTTTCATTTGGAGAAATATTTTCACAAGAAAATGCAGTTTTATTAGCAGCTCTAAAGAAAAAGGATCTTTTTATGGCATAAATAGAGTTTGACAAGCCGCGACAAATGGCGTTTGAACGTTTCTAGCTCTCATAGTTTCAGAGATAAGGCAAAAAAAGTGTGTCAAAAACGTCATAGCGTTACGTTTGGATAAGTTGTAAACAGCATAAAATAAGATTTTGCTTTATGATGCTTATAACTTTTTAAGAGAAAGTCCTTATAAAAAAATATTGTGTTTGGTATCTCTTGGAAATCTACTTTTAAGATTTCGATATAGATAGAAAACTTCATTTAGTTATTTACACTACTATTTAGATTTGAGTTTAATACTTGGTATCGTCGAAAAACAACAACAATTAAATAAAATTTATTTTACTTCATTAACGGCCCATTTAAGTTTATTTTCAAGTCGATTATAATTATTAATATATTCATTTCGTTTTATTGAATGTTTTATATCATCTTTTTTCTTATTTGTTATTACAATTTCTTCTAGAAAAAGAAAAATACATAAGAATGAATATTAAATTTAAAAAAAAAAAGAAACAAAATTTGTTAGCTAACTATTTTCAATAACAATTTCATGACAATCAACACAAAATAATTGATGATCAGGTGTACGAAGAAGTATACACTAATATAAGTATAGATATATTAAATAATAATAAGTTTATAGAGATCATTATTGATTATATACATTACAAATTTGACAAGTATCAAATAACATACAATAACCTTTAAGTAGATATTCACCAAGCTTTTTTGCTAATTCATTTTGATGTAAACGATAATGCTAAAATTATAAATAAATACGATTTATTGGAAAGATTATTTTCTTTTTCAATATCTACTTCTGTAATAATAGGATCTTCTTGTGATATATCATTTATTGATTTAAAATCTTGATTATTATTATTATTTTCTATGTTAGAGTAATTGTTATTCATAATAAATTTGCGAAAGTTAATAAAAAATGGAAATAAATCGAGTTGAATCTAGTTCATTCTACTATTGATTCGTTACGAAAGAGTTTAACTTATCAACATTTTCTTTAATAGATGTCATTAATAATCAGTGTATGCATCAATAAGTCAAACAAATCTTCAGTGATATTATAAAGCAATGCGACTTTATAAAAGAAACTTCCTAATAATGATCATTGTTTATTGACTAAAAATTTTTCAATATTACTTTTGACTTATTGGAAGTAATGAACAATAACATGTCTGTTATCGTGTAATAACATAGTAAAGTTTACAAAGATATATTTGAGTCTGTGAAGATCTTTTCTTCGCGCAAACTCATCAACCGTTCCTATCCATTCCGATATGTCAAAAGCAAACTTCCAATCAGACGAGATGAACAAATCGTAGACTAAGAGTCATTATGTAGTGTAACGACTTCCTCCAATAACTTAATACTATTCAAATTTTTAGATCAGGACAGTCATACAAGAAATCATTGAAGAAGACTCGAGACTGAATAAGCCATAAGAAGCAAAAGAAAGAGGGTGTGGGTGTAACGATATTTGGATTATTAATATAATTTCTTTTTGATTATTTTCAAGATATTTCTAAATACAATGGTATAGTCTGTCAAAGATATTAATCGTCTGTAGAGTTGATAACAGAATTCAAGGATTACTACGAGATCGATTGAAATCCATCAGTTTAAGTCATGCATGTGGAAAAACTGGAAGCGAGAAATAATTGAAAATTTTGGT
Source organism: Rotaria sp. Silwood1 (assembly GCA_905250075.1). Lineage (NCBI taxonomy): Eukaryota > Metazoa > Rotifera > Eurotatoria > Philodinida > Philodinidae > Rotaria > Rotaria sp. Silwood1. Next base: position 328,371 of record CAJNOP010000073.1, on the reverse strand, counting down.
GATAGATATAGTTTTCGATAATGGAGATACTCTCTAACTGTTAGAGGTTGTTGATCTCGACAAGAACAAGAATCAATATATTATATATCTTCAAAATATAAATATGTGATCATACTCAACTTATTATTTATGAACATACCGATTGTAAATAATATTGGTTTCACCTTTTCTTCAAATATATATTGAGGGTTAATCGGCAATTCTAATCCAGCTGAATATAGGTGTCCGTTTATTCTCTAAATCTTGAGCAATAAAACATATACTATCACAATCTTCCTACTTTTTAATGTTATCAGTGACCCTAATCGCAAGCTGTAGTCAAGTTTTCGTCTTCAACAGAGAAGAGAAATGCTCTGCAATCAAATACTAGCACTCTTATTTTGTGAAATATCAGTGACAATAGGCGTTGAACTATGATATCATGAAAATGAGATTGGTCTCTTTTTCTTTTCAGCTGAAACAATATGACAGAGACTTTAATTTATGCTTTGCACATGTGTTAAAAACCAAAACAATTCGTGTAAAAATGTTCTCATGTTCAATAGAGCTCGCTTGATCATATTTAATAGTTTACACTTACGAAAATTGGATGAAGGCTTTTTCCTTAGTTCAATTTACCTAAAGAAAGTTTCGATTCGTCAGGAAGAAGAATAGTATGCACAATATGAAGTCATTCACTAATGAGCAGTCAGACATTGACACAATTATCTTTTTCCTCTTTTTGTTCTTCATAATTAGACGTAATTTCTTAAAAGTGACCAGATCAATGATAGGGATTTTACTGTCATTTTTTACTGGTAAAAATCAGGCTTCATTTCACTCAAACTATGCTTTTCTCTCTGTCTGTTCATTATATACATATATATGTATGTGATATGATATTCACGTCGGTCCAAATTGTATCGTTTATGTAGTGACATAAGCTTAAACATGGGAGAGAGAGAAGAAGAAACTCGGTCACTAAATAGTTATATAAGAAGAAAGCGAGAAAGAACATCGGTCACGATTCGATAACATAAGTCGAAACACAATGAGAGAGAAATGATATAAAAAGGTGAATAACAGAAAGCTCTGTCAAGTTAATGATCTACGATGACCCTCTTATCGCTACCAAACGAATTGTTTTCATTGATTTTTCAATATATTCCAACAGTGGATCTTCTTCGTACGTTTGGCTCGCTCAATCATGTTCGATTGACTTCACTGGTCAAATCTTCTATTTCATTATCGGCTACATTGGACTTGACTCATGAACGATTCGGTCTGGAATGGTTCCAAAAATTGTTACCATCGTTCAACTCATTATTTGTGACTGTGCGGATGACTAATGCGCAAATTTTCGAATTGAATTTGCATCTACCTTGTTTACGCAAGCTGGATATTTCTCAGATTTTCTCCATTATTGATATCTCCTATTTACCGACGGGCACATTGCTCGAATTGCTTTCACTTTATTTTGATCCAACTGAACATGATCGAGAGACAGCATTGCATTTCGTACCGCTTCTCAAATCACTTGCCAATATCAACAATAATCTTCGCTCGCTATCAATTACAGGTCGTATACTAAAACCAGCATCTGTGCTCATCTTAGGCAATATTCATAATTTGCGATATCTTAATCTATCTGTTGATTCTCAAGCCTCTTTCGAAATTTTGCTTGCAGTGTTACCACTCACTATTGAAATTTTAACTGTACATATTGGTGACAAATCAAACATCTCACAACTATTCTTGCCTGCTTGGTCACCACAACCTCCTCGATGTCGATTACATGAATTAATATTGATAGCATATGAAATTAATTATCATCATTTGGAGCATACACTTAATCAACGAAGTCATTTGCACGTTCTTTCACTTACTATTTCCATTCGCAAAACGGAATTCATCGATGGTCAACAGTTCTATCAAGGTCTTTTGTGTCATCTACCTAAACTCGTACATTTGGATTTTGCTCTGTCGATAAGAAATGTTCCGGAAAATAGCATCGATCTTGAGACATTCGTATACACATTTCAAGACCAACCAGTTTTGGCTTATTATAATTCATCGTGTTCTATACTAAATGTTTGCTCACATTCTTGTGTATCACTTGATAATGTTTCAATGGCATTTTTCAATCGTCGGAGTAATCTACCGGATTCAGTTGTTCTTTGGCGTGTTCGTTTTCTACGTTTTGTCACCACTGAACCACTTCCGCTCGTGGTACTTCATTTTGTACGATAGATTGCACCTCAAATTCATCATCTAGAGCTCAATGGACATTATTTAAGTAATGAGGAGCGAACATCTTCATTAAAAGAAATTCCATTCGATCACGTGCGCATTGTGAAGTGCAACTGGCTCGATAATCGATCAATTAGTCGCATTTTAGTTCAACTTACACCAAACGTCAAAGAACTGTTTCTTGCTGGTTATCAACATGATTATTCGATCTTAATGGATAATAGCAAACAACTCGATTGCATTCGTCGACAAATACATACTGTGAATGTTCAAGACTATGAGATTTCGGAACGTCAAGCAATTGAAAACAATTTGAAAGAACTGTTTCCTAAAGCACGCATCGTATTTATTTAATGTATGAAACCCCTAGATCGATTCGTTGTCTTTACATCAGCAGAAAATCTGACACATGATAGATTTGCAGATTTATCCAGCTAAGTGCTTTGTTGCTTTATATCAATTAGGAAAGATTTGAAGAACCTCGACGTATAACTTCAAATGTTACTCTTGGTTAATTTCATGATGAGAATTGTTTCATTCACATTTATCAACTGTTTTTTATGAGTTCAGTATAGCAAGTCGTAGAGCAAGCGTAGATAATTTTTTCAATATAAGTTCTATTGTTCAACCTTGCGTAGGAAGAGACAATTTTTCTATCTTATCCTACTGAATGAACATCAATTGAAGTTGTTCTAACAATAATAAATACTTTGTATTTCTTTTCATTCAATAAATATTTGAGTGATTTTATCATTAAAAAAAAGGCAAACCTTTAGTTCAAGCAGCTAAAGAAAAAAAGTATTCAAGATAATAAATTATTTCGCTTAGCGATCACGAACAACAAAAATATCAATAGATTTGAATGAAGACCATTTGAAAACTATAAGAAATATAGAACTTAAAAGAAGAAGGTTCGAACTTTTTAAAGATTTATGGAGCAAATAGCTTGAAAAACTAACGTTTCAAGGGTACAAATATAAATTAATAGACTAACAGTTATTATACAAAATAGTAAAAATCGTGAATCTCTAACTGTTTTCATTTCCAAGTGATTCGAAAAATGGCAATGGCCCTTATACTTTTTAAACAAGCATCAGTACTATTAATCTTTCACGAACTCTGTCTCAATTCAGCACATCTATGAGTTTGTTTTTGCTTTTCCACCAAAGAATAAAAAAGAAATTTTTCAATAGCACATATAACGAGATTTTGATTATTACAGAAGATCGTTTCAAACAATTGTTCATATTGATTTGAAAAGTTGAAGCATATACTTCGACTATTTATGACTGTTGAATGAAGTAGAAAGACGTCTCAACTATAGTTCTGATTGATTGTTGACAGTTCAGGATCTTGAGTTTGAACTCTGAGAACACAATTGTCACAGGTTTTTTTATTCTCACAGAAAGGTTAGTGCGTTTTTTCCTATAGGAGCAATCTGAAATAAGCAAAATATCCCACTACTCTTTTTTTTTTTATAATATATATTTTAACTTTCGAACTAAAAGTTTGCACTTGTCAACTTTTGAGAAAATTTGTTTTTTGAATTCGACAAATGAATACTAGTGTATGTTTGAGAACTAAATGTGTTCAAAAAGAAGAATTCTGTGTGTGTAATTCTATTATGTGATAACTGATAGAAGTTATTGATGCGATCGATTGTGATGAATCTCGCCAAGAGGTAAAGTATTCGAGGCGAATACCTTATCATTTTGAGTGGATGCGAGAGTACTACCAACTATCGTCGTTCGATTCGATCGATTCACTATTTTGAAACATTGACGAAATTCGTAACGAAATAGTTTCGAGACCAAACAATGAATATAGAAGTTGATCTATTATCCATTTCAAAATAGAATGTGCTCCACTGTTTTTTGAATAACTTGAGAATGCAAGCAGCTAGAAATCTGCGGTTTTCGCCAATCGAAAGAGAAGACGAGGGCACGTCTTTTTCTCCAATATTGCATAGGACGAAATCCTTTTAAAACTCATTATCTTTGAGAAACATGCAAAAGAATGCATGAAAGTGACCTCCCATCTAAATGAAATTTTGATTTTGACCTTCGATTTAGATAGGAGAACTTGAGATCTATAGTTCAAGATACAATGCAAATGGTTCTCTTATTGCATTCTAAAGTTGAGCAAATGGAATCATGTATTTACATGCGCAAACAATAGAGAATTTTGCTGATTTTTTACTAAATTTTTGCACCTTTTGTCATAATAGCTGGACATTTCGATGAAAACGTAAAGAAAAGTAGGAAAGTGCATTGTATCTTGAACTATAGATCTCAAGTTCCTCTATCTAAATCGAAGGTCAAAATCAAAATTTCATTTAGATGGCAGGTCACTTTCATGCATTCCTTTGCATGTTTCTCAAAGATAATGAGTTTTAAAAGGATTTCGTCCTATGCAATATTGGAGAAAAAGACGTGCCCTCGTCTTCTCTTTCGATTGGCGAAAACCGCAGATTTCTAGCTGCTTGCATTCTCAAGTTATTCAAAAAACAGTGGAGCACATTCTATTTTGAAATGGATAATAGAAGAAAACAGCAAATATTGAAATATAATACACTTAATATTACTCATAAAAGATTTTATAATATATATATAACAATTATTCTCTGTTGATAATATGTATTATAATCTATCTTATATGAAAAATCTAAAGAATTATCATATTATTCAAAAAAATCCTAACTGCATTTTTCCTTCTTCGCGAGAGCGACCAACTAACAACGATTCCTTAGTTTTGTACAGAATTTTCTCTCTAGCGAGGCTTTCAGAGAAAAATAGGTTACAGCATAATTAAAATCAAGCAACAGATGAAGAATAGGTTCTTGAGTGATGCTTTCGTTGATATCGGTAAGAACCTTTGCAGCAACTCGATAGGCATTGACAATTTGAGAAATAGTAATAGGCAAAACGTGCTTGTCTTGCACGTTCACCATTATTAATTCCGATTGATTGAATATGTTGTTTCTTCTTGTGAATTAAATGATGAATACTGATAGCACTAGTAAGTATTAATAATACAGGAATGATTGAAACGAAAATAACCTGGAATACGCAATAGAATATTTTTCAAACTTTACTTCTTTTTCGAATACCTGAATAATTGGCCAATGGACAAAAAATAAATAGAGATAGGGTGCAGTTGGATCAATAGTTTCACATGCTGCTGATGAAATACCAGGAAATAATCTACCAAATAGTTGAGTGCTTAACATCTGATCATGAAGACAAATACCAGGAATAAGAAGCACCATAACTATGATCAATGCATTGTGACGAGTACACCATTGATTGGCCTTGAAAGAAAACTTGATTCGTATCCAACGATCAATTGCAATGAATACTAGAATCCAAGCAGAATAAAATCGAATGAGTCCACTTGAAAATCAACGAAAGCGACAAACATTGTTGTAAACAGATAGAAAAATTGCTCGTTGTACTATATCAACTTCGACAAACTCAAAAATCGATATCAATAGATATAGCAGATCCGATATGGCAACCATAAAGAATACACATCCAGTTGATATAACACGTACAATTGGACACATGAATGTTATAGCACTTGCTAGGTTTCCCGAAAAGCCACTAAAGATTATAAATTCCAACCCGTAGCGAGACAGAAGCACAATCGATATTGGATTAGGACGAACGATAAAATTCATCTTTAAATGAAATATTAGACATGTCCTGTCATATTTTTTTTTCTTTTTTTTCTAGAAATGCAGTTATTAATGAATGTAAAAATATATATCTGAAAAAACACTGGTAATCTGCTTCTCTAACCGTAACATGTATGTTCAACATACTCGTCACCTAGTGCTAAATATTGTGAGTCGTCATACTCTACAAACTTGCTCTCTACTGTAGAGACTTCATTATTATTTACACTTTAATACAGTATGACTTGCGCTAAAAGCGTACTTATTTTATGAAGAATAAATAGAACACATTATCTATTCTGTACCTGAAAGCTAGTTAATTATGAGCAAGATTATGCTGAACTTGAATCATATTTTCCTTATGTCAAAGATATTTCATGTTAAAAATAGATATCTATCAGATTTGCTTTAAACAGAGATATGCATCTGAATGATATTATAAATAACGTTTTCACATTCAGATGTTGCTTAAACACAGTATTACGTAGTAAAAAAGTCTGAGTAATATATTTGAGATAGATATATCTACAGTCTCTAACTATTTTTAACTCCTTTCATAAGATTTCGCGTGGATTACATTTTTAAAATATAGTCGCCTCTATGGTTTCTAAGACTTTTTGGAAACAACTCACACATATCATCACAAGTTCCTGATCGTCTCGTTGAACTATGTCACTCTGATCTTTCGAGCAATGTTTCTAGAAAGAATCTCCAAACATTTATCGTCTAGTATCTTATTTCGAATTTCATATTACCTCTAAGTACCATAAAAAAGCATTCGCTTAAAAAAATTTGTCTCAGCATCATTCTTAAATAGTCCATAAGACAGAAGATAGAAAAAAAGAAGACACAGGTAATTACATGATTACTGAAACACATTTGTGACACTTCTTCAAGAAAAAAAAAAACTTCTTTTTTTGAATAAATATTGAATGATATTTTTCTCTTGTCTCCACCGATGTATTCGCTGCACCATTGTCCACTCAACTAAATGTACAATACACGAGAAAAATTTGTTAGACATACTGCTGTGTGGGAGAAAGTTTCTTTTTTTAGTAAAAGCATCATTAATAGCCAAAGTCGTGCTTTGCTGTAGTGAGTATCAGCAAAATAATTTGCCTCTTCAAGAAGACAGAGAAAAATACTTTCTTTTAAAAATTACAGATACAGGGTGATCCAAAAGTCTTGGTACTTCATAGAAAAATTTCCTTTTCTCCCTCACAGCAAATCCAAAAATGCTCAAAGTTGGACATATTATCTCTGACAACTAGATGCTTATTATCCCAAATTTTCATAACTCTAGCTCTAATTATAAGGAAGATATATAAGCTCGAACAATAGAGAAAGTTTTTTGTCACATGCCGCAATAAATTTTTTATTCATAAAAAACAACTAGAATAAATAATTTTTATCATAAATGCAATAGCAAATAATACAAAAATGTATATTTTCATATGTTGTTATAGTCTTCTTTGTTGATTGAATAACCTTTTTTTGATCAAACATTGTAATCTTCTTGGTATTGAATTTATCCTATTTGAGCACATTTTCGGAGTGATGGTGTTCCAGATCGTTATAATTCTTTTTTTCAACATTGTTACATTTTCAAATTATTTTTCTTCTAGTTTCTCTTTAATGCATAAGACGAATTAGATGTCTATAGTGTATTTAATTAAATACCTTCAACTCTGATTGACTGTTTATAAATGTATGGCAACTGTCCATCATTTGTTTTAATGAGTTTTGCGATTTTTCTTTCGAAATTTTTCTTTTCTGCATTTAATTATTTGATTTTTTATCACTTTTACTAAGTATTAATGGCCCAAAGTATAAAAACCTAAGAGAACAAATTTTAACTCTGCAGGATTTGCACAAAAAATGGTCATCAAGTGATATTGCTGATGAATTACAAAACAGTGATTGCCCACCACTTCAAACAAGACATGCTCTTATCCGTTATATAAATTATAAAATTAAAAGAGGTACAGGGAGTGGGTGTTGTTGTGCATGTAGTTTAGGGCGTTGGCAGAGTCCCTGCTATAGACACACCCACACCCATCCACACCTTCAAGAAGATTAAAATGTTTGATCAAAAATAAAGGCTATTCAATCAACAAAGAAGACTATAACAACATATGAAAATATACATTTTTGTATTATTTGCTATTGTATTTATGATAAAAATTATTTATTCTAGTTGTTTTTTATGAATAAAAAATTTATTGCGGCATGTGACAAAAAACTTTCTCTATTGTTCGAGCTTATATATCTTCCTTATAATCAGAGCTAGAATTATGAAAATTTGGGATAATAAGCATCTAGTTGTCAGAGATTATATGTCCAACTTTGAGCATTTTTGGATTTGCTATGAGGGAGAAAAGGAAAGTTTTCTATGAAGTACCCAGACCTTTGGATCACCCTGTATATACTGCTACTAATGTTTATTGGTTTGCTATTGACGAATAAACATGAAAGCTTTTGAAAGTGTGACATACTATAAATATCATGATACATCGTATCAAAAGGTTCAGTACTACATCAAGCTAAAAACGATTTTTTAAGTCGCAACATTTTTGAATAGTGCAAACAATCATAAATGGCTCTGTTATGAAAATTTAATATATATCATTCCGTACGAAACTTTTTTAATATTCTTTAATTTTATGAATAGTTTCGTATGAAATTCACGACACCTTCGCATAGTATATGGTCATATTGATAGTTTTGTGAGGAGTGCACAAAACCAACAAATGTTTCGTATGAAACTTACAAAACTTTTACATAACCTACTAAACTATGAATGGTTTCATAAAATGTTTACGAAACTTTCAAAGTTTAGTGAAAAACCCACGAAATCTCTAAGGATTTTTCGGAAACCGCCGAAAGTGTTGGTGAAAAACTTCAAAACTCTGTTAAATATGCTGAACCTAAAAAAGTTTTGTCAAATAACTAAGAAACGATTTTTGTTTCACTGAACCTAAAAGCGTCATGTAAAAAATTGCGAAACTTTTGAAGTTCGCTGATAAACCACTTTTTAGAGTGATCAATATGAATCTATAGAGAACACACAATACATTTTTTTTTGTTTTCAATATATTACTCACTACAAATATAAAAATAATGCGGGGCATAGATAGGAAAATGAAATGATTGTTTTCTTTTCTAACATATAGCATAGGACTGATTTATCCTCACAATGCATTGAAATATGAGCGACGTATTACTTCATTTCTCCAGTTTGTATTATACAAAATGATCATAACTAAAATGAGGATTTAAGATTGGGTGTCAGCACATAGAGATGAATCGGCCACTCATTAAACTCAAGTTAAAAAGATGAGTATATGAGACAAGAGGACTTGACGAGACAAGTATTTCTTTCGAAATTGTAATGTGACGTTGTGCACAAGGAAAGAAATGAAAAACAGAAAAACCACCACACGAGTTACATCTTTTCTTTTTCACAATATCATAAAAACATATAGAGAAGGATTCAAGTAAACAATGAATCTTTAAAAGGGTTTAAGAGCTACCACAAGCAAGGTTTCTTGGATTGACAACAACGTGAATCTTTTAGTTTTCTCATTGAATATTGTCTGTTCACGCTTATTTTGGATGCTGTGATCATATGGTTCTTGAATCAGTATCACAAGAACTTCTGATATTCAATACAATTACACAAAATCTTTCCAACATCAGTTAGGAATGTGCAGTTTCAGTACAGAACGCTGAAATACCGACAGTGATGCCCAACACTGAGTGCACTGACTATACTCACTACAGTAGCATTGATGGTCATTGAACCAGTGACTACAATGACACTGACTAGAGAGCATTAGTGTTCCCTGGACTAGCGATTACACTAGTACTCACTGCATTGCACAATAAAAAACGGTAGAATAATAAATTCTTCCTGTAACTGCAACTTTTCATTTGCAGTGAACACAACTTTCGGTACAGGCAGCGCATTCAGTGCCGTCAGTGTCAGTGCACTGACTGCTCCGACAAACGTCAATGTTACATTTTCTCTCTTCAACATACAGAAATTGCACATCCCTACCTTCACTACCTTCAAACAACATCCTCTCAAGTTTCAAATTGAAGAACCGGAATTTATCAATTACCAATTGGCTAGCAAAAAACTGTCTCTAGTTCATCCTAAAACATCAGAATCCGATACCATGCGACATTGTTGGACACAACCGATTTCACTCAACGTAATCCAACACAAAACATCGTCATCCTTAGAAATTAATACACAAAAAATTCGTTCGTTTAGCATTCCCAAACAGAAACAATGGTAGTTACGCAAAACGAGGGAGAAACATTCCGCTTCCTTCAATATAATACAACTCTTTCTACTATTTCGCATTTCATAACAACCACTGTTCAGTGTTCATTATAATTTGAGACAACAATTCTGGCTTTCTATAACTGAATCGACAACGTTTACCCTTTTAAAAACGATAGACACAGCCCTTCGGTATTCTGCATCTCAAAGATCCAAATCGCTTGGACTCATTACAGCATAGAAAACTTCTCAGGTATATCATTGGACTACACAAACCTTTCAGATTACCCGCTCATATAAACCTCCCACAACAATTCACCATTATTACAGAAAATTTCTCATGCTTTTTCTAGCACAATGAATACCATTAAACAACAGGAGAACTACTATAGAATATAAAACACTTTGGTACAAATTCGATTCTCCAAACCAACAAACTCATATTCGATCAGCTGACCGAGTCGCAGCATTAGCTTCGAAGTGAGTAAGGGTGCACCAGATCCAAATCCAGTCAAACCTAAATCCTGGGTTTGATAGGATTTGACTGAATTTTGTTAGATTTCTAGAGAATTCGGCGAGCTCTGAATTGCACTTGGCAAAATTTGACCTGTTTTTGAGAAGATTACGACAAATTTAACTCGGTTTGAGGAGGTTTGACTGATTTCAACTAGATTTTGTGGGATTAGACAAGATTCGACTAGTATTTGACTCAATTTGATTAGGTTTCAGTAGAATTTCACTGGACTTGACCATGCTTCATTTGACTGTGAAAACTCAAAAAAAAACATAGTTGCAGTGAAATTTTATCAAACCGTTTAGTTTTTTAAAAGCCCACCAACATATACTAGTTATATCAGATAGGGTAGGTATAACTGGCTATATACGACAGATTTGACTAGGTTTGACGAACGTTCACACTGAAATTTACTATCTTTGGATCAGGTTCCTAGGGTTTGATACACTGCTACTTACCATGTTTTCTTTTCAGAACTAGCAATCGTTTTTATTGCTTTTTCGCGCAGAGTACGTGTATGTAATTTGAATAAAAGGATGAAAAGGTAAGACTTTGTCTTCGTTAGTCATTTCATATGGCAGATCATAGATTGTGCTAGTAATCTCCTTGTGTATATGTTTATTATTTTTGAATAGATAATAGTCTATATAGATGGACATATCTATTCATGTACAATGTATTCGAAAACTAGAGCGATTTTTGTTGATCCGGACGTGAAGCTCTAGAAAAAATGTTTCCGAAATTGTTTATATCTTTCATATTTTGGTCAAAAATGAAACAACAAAACATGTTTTTTTTTTCTTTTTCGTATATACAGAGAGGCTAGTTTGTCTCAAACAAAAATAATGATGGGTAGAGTTTGTCATTCTATAGATTTTCACAAAGATCTTTTGCGACTTAAGACGCCCCCCTCCTCAAAAAAGTTGGTTTTCGTCAGAATGACCAAGATTAAGATAAATGCCTGGGGAGATAGCTTGTCATGTGCTCTTTCATAGATCATAAACATCTTTCTTCGATATCTCATTTTTTCCCGAAAGTTTTAAAGATTTCGAGAATCACTATTCGAAAAGCCAGCGCCTTTTCCCAAAAACCCAGAAACAATTTTTCTTTTTTTCTCAAAATGGTGGTCGAACGACGCAATTCCAGCGAAAGCCAACTATAATCCAATATAAAGTCCAATATTTCTTCTTTTTGAAAGAGCATCAGAACCTCCAGTGTCTATGAGGTAGGTTTTATGACAAAGCTATGCTATTATTATATTGATAAGTAATTTTATAATATGCGCGCCATTCTTTTTTAGAAGTTTTTCAGTAAATTAAACTTTTCCGGCCTTTTTTCTCCAGAAAGAGAAGAGTAAAAAACAAGGGCCATCATAGGCGCCGCATTCAGACATGCTCTTTCGAACAAAAAAACAATCAAGCCTATTGGATAAGCACCCAGAGAGAATTCTGGGAGACGCGATAAACTATTTTTTTGACCCTTGTTTGCTTCCTATCTCCCTTATACATCAGGGTACGACAGCAATTGCAGAATGCCTACCAAGCAGAATTCAGAATTTTGTGGACTTATATATTTTTTTAACGATTTGGTTATAATATTCTTTTCTGGTCTGTTTGATTTCTGCTTAGAATTTCGTAGAATTCTATATTATCAGAGATGACGTCTTTCATTCCAGTCTGTTTAAATTCTGCTAAGAATTCTGTAGAACTCTGTGCTATGAAAAACAATGTGCTTTCCTCCTTAGGAGACGTAGAATTCTAGTATTCATACTGCAAGTTTATATTCTGTAACTCGTATCAGAATTGTGTTTTATATTCTCCTTATGTTTTTAAATTCTTCATTAGAATTTTTCCTCTCTCTACGAGCTATACTATTCTAGTATGTCTATTGAAAGATTATGTTGTCTTAGCGGTACCACAGCTCTGCTTTAAATTCTTCTGATATTTTTAAATGCTTCATAAGAGTTTTTCTCTTCTACTTGAGATATACCATTCTAGTTTACCTATTGAAAGCTTATATGCCGATAGTTGTAACAGCATTCGGTGTCAAATTCTCCTAATATTTTAAAATTCTTCAGAAGGATTTTTTTTTCTATTGCAGATATGACATTAAATTCAAGTATAGCTATTGAAAATTGATATTCTGTTAGTGATAACAGAATTCTGTTTTTAAAATTCTGCCAATGTTTTTAAAATCTTCATCAGAATTTTATTTTTCCCTTGGACATATAACATTATAGTATGGCTACTCAAAGTTTATATTCTTTCGTGGTAATAGCATTCTGCTTAGAATTCTGTAGAATTGTGTCATCAAAGACAACTTATTCCGTTCTGATCCATTTAAATTTTGCTTAGACTTCTACAGAATTTTATACATTTTTATGTTATCAAACACTATATATTCCATTCTGGTCTATTTCTATTGTAGTCAGAATTCTGTAGAATACTTCCTGACAGGTTAGTGTGATACTTAGTAGTTTATTTGCTATTGGGAATTTATCTTAGTGAATTGATCTATTTTTTACCGGTATTAGAATTCTGTTTTACATTCTGCTAGGATTTTTTTAATTCTTTGCTAGAATTTTTTCCCTGATCGATGTGTAGCCTCTGGTATGCTTATTGAAAGTTTGTATTCTGCTTATGATACCAGAATTATGTTTAAATTCTGCTTGTACTTTTAAATTCTTCACTAGAAGTTTATTGCTGATGGATATATACACTCCTGATATGCCTATTGAGTGTTTATATTTTGTTACTTGTAACAGAATTCTATTTAAATTCTGCTTGTATTTTTAAACTCATCACTAGAAGTTTATTCTTCGTCGACATATGCATTCTTCCTATACCTTTTAAAATTTTGTATTCTGCTACAAGTAACAGAATCCTGTTAAAATTCTGCTTGTATTTTTGTAAACTTCACGAGAAGTTTAATCCTGGTAAATATATTCACTCCTCATATGACTATTGAAAGTTTGAATTCTGCTACTTGTAGCCGAATTCTGTTTAAATTCTGCTTGTATTTTGAAATTCTTTATTAGAAGCTTATTTCTCGAGGATAAATACACTCCTCATAGGGTGACGGACATTTCGCACCAAGTCATTCCGAACTCCGGACATGTGTCCGGGTGTTCGGAAATGACTTTTTGCCGCAACAAATATTCGACGGGAGTTCGTAATCGTTTTTGAACAGGAGATCGTAATCGAAAACACAGGGAGATCGGAAAGGCGTTACTGGAAATTCGGAATGGAATGATCATTACTATTTGCGGAGTAATGTTTAAGAATCGGG
>CAJNOP010000073.1:244051-314273 GCA_905250075.1 Rotaria sp. Silwood1 | reverse complement strand
TACAAAAATTTCATTTTACCATTTGAATCGATGTCTTCCTTATTACATGTGCAAATACAAATACAATTTTTATTTGTTGATAATGAAGGTTCGACTTTCACCTTGATTTCTTCCATAATAAAAGATAAAAATAATAAACAATAACAAAACGATTATCTAATTTCATTTTTACCTGAAGACTTTGATGCAATAACTTGATTAATTTGTTCGAAAATATTTTGTAGTTCATCAATTGAACTATCGGGTATGTCAAGATATTTTTTGCTTGTTCAATCAAGTGTTATTCACGTCCAATAGTTGATAGTTTTTGTTCAAAAATTAGTTGAAGTGTAGTTATAACTGTATTTAGATCAATACGAAGATTATCTAAACGTCGTTTATTTTGTTTTGTTATTTCAATATGTTCAGCCAAATGTTTGAAACAAATAAGACGTAAACAATAATGACATTCATATAATTCTTTAATTTCATTATCACATGTTATATCGGTGCATGAACCTATTTCGGGCATTTCTAAACAATAAAATACATGGGAAATAAATGTTAAGAGAACGGAAGAAGTTTTAAAAAAAGCATACAAGTTAACAGCATTTGGATATTTTCAACCTTTATCTTTAAAGAAAAGAACGAAACATGATTAATCATCCCTGCGCACTCATATATAAGAAAGAGAAAGTTCCTTTTTATTTAAAACAGAATCGAAAACAAGCATGTTGCAACGTTATTTGCAAGTGAAATCCATTTGATACTGCATTTATTTCATTGTTTTTCTCAATTCACTTCATCAACTTGAAATAATCATTTTAGGATTAAAATAATAATCAACAATTATCTTCGAGCTTTGAAAATAGATCTCCAATGAATGATTCAATTGATGAGTCATCAACAACAACTAAAACATTTCGTTTTAGTTCAGGTCAACTTTTGACATTGAATGAATATCAAATAGAAAAAATTCCTTATTTGACTGCATTGGTCTCTGCTGGACCTAGTTTTGATTCAATCAAAGTCAATCAAGGATACTATTTACTTGATTCTCACATTGACTATGAAGATTTTCTGTTTGTTCTTGATTCAATTTCATTTTATTCAATACGACAAATATTTACTGATCTACCTAAAAATTATAATATTTTGGCAATTATTGCTCTTATGGATTTTCTTGCCATTGGACCCGAAAGAAATCCAACTCTTGAAGAAGTTAATATGAGTTTTTTTTTTGAGTTTTGAATTTGGTTCTGAATTAGGTATATATGAATTTATTTATCGACCATCTGACATTCAAGACATGGCTGCTCGATTTGCTATTGCCATAGCAAAAGAAGAATATGATTTTAGAAACCGTAAAGTGATCGATCAAATCTATTGGTTCATCATGTTTATTCTTAGTGCTCACAAATTATTTGAAACACATCTTCGTTATCATATACACACAATTGCTCAAAATTGCTTTTCTATATTTTGTCCATCTTTATTAGATTCTCTATATCACCTTGAACAGAGAAGTGAAAAAGAAATACAAGAAACGCTATTCGCAACAAGTAATCATGTCAATTCTAACAAGGAAAAAAATATTCTCTGGAATTTGAATTCATTTGACAATAAATGCCAATGTAATTTTTGGCAATTCGATCGTACTTGTGCCATACGCCGTTTACAGTTGACTTTCAGATGCTGTTCTTACAAGAATTACATGTCATGGCTTCTAGAAAGAAGATATTCTTCTTTTTTCGGTTTGTTTCCTAAAAATTCCAACCACATGGGCAAAAATCTCGAACCAGTTTGTGAGAAAATATTACGAAATATGTACAAGTGTTTGTTGGGTACACTAGTGGAACAACTATTAGTGAAAACACATGATTACAACTTCGATAATTTTGAACAACTAAAGTATAAACCGATCTTAGATGATATACTAAATAGTAATACTATGCAAGTTACAATACAGGAAAGCATATTATCAGAAATATGTGAGTTGACGCCAAAACTAGAACGAAAATATGCTGAGTTAATGAAAGAAATGCAAGTCTATGAACAAAATCCTGCTCGATCCAACGAGGACAGAATGAGGATTCGTTTATGGTTTCTAGATTGGAGAATGGATAGATTAATATTGGAGAGAAAACAGGATGAAGCATTAGAATGTGAACGAACTCTGAAAGAGTTGTATCAATATGAATCTATAATTGATAGAATACGAAAGACAATCTTAGACGATTTGTATCATCTATTTATGGATGAAATCAAAATATTCGTTGATAGACAAAAGAAAATACGGGCATTACGCAAAAGATTATCACGTAATAAAGAGAAAGAGAAAAAAAAATTCAGAATTAAAGAAAATACATCAGATACATCTGACTACAAAATATCTACCAATACCAAAAATCCAATGCAAATATACAACACATTAATTTCGAAGATTATGTTGGCATTGTAATTACAAATGTAAATTGAATCTTATAGTGACATTTAAACTCTAAATGAATCTGGAATTCTTTGTTTTTGAATAGGAAGAATAAATAAATATGTCATAATTAGTTCTACGATAATGGTGAGCAAATCGTCAAATTACTTATGATTCTATACATTCATCTGCTCATAAAACGCACCATTTTATAAATGAAAAGCTCTATTAAAATTTTACGTAGATTATAATTATTCATTTCACTTATACAAGATAAGAAATGTAGGCATGTGTTTTTACAGGAGAGTGCCAACTAACGACTTACAGTGTTCATTATCCTATCAAAAACATCGATGTTCTCTCTTCGCAAACTTTATTTTGTGGAACTCACATACATTTTCGAAGAAAATAGTGAGTGTAAGTTTTAAGTTCAAGTTTTCCGGCTCTCCATCTCGGCTCCCTCCCTCACCCGATTACAGATCACCTAGCAACGCAAGCCCCCATTACAGACACTAGCAACCGAGAAATACAATTCTTATTTTAAATGTAATAATAGAAAAACAAAATCATTGCACAAGATAAAAAGAAACTTTGACTACTCTGGCATAAGCCATCAATAAAATTCGTGTGCTAATATTCTTAGTTCAGTTTTGGATTTTACCCAGATAAAAATTTATATTTAAGACGTCAAACGATAATGAGAAATGATCAATTGATCAACTTGTTAATTTAAAAAAAAACTCAGTGTCAGTGTTCTGACTTGATTGAGATATATAATAGTTCAATGATACTTGTGGTAGATAAAGTGTACATGTGTAAGAGGCATATTTGTCATTTGAATCAATGATTGCAATGATAATACAATTAAATAAAAAAAAGTAGGCGAAAAAAATACGAAAAATAGAAATGATGAGGAAGTGACAACAAAAATAGAGCGCCTGCAAAGAAAGCAAAAAAATTCTTTTCATGACTCAAGTAACAATTAAATGGATTATGTTTCTAGCGATCCATGATTTTGGAAAGCAACTGTAATATGGTACAATTTTTTCACTTTACATATTTCGTATCAGTATAATCAGACTAAAGAAGCTATTTAACTTCCACATTTTAGTTGTGTAGGCGAGCTACGCTATAAGCTTTTTCCATTGTAGATGTGATAGATAGCAAAGATTTTTTCTTAATAGGCGAATTTGTTAGTCGTTCAAAAAACAGTGCATATAAAAAAACCATTCGAATATTGAACGAGAGTTGTAAGTCGGATTAGATTTGATTCGATTAATTTAGTGAACTGATCTCCTTCGAACATTCGATACCAGTGTAAAGAGAACTTTTCATGATCACATTGTGTAAAACAAACAAAAACTTACATGAAAGAGCATTAATAATTCAGGCAACTACTGTGCTGAATTTATCAACAAATGTCATATATAGGATTGTTACCTCTGCTGCTTTTTCATATGTGAAATTTTGGTTAGTTGTTATCAAAAATTTTGAGGCAATAAGATCGATTAATAGTTAGTAAACTCTGACAGCTGTCGTCTACAGCCTATCATCGCCTATATGATGTATTTTGCGTTCTATTCCAGCAAGCAATCCAATGCATTTCAAAATCAATTCATTGCCAATATCATTTGATTTGATGAGAGTCTTTTGTTTTGAATTATCGTTTTTTCATATTCTTTCTGGTTGAATGAAAGATAAACAATGTTCCGCACCCAAAATCTTCGATTCAAAATTCATTCTGTTTGAAATCTCTAGTCACAAATTTATCTTGATTGATTTCATTTCTGATGATATAACATTCAAGACAACAATGGATGCTTTTAGCATGATGAAGTTGAACTTTTTCCTTTTTATTGTCGCATGAAAACATTCCGATGAGTGTGGACAAATACAAGATCGACACCCACCCTTATGTAGATGAGGCGACCTAGTTCTGTCCTTACGGGGAAAATGCAATACTGTTGCGGAATAGGTGTATAGGGACAGAATATATTCATCAACTATGAAAATAAAAAATTTATTATTAGTCACTAAAAAGTAGTAATCTAGAAAGTATGGTAGACAAAAAATTGCATAGATAGGCACATTTGTGTTTACGTATTCTTCCATTTAGCACCATCTTGTGGTATATAATTTAAATCTTGTCGGCAATTATCCATATCAACCCAACAATAATCATTATTTGAAGAAACAAAATAGATTTCAAACTTTTTCAACATCGATTGTTTTTCTAATAATCGATCAATAAATTGACATAAATCACGATGACTACACCATATTGATTTATCTGACCAATCATATAAATCAGATGTTATATCATCAGTTGTATTTATCCAACCGAATCTAGCACAAACAAATTTAACATTTATAGTTTCCATTGATGAGTATTGTCTAGCCAATTCTTCACCATATATTTTACTGTTACAATATGCTTCAAACGATGGATTGAAATGTGATGGTATCGGAGGATCCTTGATTGTTATCTTTTTCAACAATTGTTTTGGTTGAACATTTTTTGCTAATGATGAATAAGGTTCATTTTCTAAGTAGCCGAAAACAGCCATGACTGAACTGGCATAAATAATCATTTCAACATGTTCTTGTTTTGTTGCTGTATCAAATAGAATTTTTGTACCATAACAATTAATATAATTAATTTTTTCAACTGTCTCTGTTTCTAAAAGTGACGCTAGATGAATAATAATATTAATGTGATTTTCTTGAATAATACATGAAAGTTGCTTTTCATCAGTGATATCACATACATAGAATTTTTCTTTTGATGGTAATATTGGCTGTTGACCTTCTGCTGTTGGTGTATTTTCAAGCTGATAACGTGTCGATAATCCAATATGTTTATCTATTCCATAAATATCATAGTTAGAATTGTTTGATAGATGTTTGATTAGTATACCAGCAATGAGACCAGATGCACCAGTGATGAGAATTTTTTTTACCATCCTTAGTATCGAATAACAATAAGAAGAAGAAAAAGACTATAATGAAAAGTGATACACGTGCACCTCTTTCTTTCTCTCTTATCAACTGGTTATACTTACAGAGTATAGATAATATGTGAAAATGGCGAGATGAAGAATTTAAAAAAAAAATACAAAATATAGTTTGGATATCTTGTGACCACTTATCTTCTGTACAATAGAAATTCACAAAACATTCCATGAAATACCCATCATTTCACGAAAGATCACAAGCTTTTCAATTGTACACAGATTTGCAACCTCGACGTCAAAAGAAGATTTGTTTTTTCTCTTTTTTGTACATTAAATAGACATACCATTCGTCTCAATGAATGATTAGCACTTAAGCTCTGTGTTCATTGAGATTTTCAAAACAGCTCATGTTTTTTGCATATTATAAATTAATAAGTGTTCAATTCAACAAGCATTGAATTATGTATACTACTACTTTTATAGGTAAAATAGAGTGGTCGAGTAAACATATTTAATTGATGCCCCGCTGTTATCGTAGAAATATCTTAATTCAATGTTCGTTATGAGATAACTTCTTGTATTATTTCTAAAGAACATCAACAAGTACAAGGTTAAATTGGTTCCTTGTGTTCAAGTTAGCCCAGGACGAGTCTAGAAAATGCTTCTCTATCTAAGAAGTTAATTCAATTAATAGCCTTGTGCTAAATATCAAATATGTAGCTCTTTTCTAGCGTTTTGATGTGGGTAATGACGAAATGTTCTTCTAGCCGATATCCATGCGCACTCACAACTCACACCAGATCGTTTCAAACTTCTGTTTTTTCAGAATGAATCACTAAATGTTTATTATGTTACATCTTTAAATAAACAATAAATAAAAGTATGAAATTTGTACAATAACCAATTACGTATATGGTCATCAAAATTGA
Source organism: Rotaria sp. Silwood1 (assembly GCA_905250075.1). Classification (NCBI taxonomy): domain Eukaryota; kingdom Metazoa; phylum Rotifera; class Eurotatoria; order Philodinida; family Philodinidae; genus Rotaria; species Rotaria sp. Silwood1. The sequence goes on along the minus strand of CAJNOP010000073.1, from coordinate 307,983 downwards.
AGTATTTCTGTTCAATTGTTACATCTCAATCACCACCACAACCTCCGCCGCCACAACCTCCACCTCCACAACCTCCACCGCCACAGCCATTACCGCCACAGCCTCCGCCGCTACAGCTTGACGCACAACTGCCCCCGATCGCTCCACATGACGATGCTCCACTACCACTCGAAACGTGAACTGGCATGAAAACCATTGCACATGAACTCATGTATTGTGATGTTTCTAAATGTTTTCGATCAATATTGTGACCATATTCTGAGTTATAAATCTTTTTCCATCGTTCAGCAGTTTTCTTATAAACTTTCGTTAAAGTATTTGATTCTATTGCATCATCATGATCAAGAATAAAACCACATAAAGCTATTGAAGCAGTTTGATATTGTGATGGATATCTCATATGTGTATGCCATATCAAATCAATGTCAAAAATTGGTACGATCATTTCCTTTTTTACAGCCAATTTCATAAATGATACATAATTTTGTACGAAATGGACAAAATGCGAACGATCCATCTTCTTCAAGTCAAATGAATATAGATAATGATTTTGAAACTTTTCAAGAAAATCACGTTGCCGAATGGCAGCCTTTCTCAAATCGATTGATGGAACAAATACGAAATTCTTATTTATCGATGAAAACGAGATCTTTGCATCATGTTTACGTTTAGAATTTTGTAGAACTTGACGAATTTTTTTATCAACAAGTTGCCCACTTGGAAGTTGTTTAGTACAATCATTGTGATAGCTTAAAGGATGAAGACGATGAACGTGCCAAATCCATTCAGTTTCCAATGGAAGTTTCAATTGTTGCTGTTTGTTTTTCATGTCTTGTCGTGCCATTCGATTACAATAATCGTCGATAAAATGATCCAACGTTGGTCCTTCTTGTGTCAATTCTGGTTGAGCAATCACTTGGCGAAGCAACAAGATGTGATCAACCAAATCATGATACGAGATTTGAAATCTCTTGCCATCTTTTGTTCAAATTCGTGCTTCGAAATTTGGGATCGAGGATGACGGTACACTGCCCATTTCTTGTGATTACTTTTGTTTAATTATTTTGACATACCTTCTAAAGATGAATTGCATGAATTTTATAAACTACGTCCTTTATCATGTAATTCCGTCGTAACACATTTGATAACGACTTAATAATGCTATCTTCTGTTCGCTGAAATACAGAATACCGCACGTCATAAAAAAATCTAACATATAAACAATTATTCGTCTTATCATAGTGAGTCAAAATTTTCTTATCGTAATATTCTTTTAAATGAATCATCATTTCTTCTCTTCTTGTTTTGCTAGATGTGACACAAAAGAGTGCTAAGAAAAATGAAGCCGTTGGCAAATATCAGACTTATTTTATACATCACGAAAAAGAGCAATTCTTGAATTCAGAAAAGATGATCGGATATAGTTTATGATGCACAAAAGTGAGAGAGAACATATATGCAAAATCATTTGAAACATCCACAGAGAGCTATTCTTGTTCGAGATAAGATAAGAAACTCTACTTTCAAGCTCTGAGTCCTCGCCGAAATTAATAGCATCTTTCGGCGTTTTAGGAATAGGTATTCTGCGATTCAATGAATGTTTTTTCTCTAATTGTTTATCGAAATATAGAGCATCCATTAGAACAATCTTGGAAAAAAAACTTGAAAAAATATTCTCGGCTTTGAGTTAAGCATTTTCAAATTTTTCAAAGATATAGACCTGTGCTGCACAGGAATAAATGGGAAACTCTTGATAACTTTAGAACTATTGAGTAATAAAGTAAAATTATGAAAAAAACTATTTGTCATTAGAAATTGGACTTTTTTTTCTACTGAGAACACTCATCTTCATGTTTTCACTCACATGAAAGCAAAAATGAGGCGCATACCATCGAATGGGACTCTGGAGCATTTGTGCCTCTGGTCCTCTTGCAAGACGTATCTTCGTCGTTGAAAAACAACATAAGTACAGTTGCCTGCGTCATTGTGAAAAGTGAGAATATAAGAAGAGAACATCGACTGAATTCATTGATACAAAAAGAGGAGTTGTAAAAAAAGAAATAATAATTGATTCTCAAAATTCGAGTAGCTTCTATACATCATGAGCACTCGCAAGCATTAGTTGCTATGCCAATTTTTTCTTCGACTCTTCTCTTTCTTGTTGAATTGAAATGGCATCATAGTAGCGACGAGTGCCTTTGCGAAGATCAAATAATATCAACATGGACTAATTGAAGGAAGAAAAAAACTATTTTTTATTGCACACAGAAACGATATTATGTTTTACATCACAACATTACTATTACTGAGGAAGAGAGCAAAAAAAGCAATGGTACCATTGTAAAATAGAATTTGAAATAATTCGGTTCGATTTGGCTACAGTTTGGCGCGGTTTGGCAAACGGTTGCTTCAAATTTAGCTGAAAAAGTTGGAAAGCAACAGTATTCGAGTAGTTTTTCTAGTCATGAATGTTACACATCACAGGCAATGAATGCCAATGGAAACCACTTTATATTTAGACTCAAAAACACGCTCCCTTTCTCTCATAGAAATAGCTTGTCTCCTGTTCATTTGTTCACACGCTTCGTAGTTTGATCGTTTGTAAATAAATAAATGCTTCTCGGAGAGGGAAAATAGTTCCTCTGTTTTTATGAATTCTCTCTCCTTTTTCATCATTTGTTTTTGGTTTGTTTGCCATCGTTATTGTATTGACTTTTACTTAAGCATAGATCCCTCAACATTTTGTTGTATCACTTTTATGCCAGCAAAGAATAAATATAGGAGAAAAATGATCTTTATTCTCATTATGTTTCTAAGATAACTGATACAGCTCTTGCTGCCTTATCATGTTTCATTAGCCTATATGTTTCAACTTAGTTTCGAACTACATACAAAGATTACAATGCTGACAAATAAATTTTAATCATTTCCTCGAGCTTCTAAAAGTCTCTAGTGAGTTTCGACAAGAAATTTGAAAAATCGATAAACAAATAAATGAATACCAATGGAACAAGTTAAAAGAGAACAATGTTGTATTCTCTTAGTTGCTCAGTTCAATAATTTATTCTGGATTATATAGACAAGAACATTTTTATAAGAACGAATGATTCGAAGTACAAAATTCATTTGTTTATGACTATTGTCGTGAAATCAGCGAGAACTGCAATAAAAGAAAAATAAATTGATCAAATATGGAACTTATTAATTTTTGACAAAGTTTTCTGAGTAACGAAGGTCGCCTCTCTTTTCACATCCCTCGCAATTTAAAAACTTGGACTAACTACGAGAAAAAAATCCAAAAATTTTTCAGTTGATTGGTTGATACATCTTAAAACGCATTCTAACCATAAAAAAATGATCTCTTGTGTATATTCGGTGAATCGAAAAATCGGATCAAACATATAGATATCCTACTAGTTTTTTGGCTATCTCCATTATAAGTAAATAGATGAATAACTATCAACAGAGTATAGAATCTGTAAAGCATCAATGATGGAAGCGTTTGCGCTAATTATATTGGTAGGAACACTGTTAAAAGTAAGGAAAGGACTAACATGCAATGCTTTTGTCTTCTTAAATGCTGTTTTCAAATATGAGAAATAGTTTTTATTTGGTATAAATTGCACTAGTTTATCATTGTACCTGATTATGTTTTTGATGATGCTCTGACAGCTTTTTGATTGCAAACTGAGTTTGTCGGACTAATCGAGTAGATGGCATTGCTGTCAGAACTGAGTACAAATATCGTTGTCACGTTGTTCATCGTCTACGACCCAAAATAGCCACCAAGATTAATGAAGGTTGTGGTGATTGTAGATCGACTACCACATGGTACACCAGTTACTCCAACTGTGAGTTCTATTGAGTCCGTCCCAGAACTTGTCAGTACGGCTTGTCCACTGAAGCAGCAACAAGATGTTGTATTACATGATGAATCAACATTAAAGGTACCAGTCCACAGCGGCGACTGTTCTGCGACTAAGTAGTGAAGAAAAAAAACACGTTATTTGAGCATATTTATTTTTCGAGTCTATTTTGCATTTTAAAATGCACCTGAAAAAACAGATTAGCTTCTGTTTTTGGCGAAAATTCTTGGAAACGCGCATACAGTTAATAAAGCATTCATTGTAGATTTCAGATCACTCAGGTTTTTAAACGTTAACGGACTGCCATATTACTGTGTTTTCTAATTAGCATTTATTCTTATCTGAGACTCTATTTCATTTATTGATGTAAGACTCTAATTTCTTTGTTTGAATCCAGACTTGATGTGCTGCATAATAGATGATGTGTTAAAATCTCTGTTAAAGACTACACGATATTTGAACCGGTTGCTGTTTACTCCCTTAGTCAATGAAGATAAGAAAAGTAGAAGTATATCGATTTATCCTACCTTTCATCTTATTATATAACCCAACTGGAAGTGCGATGGCCAAAACAAAGGCGATGATCGATACCACAATCGGTAATAACAAAAGCAAGTATTGAACACATTTGGATCGAGAACCGGAAGATTTGTTTTTGTTTCTTTTTTTTGTATAAAAGCACATACAGAATAATGAATTTTGTGAAAAATGATATGATGGCAGAAAAATCTTCTGATTAACAAAAAAATATTCAAAGTCTCATTCTACCTGTTATCATTGTTATTTCCCTCCCTTGTAGTGTTAATATTGGGCGGTCGATATCCATATGTGTTTGATGGGGAAGGCAATGATAAATCAGTAAAAGGCTGCTCGGTCGTTGTCATGGTTGATAAGTTTGTTGATCTTTTTCATATAGAATATATCGTGTATATGGATTATAACAAGTTATAGCATCAAGGTAGATTTATTGTTTCGAACGGAAACAATCAAAAATGCTTTGATATACATATTCCAAGTAACAAAATTCTTATTTTTGGCAGTCGATTTGCATGAGCACAGATGTAAACTAATCGACTGCTCCTTCATATTTCATTATGCACAGGTCTCAGTGTCTGTCAGAATCCTAGTGAAAAAGTTGTTTAAACAAGAACGTTCTCCACGCAGTTTTAGGACAATGTGATGTATGATTGTATGTTCATTATGTAACAAAACTATTCGATACTTACAACTATTTGCATACTTTTTCTTTACATTAGAAGCTGTACAAGTTTTTATACGTGCTTTTTTACGCTCTTTTCTGCATCCCGATCGCTATGTTGTTCATACTTTATTCGTTTCAAAAAAAACTATTCCATTCATAAAATGTGTTTATTTAGTTTCACAAACAACCATATGTTACATAGTACAGACATCTTGAACATTCTTCTACATGCAAGAAAACTGAAAGATTGAAGTAGGACTTATAGACGAGAAAAACAATTCAAATATCGTTCACATAATTTCGTATATATTGCATCAAAGGGTCAATGATCACTGTGATATTAACGAGTTTTTTAATGTGTTGCGATCTCTTGAAAAGAAGTTGTACCCATGTGATGATGGCAATGGAGAAAAAGCGTATAGAACGAGTCATAGATGAAACTGTTTGGTAGTTCAACATTTCCATATAACATTTGAACAAAATGGCACGTAACTTGCCGCATCCTGACAGTTCGAATGCTTTCATCAAATACGATAATAGTTTGACACGAAAGAAAAGTCATTAGAACACCATAACTTTTAACTTTATCAACATCTACAAATCATCGCGGTAAACATTGTCCTGTGTATTTTCATCAAGAAATTTATGATCTTTTTACTGTAGTTCACGAGCTGACGTATATAATTCACTAGTCTGCTAGGAGTAAACATATTGGCAAACGAAAGATATGTTAGATAAAAACACAGTGTAAAGATATGAGTGTATGTAGTTCGTACAGCCTCACGGGTCCAAAATTTTAATAACGAGACCCGGTTACATCCGGGACCAACTCGATGAGCTTTCGTAGTTCGGGAGAAGGCACCCATATTCACACTCCATGTGGTTTGAATTTTATTTTAGATGTAACAACTTTGCCTTAATAATAAAAAATCTTCGATTTTAATATTATTAAAAAATAAATTCTGTATCATTTTCTATAAGAAAAAACATGGTTAAAAGTGGCACATTTGAATTATCTAAACTAGAAATCAAAAGGATTGTTTAATATTGCTATAGCGACATCTGATTAATATGACATTTAATAAAAAAATTTAAAAAGATTTTTCTCACCAATTATTCGTTCGTTCATTCATTCTGATGTCATTTTCTTTGATTTCTATTCATAAATGAACAGATAAAATTCGTTTATCCGCTTGTTTTGAACTATTGAATTCTCTCATTTGCTTTTGACTTTGATAACTTTCTATCTTAAAATAAGTAGAGTTTTCTTAAAATTTTTTATGAGCAATGTATTTGTGAAAAAAAACGTTTACTCTCTCTGTTTTAATTGATTCATCATTTTTTTTGCAAATAAATCGACTATATGGTCGAGTTTTAAGAAAGCAAGTGGTTGTTCGTTGATCATAATTCACAGCTTAATCGAAACAACTTTTATAATATAAAATGTTTGATGTATATTTTGATAAATTATTTCATTCAATATACGTGAACAATTCTGTAACGATACTTTTGATACATTTTGATAATATCGAAGCGTAAGATCATATTGATCCACAGGTGAAGAAAGTACATTTATGTTTACATGAGAAATTTCTCAATTCATAGGACGTTTTGTAAATCATTTTTATATGTGAGATAATAAGCCGTTAAAGATTGTTATAAGTTGTATCAACGAGTTTCTTCCTTATTCAGTAATTGATATGTACCAGCTATTAATTATAAAACTAAAACAAAAACAAAAACAATCAAAACATCTTTCGATATATTTGTTTTATTTGGTCTTGCAGTCAATAAATGAACAGCAAGCTTTATAAACATTTTATCATGTTTAACATAACGCTTTTCATTCTGTTTCAATACAACAAGAAAAAAGAACTTTGAAATGCCATAAGCGATATTCATATTGCTCCTTAAACGTTGACAGCAGATCGATTTTGTATTGGATCCAAAAATAATTCGGTTGATTATTATTTGGTGATAAATGATTAAGTACAGTAAATGTTACTTTGAAAGGAAAAGGCTGATGAAGAAAATGATTATAGTTACCTCATATTCATGGAAAGAATTATGACATATATACACACCTTTTGTCTTCGTGTTTCGGTTTAAAAATAATCTCAAACAAATCTTTTTAAACATTTGGAAATGAATAGAAAGAAGAAGAATTAATAGATTTCGGTTCAACAGATGCAGAATTATCTAATGGATCAATAAAAACGAAATTTTATAAAAGCTGCTTCACTATATGCGTCTGATATCAGACATGTCGGAAAATTCCCAGATACATGTACCATGCAAAGATCTAACTGATCCATCTGAATCTATTGAAGAAACATTGGGCCAAGTAAAGTTTCTTGATTGATTCTAGTTCAACTTAGTTGATAGGAAACTTGCATGTTCATTTTGCCAATCTTGAATGACGAAGGCATGAAAAATGGACGTAATAATGCAGAAAAGTGATACCCATCGCTTGTCATGTGTACTTTCTTGCGTGGGATTGCTTTGCAACATGTTGCACAACTAATGTATTAAGATATATATGTATTATGGCAATAAAAACGAAATTATTTAACGTCTCTTGAATATTCACACATACTTTACATTGTTGATGCCCACGTTTAAAATTTATAAAGTTATTGATAAAATGATTTACATAATGAATAGATAAAACTTTGGGAGCAAAGTCTTTGATATTCTCTGCAGGTAAGCCATATAAGAATATGAACATGCACTGCTTTAGAGACGAAGAGAGACAAGTGAAAATAATCCGTTTCTTAACATGAAGGCGATATATTATTAATGAGAGAATGGCATCTTATATATAGGACAAAATTCAACTTTTTCACATTTGGATTTGAAATAACGTCGAATTTCTTTTTAAAATCGCTGATGTCTACATAAATAACATCAATATAGAAAACTTGTGAACATATGTAAGATACCATCCATAAAACATCTAGATAAAAATTGCAGGTGTGAGGAAGACAACATACATCCACATCCTCTTTACCCATTTTCAATTTGACAGGCGATAAGTGAAAATAAAACTTTACCTACTTACGCATCTCATCCTTATCCTCCAAGAAGAGGTACTAGGAGTGGAAGCCTAAACTTCTTCAATAAATCTCACCAATTTTAGAACTGATTGATGCTTGTTTAGTATCGTCTCCACGACTAGATCAGTTTCAATCTAATCAGGTGAAATATCAAATTACTAAAAATATTATGATTTAGTGTTCTTCGTTACTTAAGTGTCAGAATATTATGTATTCTACAGTGTTTCGAGAAAAACTTGGTGTGAGAAAATCTACTGGTCTAGAAGTTCTCGAATTTGATCTTGCTTCCAAGCATGATGAAATAAATTAAATTCATCAAGATGTTTTTTTACATTAACCAACAAGATGACGTCGTTTATATTTTCAACTGTTCTTTTTTCCTTCAGCATTGCACATTCGATGATGTTGTAGTCATGACGTGACACATGGATGAGAAGAAAAGATTGAAAAAGAATCCCTTGTAATTGCATCATCTTGTCGAAATAATGCGTTAGGAATATGCCATTACTGCAATGTTACTTGCATCATCATTTGTGGCAACAGAGGGTTCTACAGCTATAATCACTTATCAGAGAAAAAACGATGATGAAATTAGCGTTAATTTGGTCGATATTTATAGTGATTGCGAATTTGGAAAGCTCATTAATATCCTTCTATAGCCAAATTCACCGGCATTATTCAATAATAGATCCGATATTCCCTTTGTATCCTATGCTAACACTATGTTCTTGCACAACCACAATGCAGAGTCCGCAATGCCACCAGCACCAGCGATGGAAATACCATCACCGCAAGAAAACAAGTTCAGTTGTGGCATATGCGAATCGAATATTACCATGACTGATACATATTTGAGATGCATCAATGAAAAATGTCACAAAGTGACTTGTTCGGTCTGCATCAACACAATGATTGGTATGCTTTTTGCTCAGCCGACACTGAACTATCCGCTCAAATGTGGAGCATGTCAAACAGCTTTCAATGAAACATATGTTGAACGTATAATTATCGATCAAAACTATTATGAGAACTATGTCGCTTGTGTTTTGCCACTCTACTGGTCACAAGAATGCCTTGAAGATTGCGAAGAATTAGTACAGTGTAAGTACTGTTTTACAAAACTCTAAACTGACTAAAACTGTACTTTTGACGCATTAATTTTCAACAGGTCCGTTTTGTTCTTATCTGGAAATCCATACTACTGATACATGTTCGATTCAGTTTCTCACCTGTCAACATCCTAATTGTGGTAAACGATCATGTTTGATATGTCTGAATGCTGTGCAAGACGATATTGATGAATTAAAACATCGATCTCGCTGCGTCGAATATCACAACTGTAAACAACTGATTGAGAAAGCCGTCGAAACCGGTTCTCTAAGATACTGTCCTCATTGCGAATTGGCTGGCATCAAAGATGATAAATGCACGCATATGGTTTGTGAGCGATGTCAGGGAAGATGGTGCTATTTTTGTGGAAAGAAAGAGGACGACTGTAATGTGGACGATAACGATTATCCGAACTTATCCGACCACAACGATAATTGGCAGTCTAATCCCAATCGTTGTCCAATGTACCTCAACACTGTTCACGAACTTGATGATAGGTGGCCAATATACGATGAGGATTGTTTAGAATACTTTCATCGTTGTCAAACGCTACGTAATCTCTACGAAGTACTCAAATTGATCGGTAAAGAAAGCCTGCACGAGTTGAATGATCAGTTCGGTATCATCGATGCATGTGGTTACTCAATCGACGATATCGAAAATGAAGAAAATCGAATATTGATCAAATACAAATGACATGATTCTTGAAACATTTCTGTTATACAGATTTTTTTTCTCATAAAACCAAATAGAAATCACATTGCTATCTTCCACCCATAATTAAATATCTGTTAATGCCATCTGTAACTATAATATATCCTTGCCGTATAGACAACATCATAAGAATTAATCAGACCTTCGGGAAAATCTTTGATGTTTCATGTTTCAGCACCAGATCTTTGACAGATATGATCAGGAACCTGCAAGGATTCACTGTTTTTTCCTGAGCAAACGACTAAATCCTGAAACAAGTGTGTAGCTACGGAATTTTAGGATTCTGTCAGGATTCAAAATAAGATTTCCTAGGATCCTGACAAGTTTACCATTGTTTTTGAAACAGGATTATGTCAGGAAATCGGAGTGTGAGTGTGGGTATGAGTATTAGTGTTCACTGGAACAACATCTACACCCACCCATTCACACCTACACTCTCATATCAAAATCTACACAAAAACGATGTTGAAATCGTCAAAATTGATGATTTTGCCGTAGTTCACCGTCTAGTCGGTTAGCCGGTAAGATTGGCGGTTTACCGCGGTTAATTGCATCAATGGAAGTCTGTAACCGAACCGATAACACTGCGGTAAACCGCAGTTTTCTGCCGGTTTTTATCACATAGGTGCTTATAATACAAATGTTAATAAACAATTATTAACAAATCGTGATTATCATCATAATAAGTCATCAGTCTGTACAAGACATTCTACAAGAAAAACTATTGAAGATTATCAAATTGCCATTGATGGACCGTTTGATATTGATTCAAATTTAAAGGCAAATCACAAATACAATACGAACGATAAAGTCAATTGTGTAATTTATATTGACAACCAAACGATATTCATAAGGCCACAATTGTACGATACCATTATAATCGTACATTGAAAACAAAGAATTGTGATTCAGAGGGATTTTTTTCTTGTGACGAAGAATAAAAAAATTTGTTGTTTTATCACAAGTTTTTTTTGTTGATATGTATTTGTCGTGCATCAAATACAACACACTTATGCCGATGAATTATTTATTGAAATTCTTGTTAATCAAATTTATCGTAACTAAAAATACTTGACATCCATCAATGTCGCTTTTTATTTGTTTGAATTCTAATGAAAACAATATAAAAATTCATAGAAAAACAAAGTTAGTTATAAAATAAGGAAATAAAAAAATTTAATAAGAAATATTCTTGATTAATAATGTATTTTCTTTTAATTACTTAATGTTCTGTTTCTATTTTTGTTATTATTTGAAGCATACAATGCAATAAAAAGTGTTAATGCTTTAAAAAACAAAAAAAATCAGTTGGTTTGTTGTATATTAATTCTGTAGTTAAAAACAAACATTATTTTTTGTTATGAATTAGATAGAATATTTAAACAATAATATTTATCGTGATGATAATCGATAATTGCTGCTAATACAACATTACCAGTGTTTTTAAGAATTGGTTTAACATTTATTCCAGTTGATATTCTACTTGTTGTTACATGAAAAAAAGTAAATTACTTTTTAAAATATTTATAAAAATAAATAATTAAAATAAAAAAGGTACTTAAATATGATCTTGATTGTATAGATAGAAATTATAAAAATATAATGTTACAATATAACATGTGCTGATATTTTACAAAATGCAAATTATAAAAGTAAAAGAATGTGTAGGCGGGTGTGGGATCATTTCTTTTCGTCTCTCATACCCACCCACACCTACACCCTACATTGTCTTCTGTTTCCTGTTGCAATTTTTCTAGTTGAGTATTCGATTTAAATTATACTTTATTTGGTATTTAATATATTTTCAACTTATACATCTTTGAAACAAATTAAACGATCACAAAATAATATTGATATTGATTATCATGATAGAAAACAAACAAAAAACTAAGCAGTAAAAGTTATATTCGATTTTTTTGTGATGATCGTTTTTGTTTTTTTAGTGCAACAAATCGAAATGAACTAGTCGGTGTATAAAAAAAAAATATTGTCTTTATTTGTCTTTTTAATAATGATCTCTTACTTTTAAGTTTAACGAAAGAGTTCGTTACTACATTTGAACATCTCTCTGTAAGGAAGTTTTTTATGAAATATTCAAATATCTTGGTTTTCATCATGTATTTGAAGCTTTGTATGATCTCAACAAGCGATTTCAACATCTTCTTGTTGATTTAAATCTTCCAATTAAAATCAACATTTCATCTATGTCAAAATGTAGATTTCAGCGTTATATAATACATTTTATATAGTACCTCACTCTAATCGAATCCATTTACTGCCGATATGAGTTTATTATTATTTCCAATGATGACAAACTTAATTCGACTTAAGTCCTTAATTATAAATAATATTGAATCTGATTATAACGAAAGAGTTATAAATCATTTATCTTCTTTACCCATTTTATTCGCATTAATTATCATATGCATTGATAGTATAAAAAATCAAAATGATATCTATCGGAAAATATTTCGTTTACCTGTATTGAAATATTGTCAAATGTTTTTTGAAACATTGTAAAATCCAAGATCTATGTCTATTGCTATGAATGAATTCAGTCTTATTGAAGATCTTATCATTAATAGTAAAGTTTCGCTTGCTCAATTCGATAGTTTATTATTTTATATTCCTCAACTACGTCGTTTATCATTGGGCCATTTATATAGATTTCGAGGAAGTCGGACACTGATGAAATGAATTACTTTAAATTATTTGACACATGTGTCTCTTGAAATGCATTCTGTTAGTTTTGATGGCTTTGAATCAATCATCAATGGTTTTTTTTTCATAAAGTTTAGTTTTTATGTATTGAAGTATCATATAGGGGATATTTCAGTTCTAATATAGAATATTTGAATGCTAATCGTTAGGAGCGATTAATTTCAACTCATATGCTAGATCTATGTGTCTTTGACTTTGAACATCAATGTCAAACATTTTATTACATTGGTGATCAACAAGCATACGAAACTCAGATTAATATGTTTAATTCAATATTCTGGATAAAACGACAATGGTTCTTCGAAAGTCAATATTATCAAACTAGAGATTACAGTATTTCTACTTTCTATTCAACAACTCCGTATCAGTAGAAATGAATTCATTTATTTATAATAGTTATATACGTGTAATTTTACTTTACTGGAGAAAATCTTATGGCTTATATGAAGGCTTGAGTCAAAAAAATGGGTCACATGATCTTGAAATGAAAGAAAATTCAGCTGGTCATGTTTGTATTCATAGTGTCTCAGATGCGTTTGATATACCTCGTGATTCGATTGTAAGAAGTCGCAATCGTATTATTCCTTTGAAACAACTCTCTAAACTATTTCTTAATTGTCATCATTTTCTTTCGACCAAGTAATCGAACTTCTTAATTTTACGCGTAATGTTCATACGCTGAAACTTGATTCTATCTTACTTCGTTCGTCAGATTCTGTTTCAATTCAACAAAATGCAGTATTTCGAATTGTATCCATGACGAATACTGTTTAAAATGTGATAATTGTGAAAGAAAGTTCATTAGAAAAAACTTAAATACTTGTTATCATTTTTCTTCGATTTGAATATCTTACAATTAATTTATACAAAACAAGATTTGGAAAGGGTGTGGGTGGAGATAAGGATGTGGAATGTTTTCCTAAGAATTTATCTGCTTTATGATGAACTATTGATTATAATGCTGAAGTTGATCTATGCAACTGAATTAAATCAGACACTTTCGACGATCAAATAAGATTAGAGAAGAGTCAGAAAATGGCAGTTACGGTCATAAACTGAATTTGAAAAACATCTTTTACCTTGATCAATATTTGATTTTTCACTTTTTTCGGATATAAAACTAGTAATTGATCTAATAACAATTTTTAAAACCATCAACAAGAAATATTTGCCTTCTTATCGGATATTCGTCGATCAATGCATTTGACTTAGAGCAGTTCAACACGATCTTCTTTGCATGATTTTTGAGCGTATTATTCTTAAAGATATGTTGTTTAAAAGCAAAATGCTTACTTCTGATTAACAAATCTAATAAATGCTAGCTCAGTATCTAAACTCGTCTACTGCCTCTTTTTTGTAAGTTCTATAAACATGTTGTAGATACCTACAGGCACTTATTCTGTGAAAGTTATATATCTTGAAGAAATTTCCTATACGAGCTACTCTAAATGAGTTCTTTATGTAAGCAAAATTTTTGATCGATATGTGAAAATATGACTCGATTGCAAATGATAGGTCCTACAACGAAAGTTGACTACAAATGTTCGACACCTAGGAATGTACCCTCATAAGTATAACATCTTTTTAGAATCCATAAAAATATCAATAAAATATTTTTTCTTTGTATTAGACTTATTTTTCGCTATATTGACTTGTTCTACTGGCTTACTATATAAATAAAAGAACGAAAAAGTAAAAAAAAAACAACAACAAATGCTTCAAACATTATCGTATATGAATCAAGTGAGTATACGATCAGGCGTTTTTTTACCTGTTCTTCTTCTTCTTCGTTGTTTTTCGCATGTTTTTCATCGTTACTACACGTCTTTTACTTCTTTTCATTTTTGTTTTTATAATAACAGATATGAGTCATATAAATAGTATATGAGTTAGAATAGATACCTATTGGCACATTTTTACTTATATTAATTCAAAATAATCATTCGAATGGGTGCTAGTTTCGGTTTTCGGTTTAAAATAACTTTAGATTGGATGCATGTCACATATTCATATCTTAAACGTATGTCAATCAGAATGTTTGTGCCTATGTGATAACTTTGCTATGTCAATTGAAAAAAAGTTCTTAGTAATTCTTATCATCAGAGATGAAATTATTTTTCATTTATTTCAGAAACAATTATTCAATATGACTAATCATATATCAACAGAATCAAAATTAAAACGACGACGAATCATGATTATTAGTGGTGATGAAAGCGTTATTGATGAAATTCAAAAAAATACTAATATTTCATTATGTAAATCAATTATTTTGGATACTCTAGATGAAGACATTCAAATTTCTCATCTCAAAGTAAAATTTCAGTTTTTTTTTTTTTTTTGCTAAAGAAAACAAAATTTATTTTCCTATAGACTGAAACAATAAATCAGAAGAAACAAAAGAATATTTTATTGACTTGTGCTATTTGTGGTTCAACTGCAACTGGATACAATTTTGATGTTGTCTCATGTGAAAGTTGCAAATCTTTTTTTCGTCGTAATGCTTTAAGACATCCAGTAAGATTAAGATCATTCTTTATGTCCGTGAATGTTTGTTTGCAACTGAAAGTAAAATGTTTTCTATAAGATAAGATTTCAACGACGTTCGTAGAGACGGAGAATTATCGTGTAGAATAAAATCAGAACTCGAGCAAATTTTAGGAAAATGTTCAGTCCATGTCGAATGTTAAAATAATAGTCTGAAAAATTCGGAATGTCAAGTATCTTTCAGAGTAACTTCTCATGACCGAATCTCAACCAACGCGTGTGATAGACAATCAATATTTTGACTGATTCCGGTTTTTTTTCGTCTATGTTTCTCTAGCCACTTAAATGTTTACATCAAGGTACTTGTGATATTACTTTTAATTCACGTCGTCATTGTTCGGCATGTCGTTTGATGAAATGTTTCAATAGTGGAATGCAACGTGAACGACTTTTAATAGTATATATATATATAGCAACTTAAATCAAAATTTATTGATGAATAGAATTTTATATTTCTTAGGCAGAACAAAAAGCAGAAATACGTCGTCATAGACAAGAAAATTCAAATTTAAATATAAATACAAATGAACAACAATCTCAACTATCACCAACATTATTATCTAATGATGTATAATCATCTTTTATTTTAACAATATTATTCATTGCATTTTTTTTTTCTAAATAGTTATCTTCTATATTAGATCAAGAACTTTCACTTTTTTCTGAATGTTTACAAAGGAGTCCTGATGTACAATCTAAAAAAGTATTACTTAGTTCAGAAGATTTACAACGTTTAGAATCAATACAATTTTTCTATCAAAAACGTATTGAACTTGGTAAGAAAAATTATTCAATGAATTTTATTTTCTTTTATTATCTTATAGCTCGTGATGGTCTTCCATCGAATTTATCCATATGTGCAACAACATTTCAAGAACAACTTAATAGTCATTCAATACCATTAATAAGACTTTTAACATTTTTTAAACAAATACCAGAATTTAATGAATTAAATGTTGATGATAAAGTTATATTAATTAAATTTAATCTTCTTCCATTATTATGTATTAATTGTACACTTTCATATAAATCAGAAACTGATCAAATTCTTGAAACTGATTCTGATATACCATGGACTCCATCTATAATACAAACAATTTATGGTATGGATGGTTATAATGAATTAAAAAAAATTTTTGATCAATTTTTATTTATTGCAAAATATGATCAAAAAATAATTCAATTAGCACTTATTACATTTATGCTTACAAAAGGTTTTTCCGTAGCTGCAATTGATGAACCAATATTAAATAATTCTATGGCTGTATATCGTGCACAAAATTATTATACAGAACTTTTATGGAAATATATGGAAACAGTTCATGGATGTAATATAACAATTCAAATATTTAGTAAACTTATAGCACATTTAATGACATGGCAAGCATTACAAATTAAAATTCGACATATTATTGAACAAAATTTATTATCAACAAATATTAATGAAATATTACCATTTATGAAAGCAATATTACATATTTCATAAAATTTTATAATATAAATCTAAATGATATTGATTTTAGTTGTGTGAAATTCATATGAATAGGAACGATTGTTGTTTTTTTTTGTTTTTGCTTGAAAGAATAAAACAATTTTCTTTTTTGTATTTATTAGTAAAACTAATTTTATTAGTTATACTGTATTGCAAAAATTTTATCAAGTAATTTATGTAATGATTACTATGAATCGAATCTCAAGCGATCGAGTTCAATGAACGTCTATATATAAGATTAAGAAAAAAAAGGTTTTTGTTAGTGTATATCATTCAATAGATAGGATGATTATATTTGATTGTTAACTAATTTAATTTATCCGACAAATTATCTTTTTCAATATTTGAAATAAAATCTAAAATGAATTTTCCATATTCTATTGAATGTAAACGAAAATGATTGACATGTCCCGAATCAACAAATCGATGAGACATAACATGAATGCCACGTTCAACTTGTATAGCCATAAACTTCTCTATAAAATATTACAAAAAAAAAAAAAACTAATCAATATTTAATAACTAAAAAAAAAAGAAATAAGTTACCAATTGAACTAGATGAAATCAAACGATCAGCAGTACTATATAGATAATATTGTTTAATATTTGTTGGTATATTAGTAAGAAGTTCTCGTATTTTATCTCGTGCTGAATATGAATATGATGAAAAATAACGTAGATAAAAATATCGTATAAATAAATAATAAATCATTAATGGTGTCCAATATAAATGAAAATATCGTGCTTGATTTAATATAATACTAACACATGGTTGAGATGTACCAATAGCTGATACAATAATCCAATTTGATGTATTATTGAAACGTACAAATGGTGCTGAATCAAATATAATACCTTTAATATTCGATAATAATTGATTATAATGTTCATTTGTTTTCATTATATTAAGCATATAAGACCAAACAAGTGCACCATTATTTGAATGTAAATGAATAATAATAATTTTATTTGATGTTTGACTTTCATGAAAAAGAATATCAAGTAGATGTTCAATTTGTTTAATATCAATGCCAAATAAACAATTAAACATTGGATTAGTCCATGATACAGTTGGAATATGATGTGATGAATAAAAATTAAGTAAACGTCGTAATTGTCGACGTTTACATCCTCCCCAACCGAGTACACATACTAATACAGGAGCAAATGATGATTCAGTTATAGATATAGGATTATGATCAATTGAATTAAAACCTAAATATCGATGTGCATAATGATCAGCTATTTTATATACAATAAATCCAAATAGAACTATTCCAAAAATAATAAATAATGGCAATAACAACATTTTCTTTCTATCTACAAATAAACATTTATTTTGTTTTCGATTGTTTTTCAATGATTTTAAAGTAAAAAAGTTTTGTCTTTTCTTTCTTTCGTTTTTTCTTTTTGCATGAAATAAACAACCATAGATTTTGATTCGTTCTGTGTATATATATGTATGTGCTTATCGTGCGCACTTTACTGTCGCACTACCTTTCATAAACGCATAAACTACGAAGCTTTTTCTTCGTTTTTTAATAGACAAAGTAAATCAGACGAACGACGAATACAAAAACAAGTGTAAGTCGCTGATCATACGATATCTGCGGGTGATAATTTATATTAATCGTACGATTATTTCTTATCATCAATCTAATTAGAAGAAAAAGACTTGTTTTGAGAGTAATTAAATTCTTCTGTCTTGTATAAAATTCAAGCAATTGATTTTTTGTAATAAAAAAAAAACAGTTTTAATTCATAAGTTTCTTTCTCTTGAAATCTACACTTGTAATAAATTTTGAAAGTCTTTATTAACAAAAAAAATAAAAGAACTATCAATTTATATAGGAAAAATGTATTTTATATAAAAGTGCGAAAACATCGTACGTTCGTACTTTTTTGTTGACCTTTTTTCATTCTTTAATAAAAAATGAGTCGTCAATTTATTACTTTGAGTACAATTTATTTTATTATATCTTTTAACAAAAAAGAAAAAAAAAGTCTAGAAGAGATTAAGTTAATAAGAAAAAGACGTCACATTGTAATTTAACATTACATCATCTTTTTGTCAATAAAATAATATAAATTATCTTTCAATCTGTTGAACAAAAAGTTTTTCGTTTTGAATAACGTCTTTTTTTTTTCGTGAGTATTTCAAGAACGTCTTACCATCCATTATACCATGCATATTTCCAGTAGTAATCGAATTCTCTTAGTTTTGAATTCCTCAAACTCTCAGAAAGGTGTCGATTTCAATTTGTTTTTATATCCATCCTTATTACTTAGGTTTCAAGAAATTCTTGAGTATTTATATCTTTTTTTTTTCTTGTAGAAAAAATTCTTTTTTTCTTTTTATTATGACTTCTGATATGTTATCACCATCAAGCTCAAAAAAACGTCGAATAATGATTATAACTGCTGATGAAAGTATTATTGAACAAATTCAAAAGGATAATAATGTAAAATTATTTAAATCAATTGTATTGGATTCTAATGATGATAATATGGAATTATCTCGTTCACATATTAAAGATATTATACCTGATGTTCAATCATCAAATAATAAGAAAACAAAAATTGGTTCATTAACATGTGTTGTTTGTGGTTCAACAGCAAATGGATATAATTTTGATGCAATATCATGTGAAAGTTGTAAAGCTTTTTTTCGTCGAAATGCTCTTAAAGATCCAGTTAGATTCATATATATAAGAATAATATCGAATCATTATTAATTTTTGTTTTCTAGGCAACACTTGAATGTCGTCGTAATAATAATTGTGATATAACACTTGAATCACGTCGTCGTTGTTCAGCATGTCGTTTAATAAAATGTTTAAATAATGGCATGAAACGCGATCGACTTTTAACAGTATGAATACTACAATAAATTTATGAAGGTATATGTATTTTTTTTTTTTCATTAAAAAACATTTAGTCTGAACAAAAAGCAGCTAAACGTCGTAAAATCGAAGAAAATCGAACATTAACTTTAAAAACAAATGAAAATCATCATAATTTAATATCAGAAATTTATCAAGAAAAATCTCAATTATCATCATCATTACCGATTGTTGATTATGTAATTCTACTAGTTTTTGTTTTATTATATGAAAAAAAATAATAATAATAATAATTTTCTTTTTATGTCCAGTCATCCGAGTCAAAAGGTACAAATCTTCTTCTACTTAATAATTATACTAATCTTTTACCAACAACATCACAAGAATCACGAACATTACTTAGTGCAGAAGAATTACAACGTGTAGAAACAATACAATTTTCATTTGAACAACGTATTGAACTCGGTTAGTAGCTTCTAGAATCAAGTTTACGAGCAAAAAATAAAATATCATGTTATTTTATGCTGCTCATGATATCAAGTTGTATCATGTGAAAAATTTTCTTATTAGTTATAAGAGATTTCTCAAATCGATTTTATTTGAACATTCAATATCTCGACAAATGAACATTGTTTTTTGCCGATTAAAACTTAACTTGAATAGTTCATGATTCAACGGATAAATCAATTTTGAGTCCAGACAGATGCGAATTATGTAAACTCAAATGAGTTTTGCTTCTAGCCTGCAATAAAATAAACTATTATCATAGACATATCTTACAATGGAAACAGCTAAAATATTCACAATAAACTATTCTCATTCGAATCTGTCTCTATTCAAAGATCAGTTTTTCTGAGTTATGATATTCATTGAAAAAAAAATTACACAAAATTTTTTCACAATATTTATAACACACATAGTTTTTGTTTATTATATGTTAATTAATCATTATTTTGTATTTCTATATAGCGGCTCGTGATGGTCTTCCATGGAATCCCTCAATTCATACAAGTACTCTATTACAACATCTTAATGCTCGTTCTGTATCAGCTATGAGACTTTTATCTTTTTTTAAACAAATACCTGAATTTAATGAATTAAATGTACAAGATAGAATAACATTAGTTAAATATAATTTAATGCCATTATTTATTTTAAATTGTACACTTGGATATAATACAGAAAGTCAAACAATTATTGAAGCTGATTCAGATGCACCATGGGATTCAACTATATTTAGAAGAGTTCATGGTTATGATATATATATGAAAGTAAAAAAAATTTTTGAATCATTTGTACGTATAGCACAATATGATCAACGTATAATACAATTAGCACTTATTATACTTATATTAACAAAATGTTTTTCTACATATGATAATTTATCTGAACCTATACTTAATGATGGTATAGCTGTATATCGTGCACAAAATTATTATACAGAACTTTTATGGAAATATTTAGAAACAATTCATGGTTATGATAAAGCTATTCATATATTTAATGAACTTGTTATTCATTTTATTTCATGGCAAATGCTTCAAGGTTATCTTCATCGTAATCTATGTAATGTATTAACACCAACAGAAATGAATGAATTATTACCAATTATGAAATCATTATTACATATTCCATAAGAAAATCTATGTGTGTGTGTGTGTTTTGTTATATTATTGTATTTAGTAGAAATTAAAGAAAACTGTTTGGATTTTTTCTTTTTCTTGTAATATTTATTCATTTTTTCTTAGTATGTTATATAATCATTAAAACATCCAATAGATGTTTTTTTTTTTATATGATCATAAAATTTAATTTTTTAATTTATATTGTTTATTTGTAAATATTTCATATTTAAATAATTTTTGTTTTATTAGAATATGTATGTATGACTTTCAGATGATAATTGACATTTATTATGATAAGATTTTATTGAAATTACGATGAATTTTAAATAAGTATAGATAAAGATTATTCAGAATAATAATCTATATTGAACCAAATTTTTATTCAAATTTAATTTTATTGTAGAATAATTTTGATTTAGATTAAATGAATATAATAAAAATTTATTGATTAATATAGATTAATAATTGAAAGAAATAATAATAATAATAATACGTTTACATACATTCTTATAATAGTGTCTATGACAAAAAGAAAAATGTACAATATAAAAATCTTTTCGATATCCGTTCCCTTTTATTTCTTTATTTACCGCATAAAAAAAAAAACAACACGAACCATCAATATAAAAGATTCATTACACCGTTAAAAAGAAATATATATTGTTTATGTCAATGCTGAATGTAAAGGAAGTGCCGGTTCGTCAATAGAACCAAAATCAATAAGAATAATATGTCGAATATTTTGTGTTATTGGATTTGTATTTGTTGTTGTTGGTGTTGGTGTACTAACTATAGATGAAATTCCAACAACACGATGTTCAATAATAAAAGCAGCCTAAATAATATGTAGAATTATTATGATTTTTTTCTTTTTCATTTTATATAAAAAAAAAAAATAACTAACTCGAATTTTTTTAATATTAGAATTTTTTATTTTAATAAAACATCGAATAGCTATTTTAGCAAATTTTCTATATATAACTAAATCTTTTGAATCATTTTGACGTAATTCATCATTTATTTTTGTATCAGTTTCATTTGGTTCAACATGTGCATGTAATTGTACAGAACGTTCTTTTTCTAATGGAAATATTAATTGACTTGTTAAAATATTTTCATCTAATTGATTAATTCGTTCAATTAATTCTTTATTATTATCATTATTTTCTTCACGAATTTCATCTAATGTATATAATTTTAATATGATTTTTTCATCAAGTTGATTAATAATTGATAATATACATGGATTATTATCATTAATTGACCATGTTGGATGATGCCAAATACGTATCTAATGACAAAACAAAAAAGAAAAGGTGAACACTCTTCATTTGAAAAGTAACTCGTATCAAATTAGATGATTTTCATTCATGTATATCTAATAATTCTTATTATAGCCTTCTTGATATTCAAAATCTTATAGATTTTGTAATAATTGATTGTTCTCTGATTTGAAGTGTGTTGTAATGAAATCTGTCAATCAATACCTAAGAAAAGCTAATTATTTCAAGTACTGAAATATATTGAGTTTATAATAAATATTTTTTGAGTGAAAGATATATGTGAGTCTTTTGAAAATGGCAAAAGAATTGAGTTCTCAAATAATTAACATGTTTTATGTATATTTGGCAGTATAAGAAAGATATTATATAGTCCGTGCGTATGACTGTTTATTGTACAACTCAAGAACGCAAACAGCTAGAGACCTGCGGTTTTCATCAGTCAAAGGAGGTGATATGGGGACGTCTTTTTCTTCGATATTTTATAAGATGAAGTCATTTTAAAATCAACCCTTTTTTTACAAAACATCGAAAAAATGTACTGTCGAACGAAAAGTAAGAAAATTCAAGAGAAATTCGTATTTTTCGAGGGAGTAAATAGAGAATTGTATGAAGATAATGATTTAGATTATATATCTGAAGTCCCTCTATCCAAATCACATATTAAAACCAAAATTTCATCAAAATAATCGACCGTTATCACGCATTTTTTTCAATGTTTTGAGGAAATGATTGATTTTAAAATGAATTCGACTTGTACTATATCGGAGAAAAAGACGTCCACATGTCACCTTCTTCGACTGGTGAAAACCGCAGGTCTCTAGCTGTTTCCATTCTTGAGTTATTCAACAAACAGTCACATGCACGGACTTTTTGGACAGACTATACTTTTGAATACCAAGAAAATTATTGTAAGGATTTTTAGACATACTGTTACTATAAAATCCTCTCACTGATATTTGCCTTCTTAGAATGTTAAAACTTGATGAAAATTCAACTTTTTATATACTATTCGAAATACAATATAGATGACTTTTTTTAAAATGAAGTGTGATCATCTTATCTGATAGGTTCTTTTAAAATTTTCGTTAAATACTTCAGGAATAAAAAATAATGCCATTTGATGTAATTTAAATTTAATTAATTTTGGTGATGGTTCAGGTTTAAGTACATTATGATCACATTCTTTACAACGTTTCGATTGTTTTGATGTAAAATTTTTAGCTAATGGATAAAGTTGATCAATTAATAATGGTTGTGATTCAACAGAATTTAAACGTTGTGTTATTGTTGTTAATTTATTAAAATCAAATGTATTATTTAAAAAAAAATTTTTATCAAGTTCTTCAATATTTTCAATTGGTTCTGATGGTTTTGGTAATAAATTTGTTATATTAACAGTTTCAGATAATGATGGTGTTTTAAGAACTCCACTTGTACGTATACCACGACGTGTTAATGGTGTTAATAAACCATATTTATCTGTTGATGAACGATTTGTTGATGTTGTTATTGTATTACGTAATTTAACTGTTGTATATTTTTTTCTATCACGTTCTTGTTTTTCACGTGTTGCTATTTGTTTATAATGTTGAAGAAGTTCATTAAAACGTCCTTCATGTATATTATCTTGTGCTTTCCATGAATTTATTGTTGGTTGATCAGCAAGATGTATATCACGTGTTGACCAACGACAAACACTACATGCTAAATAATATACTTTTTTTGATGGAGTTTGTAAACCACTAACATTAGTACTATTGCTTGTATTATCATCAGCATCAGCACCACCACCACTACTACTACTAATATTTGTATTATCAGATGTAGTATTTAAATTCGATAATGGTATTGATGTTGCATTTGTTGCACGTGTTACTAATGTATGATTACATGATGGACATGAAAAACAACTTTGACAACGATTTTTTCGTGCTATTGCTTCATGTGATTGTAAATGTTCATAACAACTTGGACAAAAACGACAATCAACCTGAAAATAAAATTTCAAAAGATAAATTTTCTTAATTTTTGTAAAGATTAAAATAGTTTGATAAATTATTAAAGCACAATTTCAACAGTAAGTAATAGGAGAATAAAATTTACCTCCTTCTAGCTTGCATAAATCGTACTAGAAGCGAAGAGCTTATATAAATATATGCCACGTTCTAATATATATAAACTACTTTTCAGAGATGCCCTTGGCGATGGCGGTAGATTCTGAGCTGCGATAGACATCTCTATGACATTTCTGAATGATTAAATGCAAGCGTTCCAAGAATAAACAATTCAGCTTCCGTCAAACTGAGTCTATAAAATTGAAAAGGCAATTTTCGTTGATGTTCAGCATTATTAATGTGATAAAAAACACTTCACGTAATACTAGTTCTTTTTGAAAGAACAACATGCAAAACATAATCGAAAACTTTCGTTAGTCAATTGATCTTTTGCAAAACTCGACGTCTAATTACAAAAAATATTTAAATTTTGTCCAGTTAATTGCATATGCTGGCTTAATCTTTCGTATAGTTATAAAATAATATGAATAGAATTGTATCATTTTTTTTCAGAAGTGAATATATTTATCTACATGATTTAATTAATTATTATTTTATTTTCATAAAATTTACCTCAAGAGTAACACAATCTTTACATTTAATTTTAAGACAATGTCGACAAAAATAAAGATAACATAATGATTTAAATGATCCACAACTACATTGATATTTTACTCGATGAACATTTAATAATGTTGTCATGATTAATATAATATTTTATATCTAAAATACAAATCATTTAATATATATATATATATATATATATAATTTTTTTTGTTTCTTTTATATATATAAGTTGTAAAAAGCAAAACAGTACATAACTAAGTTTTCTACAATTTTGTTAAAGAATATATTACAAGAATAGGAACAAGAAAACAAAGACAAAGACGATTTAGCGCATGCACTTTACTATTTATTTAAAACTACAAAATAATCCTATTTCAAAATTCCCATGATACATTGATACTATTATATTTATTATTGGAATCATCTAAATAATTGATATAAATAAATTGAAATGAGTTTTTAACGATGTTTTTTTTTTCTTTCCTTACCGAATATTTTATCAATATTTGTTGTTGTTTTATTTGATTGTTTTTTTTCATAAAATCCAAGAATTTTAGCCATATCATCAGCAAGAGCATAAGGATCATTACTGATTTTTTTTAAATGTTTAACAAATGCATGTGATAATAATTCATCAATGGAAGATCTAAATAATTTTAAAATTATTAACTATTATTAGAATTTCAATGAGATGATCCTAATTCTCAAGATAATGAAGTTAATTTTTAATAAAAAATATTTTCATGTAATGAAAAATGAATTTTACCTTATATATAGCTCAAGTATGGAGTAGGGATGTACCGAGATTCTCGGTGCGGGTAGCCCGATCTCGGTTGAAAAAATAATGATTTCGACCGAGAATGAATACAGTGCTTACCTAGGATAAAGAACGAATAAGAAGTTACTTGTACTCGAGACCAAGGCTAACGGAGACCGAGAGACTCGGTTTCAATACATTCCTAATATGGAGTACGTGCATTATCGATATTATAGATCAAAGGATATTCTATAGATGTTAACAAAGCGTAAAATCATCATTTTAGTGTATTACTTTCGATTTTTTTCTAATGAAATTTTATTCGAATTTTATTTTACCTTGATTCAAGTTGTGTAGCTACACAACATTTAATAAATGAATGAAATTCTTTTGTATATCGTCGTCTTTGTATTTCTTCAACATATGCACTAGAATTATCATCACTAAGAGCAATCACTATATAAAATTTACAAAAAAAAAAACAAACAATACATAAGTCAATAATAAAATAATTCTAAAACATACTTTCTTCTGTTAGTTGAGTTTGATCAAGTAAAATTGGTTCTGAACCTTGCATTTTAGTAAATAACATCTAAACAAATTATAATACATAACAAAATTCTCCAATATGAATTAACTTGATTTCATACATGTTTCTAATGATGAGAAAATAATCGAACTCTATTATGTAACAGGTACGTACCCAGAAATTTTCTGAGGAGACGGCCCACTATGGGGAAATTTGCTGGGAAAAAACGTATACCTGTACCCCGTACAGGCGTCTTCAATCCTGAAGGGGAGGGGGCCCGAACCTCATGCCCCCCTTCGGTACGTGCCTGTTATGTGAATTTTTTCATGATTTCAAAAGCCTTTCGTTTTTCGTGTAGTTTGTATTAATAGAAATACATTTATTAACTTACACTTAAATTTCCAAATGGCATATCAATATAAGTATTACTACCATTAGCAAGTTCACATGCAACAGTACCCAAACTATAAACATCACTTTTAAAATTATATCCTTCAGCATTCTAAATAAAAATTTTATTTATTTTGAATAATAAAAAATAAAATTTTGATTAACTTGATAAATTATTTCTGGTGCTAAATATAATATATCATCTTTAAGATCATCTGTATAATCATATATTTGACGTCTTAATTTTCCATCATATGGTGATATCATTGATATACAATGAGAAAAATTATCTAATAAAACATGTCCATCATCACAAATATAAATATGTTTTGAACTAATAGCACTAGAAGATAAAACAAAAAGAAAAAGAAAAATTCATTTTCTTAATTATTAAATAAGATCTACCGATGTACAATATGTCTATCTTGTAAATAACGAAGAGCTTGTAATAATTGCCATATAATATGAGCAATTAATGGTTCACGTATACCAAATGGATGAACACATAATAGATCAGCACAAGAGCCTAAGAATACAATATAAAGAATATGGATATATTTTTTTATAATATACCAAATGCAGCATATGGTTTAACAAGATAAAGTTTTGTATCAATAAGAAAACAATCTCGAAGTGACATTAAATTATAATGATTTAATTGTTTATACCATAAAATATCTTTCTATATAAAATCAAAAAAAAAAAATTTTGATATCTTGTATTTTGTTTTACTACATACAATAAATTCACTAAGATTGGTTAATTTTTCAAGATCGACAATTTTTAAAACATATTTTTTTTCATTTTGTTCTTTATTATCATATGCTAAATAATTCATAGAACCTTGACATTCATCAACATTTGCATTAGAACGTTCTAAAATAAAGATTTAAATATTCTAAATAAAAAAAAACAATATTCTCTTACTTAATGTATCAATAATTCGATATGTTAAATAATAATCGTTTGACATTATTATTATTATTATTATTTTTAATCTAAAATCACAAAATTAAAATTGAAAAAAAAAAACTTCATTCATTCCCAATGATCAAGTATTTGATTAAGTATATTTTTAAATAATTTCATTGTTTCACACTCTAATATTTTATCTAAACCATGATCAACTTGTTGAATACCTTGATCAAGTATTGTATTTAAATTATTATCAATTGGTAATCGACCTAAAAATGGTATTGAATATTGTTCAGCTAATAATAAACCACCACCTTGTGCAAATATATTTGTACATTCACTACAATATGGACATACATAACCACTCATATTTTCAATTAAACCAATTATATGAAAAGATGTTTTTTGACAAAATGTTATTTCACGTCGTACATCATTTATTGATAACATTTGTGGTGTTGTTACAAGTATTGCACGTAAAAAATCTTTTGCATGTATTTGTTGTTTAAGTACAGTCATAACAGCAATATGTTCATCAGATGTACCTGGTGGTGTATCAATAATAAGATAATCAAGTTCACCCCATTTAACACCCATTAATAAACGTTGAATCATAGCTATTTTTCGTGGTCCACGCCATATAATTGCATCATTTGAATTATCTAATAATAATGCCATTGACATTAATTTAAATCTTGAAGAATCATTTGATGTTGAAAATATATCGATTGGTGTCATACCTAAATTTAAGGATAATTAATACATTTTCTCGAAAACAAAAGTAAGTTTTAAGACGAAATATTTTATGAAAAATATTGAATAGAAAAAAACAAGCGTAGTATTAAAGTTACAAACACTTCTTTTTTGGCCTTCGATCAATTAAGTTCATCTAACTAGCAAACTATTTTAAATTCGATAAGTTCCTTAGAAAAAGTACTGAACATGTTTCAATTGATCAATCGCTATCTTGAATGATGAATTCAGAGATGGACAAAGTCGCACCGCGCCTACCCGCGCCGTTGCTCACGCCTACGCTACACTAGTCTGAGCTTCGATGAGCGCATGCTTAGAGCATCCCGGTATTCGGTGGAGTTTGAGAAACTGATTGGTAGAGCAAAGAGAAAGAGAGATGTGCGTAGCGCCTAGGCGCGAGCAGTGGCGCGGGGCGATTTTGTCCATCTCTGTGATGAATTATCACAATCATACTGATTTCGCATTCTCTCAGGTCTTTATATGTTAGCAAATATATATTTCTATAAAATACTTTTGGATTTATTTAGATTATAGATTTTGTTAATAATTTATTCCGTTTTCTAGAAATGAATTTTTAAGATTTTCATATTAAAATGTTAATATATATCTATCGTATAAATTAAAATGATTATATTTTACTTAAAATAGAAACCTTACTACTTTGTAAACGATGCTATATGTTGTATAATTTAGACTAATTAAATAAAAACTTTATTGATCTCATATTTTATTCAGTATGATGGATAGTGATTTGCTACAATCGTCATATGATTAACATTATCAATTTATAATTTTGAAAAATAATCAATATTAGCTGTTTGTAAGCTTATGACAGAGAGATAATAAGTACATGTAGTGCAAGCAAAAGTATTATATTTGTAATTCTAGATAAATACTTTTGTACTTAAACTTAAGTACAACTTAGCACCGTTTTTTTTACTTGAAGTATAGATAAAATAAATTTTGTCAATATTCTCGTATAATTCTTCACCATTGATAGCTATCGAGTTCAGGTTTTAGCCATTTGATAGAGCGGCACGGGAGGCGTCTATCTATATGAGAGACTCATTAGGATCAAAGAAGTTTTTTTTATGGTACATATTTAAGTGATACGAGTTTTCGTTACCAATTTTCATTAGTTTTCATAGAGACTTAGGCTTAAGTTACATGAAAATGTACCTCGGGCACCCTGAATTTAAGTTAAAATCTCAGGATTTTGACGAACTATCGTATTTGAGACAATGATAGAAAGACCTGAAAATTTTATGACAGATACAGTACCCTTCGAGCTACATTTTGGTGTAATTCAAGCCTAGATCTCTATGAAAACTAATGAAAATTGGTAACGAAAATTCTTGTCAATTAACTATGTACCATAAAAACCTTTTTTGGTCCAAATGAGTCTCATGTAGAGAGACGCTCCCCGCGTTGCTCTATCGAATAGCTAAAACCTGAACTCGATACCTATCAATGGTGAAGAGTTATTCGAAAAATAGTGGTTGGCATTTAAAAAAAATCTGACAATACTTTCCAAGTAAAAACTACAAATATTTTCGTCTGAGTTCCAGCTTATTAAGATATATTATAGTGTGTTGAAACTTGCTTTAGATATAGTGGTGTATACAATATACGTATTTGCCAGAGGATCTGGTGATCGAATTTTTCTACTTCTAGTTCTCACCGCTGAAAATTAACTTCCGATATTGTTCCTCTAATGATCGATTATCCTTCGAAAACAATTTTAGTCTACTGAAGTTTTTTTTCCGTAACGTATTTTATGTAAAACTAAATCACATATATGACTCTCAAATAGTCATTGTAACAAATTTTTTATTATACCTTCTGCTGTTTCATAAACAACATTCGATTTGGTATTTTTATCAACACCAAACATTCTTGGAATGGATGGACCACATAAATCAACATCAAGTAAACCAACTCGAAGACCACTTGAATAAAGTGATAAAGCAAGTTGTGCAGCTACAGTTGATTTACCTAAAATTTCAAATACAAAAAAAAAATCATTGTATTCCCAAAAAAATCCTGTATACACACTAACCAACTCCTCCTTTGCCTGATAAAACCACAATAACTCGTTTAACATTATCTAAACCAGACATATCTACAAATTGAAACAAACTTTATCTTTCAAATGTCATAATTATATATAAGAAAAGAGAAGAAAAAAAAAGAAAGATGAAGAAATAACATTATATGTATGTATGTTCATTGTTTTCATTGGGGTTTTTTTTTTACAACACACATACGGTAATAAATATAAACAAGACACATAAGCGCATATACAGAAAAAGAGGAAAAAGAAAAAAAAATATATATGTATACTGTCAAACATTTATGTTTTTATTTTTTTCTTGTTTTTATACAAAACCGAATATTTTTGTTTTAATAGCATACTGTAATTTTAATTTTAAAATTGTTTTTGATGAATATAATGGAACATATAGACGACTAATACATGTATTTGCTGTTGGTAAATGTTGATCATCAGCTGGTCGAATGGTAACAGATGGTTGAGGTTGAAATCCACCTTCTGATGCTGGTAATGCAGGGCTACCAGTCCAAAAATAGACCTAATTTTTTTTTTGATAAGAAAAAAAAATGTTTTATAAAAAAAAAAAAAAAATTCTTATTTTTCGTCTTACTAAATCTTGTCTTTCAATAGGATTAAATTTTTCTAAGACAGACCAAAACCATTTTTTAAATTGATTTATACGTTCATTGATTTCACCTAATAAAATCAATAAGAAAAATAAAAAATAGATTTTATGTTTTTAATTCACATACCACTTTCATCATTAAATGTTGTATATGTCATTAATGTTGTTATATTTATATTACTTGTACCATTAAGAAGTAAACGAAAATCTTCAGGACTTAAATAATCAAGTGATGTTGATGGTAGAACATCAAATACACCCAAACGTAAATGCTTAAAGTATTACAAAAAAAACAAAAAAAAATTAAGATTAATTTTATTTAAAATTAAATTTTAATGAAATTACCTGAAGAGATTGTTCAACAAGATGAATCATTCGAAATTGAGCATAACGTTTTATAAATTCATATAGATTAGAATATGTTACATCTTTTGATGAACCATTCGGTATTAAATCATACGTTTCACCACCCTATAATTAAAAAAACAACAATATATGACATAATCATTTGTTTCTAAGCAAAAAAAAACAAAACATTTATTGGAGGAAGATGTTTTCAATAGATTTTATTAAATTTTCGGTATAACAAATTTTTAACATACACAATTGAAGTCGTTCTTGTCTACTTAATAATCCATCTATTAAAATTTCTATCTATCTCAATATACAAATGTAAAGAAGGGTAATCGTAAGTTTTCGATTGGTGTAGAGCACCACCTATAAAATTCAAATCTAGATCAGTTAGCCATGTACCTTATCCAACCGACAGATTCCTCCACCTATGTATTAATATCATTCAGTTAACGAGATAAATCGCTCCACTAGCTTTTGACTCATTTCCCAGCTGTTCATTACTCCCTAACGAAGGAACTGCTCGGATTATATACTTGCTGTTGAGGCTCATGTACATTACCAAGAAAGTCTCGGACAAAAATAAAGTTTATTCGTATTCTGTAAATAGGATATTCTATTCAAAGAAACTCATTGGTATGAACTCTTTTAGAATTTTTCTAATATTATCGAGATCTTAATATGGACTATTCCGGTTGTGATCTTTGTACAAATTTTCAATTTGAAATTCTAAAATAAGTTTTTCAAATGTGTTTAGAAAATTTCATTAAGAATATCAAACTATAGTTCGAAAGTTTTGGAATACAACAGTCTCTTATCTTATATCAATTTAAAAATTTGAATATATAATGTGTTTTTTTTTTCTTTTCAATTTCGAAAAGAAATACTAACCTCTTTTTCAGTAACATTCATTGAAAATGTTAAATGTAAATCATTAATATAATCTGGTCCATTTTTTTCTGCATCATATGCAGTTCGACGTAAATTTTCATACATAGTAGAATCAAAAAAAGCTAAATCATGCCAACGTATAGGTCGATTTAATATATATTTTATTACATGACGACATAATGGTAATGGTAAAAGTTCATTTTGTAATAAACATAAACCAATTAATCTAAAGTTACAAAAAAAAAGAAAAATTAAACAATATCATTTTTTTTTTATTTTTTATTTTACCTTCCAACATTTCGATAAGCACTTAAACGTTCCGAAGTATATTTTCCTGGTCTTGGTGCATAAACACCTTTTTTATCTGGTTGCCAAAATAAAGGTGCATATTCATTTAATTGTTTATCTAATATTAAAATCTTATTATTATTATTATTATTATTATTTAATAAACGTTCATTTGTTATTAATGTCTCATTTTGTTGTATATCACGTATATTTGATGTTGTTAAAATATTCATAGCTTCATCAATTTTATTTCTTAAATCTTCATCAATATTAATTATACGTTGTAATTGTGATGTTGGTAAACCTTCTAATAACATTCCAGTTATTTTTTCAACATGAATTGGTTGAATAGCTGCAACTTTTGGATAAATACTAAGACCTAATTTTATTTTAATTGGTGTCCAATGTTCAATTATAGATGAATCAGAATTAATTGTTGTTGTTGTTGTTGTTGAATCTGTTGATGATGATGATAAATTTAATTTAAATGGACGTGCATCAGCTGAAAGAAGCATAGATGATGAACGTCGATCACTACGTAAATATGTTGCTAATGCTGTACGTCGTTCACGTGTTAAACGTTGTTGTTGAGATTGTGAAGATGATAAAGAACCGGATAGAGTTTGAGCGGATGATGATACATTATATGTACCTAAGTCAAGTGTAGGTAATTTTTCTTCAGATAAAATAGCCTAAATAAATAAAGAAGGTAATAAGAAGAAGAGAAAAAAACAAACGAATTGGTGCTTCCTGCAGAGATTCTACTTATTTATGGTCGTGAAATTCTGTTTCGATTACGAGTAATGTCTTGTAATTGGATCGAATACTCAAGGTTATATGAGATTTTGACATTTTAAAATATCTCTGCTTTATATATATAAAAGTATAGGTATGAAAACTAGTTCGATTATGATTGAAGAATTAAATTATTCTTTTCATTTAGAGAAATATGAATTTTCTATCTTACTTCAACAATTGATGCATAAAAACTTCTTGCAACACCAGTTCCTTCTCCAGGTTCATCTTTAAATGTAACTTTAACACGTTGTACAGCTAATGGTGGTATAGATGATGATGATGAATTTATATTTTGATTACGATAATAATATGAATTAAGTGTTCGAAATGTTTTTTGTATTAATGATATACGATCACGGTCCATCTAAAAATTTATATATGAATTATTTAATAATAAAATGAAAAATAAAGAAGTTTTTTTTTTTTCTTAATATTAAATTACCGCTTCAAAACGAATATCTTTTTGATGTGTATTTTTAAGTCTTTCCATATCATGACGAAAACGTTGTTCACGAGCAGAAAATCCACTTGATTCATTTATTATTGAACCAGGTTCATTACCAACATCATCCAAAAATAATTTAACAAATAATTCTATTGAAAATCTCCATCGTGCTAATAAATATTCATATGAACCATTTAATAGGATTGAATGTGATATTGATTGTCTAGAGAAATAAAATAGAAAAAAAAAAACGACATTCTTTTTTTCTTGTAGAAAACTAATAAACAAACCGTTTTTGAGATTTATTAGATGGTACAAGACCAGCACTTAAATCAAGTAATACATCAACAGCCATACCTTAAAAGAAAATCAAACAAATATATATGAAATAGTATTTAGATATCATTGTCAGAACATTCTTGAAGTTAACTAAAAATCCTATCGTCATACATATTTTCATATTTAAATGAAATACTTCTGGAGTTAAAATGTGAATCACGATGTGTAACAGCTGTTGCTAAGTATAGGAAGGTTATTTGATTCTATCTATTTTGAAATATAGAGAGATGTACGAGAGTATTTTTGTTTTTTGACTCGTGTTCTACTAACTATTTCTTATTTTTAGTCAATGAATAGCTTTTTAAGTTATCTATTTGTCCGCATACGGAAAATTCCAAAAAAAGAAATTTTTTTTTGTGGTAATTTTGCTCATGGAATATCGCTCGCAAACTCAATATTTTGACAAGCAGCATTTTCTTCAGCTGAAACTTGAATGATTAGAACTGCTTACGAACGAAATTCTACTATTGAGTGTTCCAGTAAATACCTGAAAATGGGTCAAGAATTACGTAAAACACCCGTAACCGAGCTCGTGGGATCAATTTATTCAGACTTTTTTCTTTTTTTATCCCAAATAATTAATCAATAGAAAAAAATTCGATCTATCTCAAAATATAATAAATTCAATTTAATTCTAATACTTACGATCATCATCTCGTGTTTTAATATTTGTTTTATCTTGAATATCTATGAAATAGAAAAAAATTATTCTATATACATATTTTTAATTGAACACTTTATATCTTACTTTCTTGTGTTGTTTGATTAAATAAATTTAAATAGTTTGGTTGTAAAAAATTTGGTATTGAATATTCTCGATTAGATAAACTAAGTTGTGATGGTAAATGTGAATATTTTTCAGCTGTTTGATCATAAAGAAATCTTCCAAATAAATCTTCTTTTCTATATATTGGTTGAAGTAATTGTGGTCGACATGCTAATGGTAATGAATCATCAATTGTTATTTGAAATGGATCAGGTCCTAATGAACTAAGACATAATGTTGATGATGAACGATGAAAAAATGAATCATTTGATGTTATTCGATTAATATCATTAATATTTTCATTTGTATTTTCTTTTCGATATATTTTTATTGTTGATTGATTTATTTCATTTAAACCATTTTCACGAAAATAATATATAAATCCATCAAGTAAATAAGCAAGATGTTTATATGATAATACATCAATTAATGGTTCTTGATCACCATGTTCATGTGTTGAACGCATTAATGATAATGAATAATTAAGAAAATCAAGACGATTATTTATTGGTTTATCTTAATAGAAAACAAAAAAGAATTTTTAAGATTTCTATTATAAAATAGATGTGATTATAAGATTTTATCTCATGAATAGAATATATATGTAGATGCTTATTTGAGAAAGACTCCTCTCTCTCTATCTAAACAATGTACGGAGTAGAAATATACATATATATATATTGTTTTATAAATTATCTTTACCATTTGTTGGTAGATTATTTGTTCGATTTGTTGTTGATTTTTTCTTTGTTTCAATTTGTGTACGTTCAATAAGATTTTTAAGAAAACGATTACCATGAAATGTTGTATCATGTTCATTATGAACTAAATTACTTAATGTCATACCAAAACGTATTTGTGATTCAAATGAATCCATTACTGTTGCAAACCATTGCCAACTTGGTAATAAACATTGTTCAATTTCTTTCTAAAAAAAAACAAAAAAAGAAACAATTTTC
Organism: Rotaria sp. Silwood1; assembly: GCA_905250075.1. Classification (NCBI taxonomy): domain Eukaryota; kingdom Metazoa; phylum Rotifera; class Eurotatoria; order Philodinida; family Philodinidae; genus Rotaria; species Rotaria sp. Silwood1. The sequence goes on along the minus strand of CAJNOP010000073.1, from coordinate 272,045 downwards.
TCTTCTTATTTATATATTAAAAATTATTTTACTTGTATATTATCAAAAGTATTTTGTTCATCGATTGTAGTTGATGTTGTTAAAACATCATGATATAGAGATGAAGCAGATAAAGTTGATGGCCATCGAACAAGTAAATCAGTTATTTGTCGAATAAGAATACCAAAAGCTCTTGCTAATAATGAATTAGTTATATTAATTGATATATTATTTGTTTGTTGTTGTTGTGATGATTGAGATGTTTGTTGAGAAGATGTTGGTTGATTTATATTTGATGTAGTAGTTGTTATCGGAGTTGTTTGACGTCGAGAAGGATTATCACCAAATATTGAACCTAGAAATAATATTGAAATCTTTATTAAACATATTTCCTATGAAATAGAATTCGTTAGTTTGAAAATTTCTCGAACTGTATTTCTAAGTTCAACGAAATTATTTAGTATAAGTCTAATAGCTAACTTTTGTACTGAGATTATTATTAATACTAGTTGTAGCTCTAGGTAGAAGGAAAGTCCTTGTAAATACGTGTTGAAGGAAGTAGAGCCATTCAGCTAGGATGGGTTAAATTAACAAGACTAGGAACAGTCAATCAGGTTAAGAACAAAGTTGATCACCTATGACGGGAAAGTTATTGAAAGAAAAAGTGAAGTGTTGAGTTTCGATGTGAAATTTTTCCTATAGATAGATTTTATGGCCCTTATTGAAAGCTTCTTTTCTCCAGATATTGAATTTTCAAGAAACTATCATATATCATGGTATTTGACTTTCTTTGAAATCTCAATATCTGTAAAGACAAAAGCTTTCAATAACGGTCATAAGACCTGTTGATAAGAAAATTTTCAAATTGAAATGTTGTACTCTGATTTTTCAATAACTATCTCATAATAGAATTTTCCTTGAATAATTCGAGATACATATCAATATTACAAATTTTCTAATTAAAAAAATTTTTTCAACTAACCAGTAATTGCTGTTCTATTTGTTAATCGTGGTATATTCAAATGACTAGTTGTTGAATTAACTGTTTGTGTATTTGATCCTGTTGAATTATTATTTGTTGATGATACAGAAGGTAATCGATCATTTGTTGTTGTTGCTGTTGTTGTTGTTGTTGTTGTAATAGGTAAAGTATCTCTTGTATCATCAAATATCATTGGTTCATGTTGACTTGTTTCATCACCTTCACCTAAAACACTATCACTTCTAACACTATCAGCATCATCAGATTCTGAATTATCATCATCAGAAAATAATGTCATATGTTCACTTCCAGCTGTTGCTGATGTTCTATGTGTATTTGTATTTAATGCACTATGATTACTTTCATTATCTGTATCAGATTCTGCAAGTAATTCTAATTCCATTTCACTTTCATTATCACTTAAATTTGATGTAAGATTTTCATGTAATGATGCTGTTGTTACATTTAAATTATTGATTGGATTAATTATTTCATGTTGAGATTCATGATCAAAATTATTATTATTATTATTATTATCATCATCATCATCATCATTATCATCTCCTATTAAATCAATATTTGTATTATCATTATTAATTTCATTTATATTATTTGGATAACGTTGATATGCACGATAATATTCTGAATCAATATTAAATATATCATCAAGACTTTGTAATATATCTGTTTGTGTTGATAAAAGATTAAATATAGCTATTGGTTTAGTAATACCATGACGAACAGGTGAAAGTAATAAATCAGACATTTGTACAAGTGCATGAACAGATATTAATGTTAATGTTTGAAAAACACGTTTACATTGTACAAGTATTAATTGTGATATTGTTAATGTTGATGATGAAGATAAATTTGTATTTGTTATAGTACGTTTTATTGTTGAATTTGTTGTTGTTGTTGTTGTAGAAATTTTATCAGATGGTATTTGAAGACTTAATATAATAAATAAACGAATAATACTACGTACAAAACGTGCTGATACATAATGAGCTATATCATAATTTGTTGGATTTGATAATTCACGTAATAATGTATTTAATAATAAATCAAGAAGATCATTATTATTTGAAATTTTTGATGTTGAATTTGTTTGTTTAATTGTATTACATTTAACAATAAGAAAATATGTAAAACGATCTAATTGACTTGTTTGTTGTTGTTCATCTAAAGAAAATATATTATCATTATTATTATATGTTGACATTATAGGTGGACATGTTAATCTAAGAGAAGATGTATGTTTAGTTTTTAATATTATAGTTGGATCAAAATCATCAGGACAACCACATAATAACATAGATTTAACACTTGGCCAATCAGTTAGAATTAATTCAAGAGCACGACGACCTTTAAAACAAATAAAATATATTATATACATGCAAAAGTTTTTATGAAGTTTAACAAAAATTTTCTCTTTTCCTTCATTTTATATTACATCTTTCAATACAATTGAGTAATACTACAAATGAATTAGTTTGACAGATTGATTAGAAAACATTATAAAAGTATAAGATAATCTAATCAATAGTGTTGACTGATTGTATTGAACGATGTATATTCTTGATTGAAACAACTTATCATCAATCATATATGATACTGAAATACAATATACATGTTTCTTGTATTACAATACAAGTTATCATTTTTTATATTTTTGGAACATAATTTCAATGTTGATATTTTTTGAGATTTCCAAGCACTCTAATTAAATAAGTGTGATGGTATATTTTCGTGTGATTTATGGAAGCAATAATGTTCATTTATACAATTACGAAGATATATCACCGTATTACTCAACTGTATGAACTAATTTCCGGGACAAATAATTACATAGAAAAATATTGATAGAGACTAATGTAGTTTGAAAACGAGGCAATTCGCGATACTATATTCGTTTAAGAACGACAGACCATGAAAATAGGCAATTAAAATATATTTATTTTTGCCTGCACGATCGATTAATCACTTTTGGCATCGAACGCTATGCATCATGTATACGTTCTGAATGAATGCTATTCTATAAGATTCGAACCAACCTATCCTTATGCTCAACATTTGTTTACACTATCGTAAATATATCTCGTTAGTCATAAGAATCGACAATAGAGTACATATCATACCGACGGGTTTTTATCTAATTTGAATCACATAAGTTCATAAATCTATATTTTTCTTTTTGAATAATCAAATTTTAAAATAAAACTTACAAAATTGTAGTGGTTCTAAATGATGATCAGGCATATTATTGATTTGAACATTTGTTTCTAAATCAATAGAATTCGATGTATTATTTGTATTTGTTATTCCTGATGATGATATTTGATTTTGTAATTTTTTTACTAATGGATTTAAACCAGTTATAATTGATGTATTATTTAATAATTGTTCACGTGTTTTTCTTGCTTGTTGTTGTAATAAAGAAGTTGTTGATGTTCGAACAAATTGTTGTTGTTCAATAATTTGTCTACCAACTGTTTGTACAAGAAATAATAATAAATTTTCATAACGTGAATTTTTTATTTCAATAAGATTTGTTTCATTTAATAATAATTTAAATAATTCAAAACGTTTTTGTTGATCACCAGCTATTAATGATTTACATTTACATAATTCCCAACAATCACAATATGCTGTTGGTGATGTACGTTTTAAACGACAATCATGTCCTTTATGACATGTTTGTGCACATTCACTACAACAACATAATGTACCTGATAAACCACATGTTTTACATTCAAATATAGCTTGACTTATATGTTCTTCACCTGTCCATGTAAATGAACATGTATCATTTGTACATATTGTATATAATGGTGAATAATCAGAATTATTTGATGTTAATGGATAAATCATACGAAGTAATATATTTTGATATGATATTTTTATATTTTCAAATGTTGATGATTCCAGAAAAAATTGTACTGATGATGATTGTTCATAAGATGTTTCATGTTTAGCTATTTTCATAGCATATTCAAATAAAATTAATGCACTATGATAAGCACGTGAATTAATAGCATACATAAAAGGTGTTTGTCCTTCAAAATTTTGAAAACTAAGTAATGATAAAAGATGTTCTTGAAATAATGGATAATCAAGAAGAAGACGAAGAATTTTTATTGCACGTAAACGTTTTTCACGTTCATCATATTTACATGATGACCATACAGTAAAATCATTTGAATTTGAACGTATTGAACGTGTTGTTGATGTTGTATTAAGTATAGAACCATTTGAATGATTTGTTTGTTGTTGAATAACTTGATTTTGAAGATATTGAATTTTTGATGATAATGTTGTTGATGTATATGATGGAGATAATGAACCAGCATTTGTTGTTGTTGTTGTTGTACCATTTGATAAACTCTGAAAACAAGGAAAAATTTTTGATTGCAAATCAGAAACTAATATTAAGGATATCGTATAAATTAATGAACTGTAAATTATTAAAGGTTAGAAGACATATTATAACTCATAAACGATTTATCGGTTAATTATTTTCCTTTGTTAGTCTTTTGTTCTATCGGTAACAGTAACTAAATAAAACTCGGTAGCTAACGCTGAAAATTTTTAGCAAAGTTTCTTAACCGCAAAACGAAAACGATGGTAAGATCTTCACAAATTTTTAACAATCAAATATCTACTTAAAATCTTTCAGTCATCCGCAGCGGCTTACACCTTCAATCACTGCCTCTCGAAGTTCCAAATTTTTACCCTTGTATTTCAACACTTCTTTTAGATCATGTTTTGCAAATGTCTTACTCTATAAAAATTTGATGCTGATTCAGGTGGCATTATTGGAGATGATAATGATTGTGCATCTGCAGAAACTGAAGATTCATTTGATGATGGTGGCGGTGGTGGCCATGTATTAATAGACTGTTCAGTTGATGAATTATTTATTCGTGTTGTAGTTGCTTCATTATGATCTGTATTTGTTTGTGAATGAAGAAAATCAATAGCAAATGAAATACGTTTAAGATTATTATTTGTTTCATTTTGAATTTGTTCATCATTAATTAAATATTCTTTATTTGTTATTGGTATTGCAATATGAACACAAGCATGAAATAAATTTCTATAACCATCTATACGTTCATTTAAGATTAATTTTAATAAATCATAATTTTTATTTATTTCAATATCATTTAATATTAAACGTATTTTATCAATATCATAACGTAATATATGTGGTATTAAAATACCTTTTTGTATTTGCATTATATTTAATATAATATGATTTTTATTTGTATGATCATTAATTTTTAATGGAATTATTCCTTGTGAAAAATAATTTATTGGTAATAAATTTTTCCATTGTGGATCTTTTATATTTGTATTATCTTGATTATAAATTAATGGATAAATTAAATGATTACTATCAATTAATATACGTGGTATATCAATAGAATTTAATGTATATAAATTTATTAAATTTTTATTTTCACCAATAAATGATAATAATGATTGACGATTATTAATTAATGGTAAATTATTTTGTCGTATTGAACGACATAAACCATTATTACTTCCAACTTCATACATAATATAGGATATAGTTGTATCACGTAATTGTAATGTATGAAGATCTAAAACAAAGACCAAGAAATAATAATAATAATAAATGATTCATATATATAAAATTCTATTTACTTACAATCTTTATCAACTGAATATGTTAATAATGTTCCATATTCTAATGATATTCGTTTTGCATTCGAAAGTGATAATGTACAATCTGGAGTTTTTGGAACTTGATTACCTTTAACGACCTATATAGAAAAACAAAAAAAACGAAAGATGAATTTATTTTATTACATTTTGAAGTAAAACCTTTCATGGAATAGAAAATTCTCTTATAAGGAATGATGGATTAGACTTAGTAGACCTCTTGTAATATATCATTTTGTAAAGAGTTCAATGCTTTATACTAATATATATATTAAAATCATCATAAAAAAATGAACGAAAGTGAATTTCAAAATTTTATTTGAATGAAAATTACATATAGTTATTAATTTTAATTTTAAAAGTATACTGAGTGTCTCTGTAGACTTTATAATGAAAATGATTCAAACAAAAAAATCTATTATGAGAAGATTCTTAATTCTTTTAGTTTTATATTAAATTCAACCTACTAGAAGATCATCTTTTCGTAAAATTCGACAATTTTCAAGATTATTAGCATCAATATTTGTATCATTAATATCATTATTTTTTGATGGAAATTTTACAAGTACAAGTGGACCATCAATTTTCATCACTTTTCCAATAGGTGCAACACGACAATCTTCAATAAAAATGACTTCATCTAATGGCCAATATTCTTCATCTTTAATTTTACTGTGTTGTTGTTCATTTGATTCATTATTATCATTAATTGTTGTTAAAAATAGATTTGTTCCTGTTGTTGAATTTGTATTATGTTGTTTTTTACGTTTTAATGATGATGCAAAACTTGTATTTGAATCAACACTACATGTTGATGATGCTGGTGATGGTGGTGGTGGCATTTCTAATGAACTTTTATCATCATTATCATTTTTTTGTATTTTATTTGTTATTAAATCAAATGTTTTTATACGAAAACGTGCTGTATTTGATAATATCCATGCTTGTTCCATTAATTGTCCTAATTTTGGTTGTCCATCATGTATATAAAAAGCCCAAGCACCTTGATTATAATATGGATTTGATATTAAACAAACCGAACAACCAACTGTTATAATTTGTTGTTGTTGTGTATTTGTACGATTTTTATGACGTGTTTTATCTTTTAAACGTTCAAGTAATTTTTTACGTGGTTTATATGGTAATAAACCATACCAATATAAATCATTTGTATCTGTACGAAATATTGTATATAATGGTGATGTTTGTATATCAATAATACGTATTGATGAAAAATCTTGTAATGAATGTTGATATTTAAGATTAACTTGTGTACCTAATGATTCATCAATCCATGTTGCTATACGATTTGTTTCTGTTAATATTGATGCACGAATAATATTAGCAGATATATTTATAAGTTTTTCATTAAATAATTGTAATATTAATGTTTTTGGATGTTTTATTTGTATATTATCATAATCTTGATATGGATAATCATCATGCCAATTCCATTGACATAATTGTCCATTTGTATTTATAGCAATTAATTCTGAATAAAGACATGCTATATGTGTAAAACGTGGATAAATATTATCAGAATTTGAATCAGTCCAAAATTGTAATTGTTCACCAAATATAATTGGATTTTGTGATGATGTTACATTTGTTGTTGTTGGAATTGATCCTGGTGCAGAATTTTGATGTTGATAATAATGTTGTTGAGATTGATCTTTTCGACTAGATGTATTTGTTTTTGTATTTGAATCTTTAACTAAAGATAAATCATCGGGTTTTAATTCACGATCGATACGACCGAAAAGTTCTTCACGTAAAGAACCATCAAGCCAACGTGGATCATAACGATTTCGTTTACGATCACGATCATTAGATGTTGTTGAAGATGTAACAACAGTTGAAGGATTTGTAGTTGTTGATGATTGTTCACTAACATTAGAATTTATTGTCGATGAAGATGAAGGATTATTTACTAGAATCAAAATTATTGTTGAAAAATACTTTTCCTATCTAAAGATATATTATGATATGTTCTATTTAGACTACTGAATAACTCAATAGATAGGGCGTGTTATGCACGTATGTCAAAAGTGGTACTGTCTATTGATATTCCAGCGGTACAAAATAGAATCTGCAACACTCTCACAAGTAAATACCTGCACAACGGGATACATGTGTGGCTCTTCTCTTTACTCTCACATCCGTACTGCAGTGCTGTAAGGGTGAATGGTTGGTTTGGAGTTTTTTTGCGTTACTTCCATGTTCTTTTTCGTAAATCAAACACTTTTTAGTGATATTGAAAGCTATTTTTTTCTAAGGAGGCATGCATCGGAATTATAAATTCGTGATAGCACTCAGAACAAATTTCATTATACTACATTGATATTAAATTATGTTATCGAACATAAGTCGAACAATTATTTAGCATTACAATTCATAAATAATGTCCGTGTCTTTCGGACGTTTTATCTGTGCATAAAGCTTATACAGAATTTTTAATTCTATTAACTGATCTGTTCATCATCAGTAGAAAGGAAACTTATCGAATTAATCGAGGGTTTGACTTGACTATTATATGATTCACAAAGGATAGAATGACTCATGCCAATTTACTACTTATAACTCTGACTCGACCAAAACCGTGCTTTCTCCATACAATAGTGAGAAAACCGCTTGCGAGCATATGATTGGTTAGGTGCTTTTATTTTGCAACCAATCAGACTTAAGTAGACTTTTCACTTAAATATTGAGAGACAACATCATATTAAGTTCCTACTAAAAAGTTTTAGAAAGCTGTTAGATTTCAGTCGAAATCGCATTTCCTTGTTAATGTAAGAGGGCTCAAATTGCCTATAGCAACCATATCGGTTGTTAGAATTACAAAAACAATCCTTAACCTATAGGAAAAAAGTATGGCATCATTTTTTTTAAAACATTTCAAACCGTTGATTTTGTTTAAAAATTTAACAACATGAAATATTACAAATAATAAATACATACCATTACTAGCGATTCTTGCTGAAACAACTCTACGTTGAATATTACTATATCGTAAAGCAAAATCAGAATCATCAAAAAATTCCGATTCAAGTATAATTCCCGGATGTTCATTATGTGAATTAACATCAAGTAATGAAATTAGATCAGCTGAAAAAAATAAAATTTATTTATTTATAATAAAATAAAGAAATAATATCTACCTCCAACATAATCATCATCAAAATCTTCATCACCTTCATTATCACGTGCAAGTAAATTATTTACAGCCAAATTAACATCTAAATTCTATTTATAAAACAAAAAAAATATACGAATTAATAAATATTTATTTATTTTGTTTTAAAAATTCAACGTACTGTTCTTTGTAATTCTCGTAAAATAATATTTCGTGATTTTCCTTGAAGAACAACTTGAACCTTTGAAAAGAATTAAATTTCATTAAAAATATCATTAGAAAATTGCTTTTTTCTATTACTTGTTCAATTAATTCTTCAGGTACACTTGATGCTGGAATTAATGGTCGTGAACCAAATATAATTCCAGTTCGTCCACGTGGTGTACGAATTAAATGATGTCGTCGATTTAATGAATAACCAGCTTGTAATTGTGGTAATAAATCAATTTGTCCATTTGTACTCGTTACAGGAGCTATAGATGATGATGATGATGATGATAAAACAAGATTTTCAAATGTTGGTCGATCAAAATTATTTATACGATGAATTAATTGACGTGATTGTGAACGAGTTATTTGAGAAGGTGCTTGTTTAACTTTTGGTTTTGTTGTATCTGTTGAATTTAATTCAATTTTATCAGCTTGTATACGAAATGGTACTCGACAAATTCGACCATCCTAAAATTGAATAATCAAAGATATAAAGAATCGTGTCGGATTAGACTACTGATTTCGAATTGAGAAAAAGAAATATACTATATTGTAGAGTAAAAGCCAACGCGGTGTGATCAATGTGGTTCTTTGATATCAGTCGAAAATGTTTGTAAGAAATTTTCCGTACAAACAGTTTTGCCGAGCGATATTTACCATCTCCAATCCTCTTATTTTTGGTAATAAAAAATGCGATTTTTTTAATATTTTTCAACTGATTTTCAGTAATAAGTGAGTGTCCATGTCGATCATAGAAGTAGTGAATAGATGCTAAACTCTCTCAGAAATTAATCGAAAAAACTATATGAAAGTTTTCCAAGATGAGTGTCTGATACTTAAAAGATTCTTACATTGAGAAAATTTCATCAGTTTTCACCTTTGACTCTTAAAAGCCGATTCTGATACTAAATTCAAAAAAAAAAGTAGCTATGGCTCATGTTGGAGAACTTGTACGTCTATGGTGCTCATCATTGAAGACACAAGGGCTCACTATTAGTGAGACACAGTGACAAAGGATTCAAAAACTCGTACTGTTTTCTATCAAAAATACAATGATCGGAGATATTAAATATATATCTCTATAAAATTGTATATAAGAAAGATTTCTTACCAACACTTTCGACTAATACTAAGGACCACAATGATTCTGCTGTGGCTCAATTTACTCTACAGAATCGTATATTTGGTTTCTACACTCGGAATAGGTCAGTTAATTCAATAGAATCGTTTTCTTTTTTTTTTAATAAAATAAAATTTTACTTGAAGTAAAAATGCGATATGTCTTGATGAAACTACTGCTTGTTGTACAGCAAGATTTGTAAATGGAGCAAATACATTTGAACATGTACAACCATTGGTTGTTATTTGATCTGATATATCTTGAAGTCTATTAATAAAATAAAAATTTATATTTCGATTAACAAAAAAAAAAAACAAAGAATTTTACTTCGATTCAAAATTTTGTTCGGTAATTGGTGATTGTTGAATAAATACATGTGTTGAATATTCCATAAAACAAAAACAAATGATTTATCTGAAATAAAAATATTTATTTTTATTTTTATATATATATAAATAATGATATTATTAAAGCAAAAATAAAACATATATATATAAAATTATTCGGGAAAAATTTTAATTGGAATATCAAGTTCAAAATTATGTGATGTAAACAATTCATCATTATTATCCTTAAATAATGTAAATGAACCACGTTCATCAATTGTAACAGCTGGAAGAATTGTTTCTCGAGACTAAAATAATAATAGAAACAACAAAACGAAAATCATGTTAGATAATTCAATAATTAATCAAAATAAAAAAAAATATCTAAACTTTAATTTCATATTTTTAATTACAAATACATCATAAAGATTAATTAATTAGCCTTTAATGCAAAAGAGCTAAAAGGTCAATATAGATTATTTTTTCAGATGAGAATATCTCATAACATTAGAGTTCTTATTCGACAGCTCGATACTATCTTTTTCACCAATAAGAAGAAACTCGGTCAGATTTAAACTGAAGTCAATCGTTTTTTCGACTATAACACTTAATATTAACTATTACTCGACTTTATTAATTAGACACTCACATAATACAAATTGTTCTTTACTCAATATACTTAATTTCGATGAAAGAAGAATCTCTGATTGAATCATTTATGTAAAAATAATAATTAAGATAATTTTTACTATTTGTCTATTGATTGATATTTTAGTTGCTGTAAGTGCTGCTTTTTTAGCTTTTTGTTCTTCCTAAAACAAAAAAAAAACTTTTATCTTTTAATTTTAATTTCTTCATTACTAATAAACGTTCTTCTTCACGTTTTTTCTTTGCTTTTTCTTCTTCTTCAACTGCACGTTGTAAATGTAATTCTCGAATTAATTCATCTTTAGTTTGTGGAGCCTAAAAAAGTAAAATACAATCAAATTATTTTATTTCTCTTCTAAAATATTAATATAAACTTTGGAAACAAGAATTGGCGCACATCGACGACGTGTAAATGGATCAGCTTGTACATCTCGATGTTCTTGAGCTTCACGCTATAGAATAAAATTAATCTGATGATTTTCATGATTAATTTTAAACTAATATTTATTTACAGCTAAAGCCTTTTCAACATTTTGTTGCGTACGTTTTCGATTTCGTCGATTGATTTGACTAAAACAAAAAAAAAACGTAATTAATAAATATTGTTTCGATGACTGAAGATTTTAACGGTATTCTAACATAATAAATGTAGTACTCTAAATACGATACAGAAGATCATCGAGAGAAATTTGACGAGATATAAAAGAAGACTCAAGGTTTTCTATTGTACGAAGGAGTTTAATTCAATATTTGGAAAATTTTAATTTTATGTTTATAGTTACTTACGCTAAAACTGAATTATTTGCTGTTCGTCTTCGATCGATTTCAGAAGCACGTTCTTCCATTTCATCTAATTTTTTTCTTAATTCATTTTCTTTTTTAATATCATTTTCATCTCTTGCTATGTCCTAAATAGATTTATAAATATTTAAATAATAACGAAAAAAGAAACATAGTTTGCTTTTTTGTATTGAAAATTTTTCTTACTATTTCTTTCAATAGTTCTTGTTTTGTCATTGCATAATTAATTGGTGCTTTTCGAAAACGTTTTTTTTCTTCAACAATTTTTGTTATTTCTCTGTTACTGAAGACATATTGTTTAAATTTATTAATTTCTTTTCTTTTATTATCAACTTTTTCTAATGTTGGTAATGAAATATTCTAATAGAAAATCATTGCTTATTAAAATCATTCTATTTTTTTTATTTACCTGTTTAATTGATGCTTCACGCCAACGCTTAAATTCTGAATCAGATATTTCACTATTGGAAACAAATTCCAAACGAAATACACGTTCATTATGTCCATGTCTAAGAAGAAAAGAACGTGAAAATCATAAATTTTAATAATTTATTCTTCGTATACTTTAAACGAAGTCCTTTATTTGTACGTGTTGCACCAAGATTATAGACTTTACCTGTTTCAACAACATCACGAATTTCACAAAGCTTAACAAAAAAAAAAAGTATTTATCGATAAATTAATGAAAAATTGCAAATAATCTTACACGATAAACTGGTTTACCATTATTTTGTCCAATATTAATTCGAACAAAAGCACCTTTTACGACATCAGTAAAAAATGGTGCATGACACCATCTATATATTCAATGATAAAATTATTCTTTTGAAATAAAAAAATGATTTACTTTTCCATTCGAAAACGTGATAAAACCATTGGTTTTAATTCAGATTTAGTTGTAATATGTGTTAATTTTTTATTTTTAAGTTCTTGTTTTTCAGAATCTTTCTTTTCATCATCACGTGATCTGAAGAAAATAATTCAAAGAATTATTTTATAAATAAAAGTTTGTTTTTTTTGTTTTATAAATATAAACCGAGATCGTCGACGATGATCATCTTCATCATCAGAATTGGATGGATAAATTTCATCTACATTCCATTTTTTTTCAGTTTTCTTTCGTTTAATTGATGATTCTTTAATATCATCATCACCACTAGATGAAAGTTCATCGGGTTTCGGAAGAGATTTTTTTATTTTTTCATCTACAATACATAGATAAATATAATCAAGTTTTAAGAATGTTATGAAATTTTCTAAATAACCTTGTTTTTTCTTTCGTTCTTCCATTAAAACTTTTAATGATTGACTATGTTGTGTTTCTTTTTGTTTAAATGCATTAGCTTGTTGACGACGATTAGCTGATGAATAATAATCATCATCATCCTCATCATCTGCATATACATTATTATCCAATAAAGTTGATTTTGTTTTTATTTCATTATCACTATCATCATTATTTGTTATTTTCGATTTAAGTTTTTTACTTATTTCTTCACTAGACGACAAAAAAATAAAACTCAAATATTAGAGAGAAAAAAAAACATCTTTGTCTTTTACTGATGTTTCAATATTTCACGTTGTTCATGTCTTTTTAATAATTCAGCTTCACGTTCACGTTCAGATAATGTATTTAACCATGCACGATCTGCAGCATTCCCAATATATTTATCATCATAACCATCAACATCAATTTCTATAAACATATGAAATAACAATAATATATATATATATAGTTGTAAGAAAATATAATATCTTACCTTTTGAATCTAATTGATCATCATCAGAACTTGAATCACTATTTTGTCGATTTCGTTTTCTTTGCTCAGATTTATTCATTATTATAAATTCTAAGATGAAAAAATTCAATATATAATTGTACTCTTCTTTTCACAATCCTCTTATTATTCTTTTTCCATATATATATATACATATTCATATTAACTAGATCGATTAACCAATAAAATTCTTAAGGAAAGATGGCGCTCAAATAAGAAAATAATTTTTAAGTAAAAATTACAAAAAATTTGTTTCGTTGGCTGATTCATATATGAATAACGTATAATCAAGACAAGTTGCCTAATAATATTATGGAATGTTTGAATGGATTTTGTTCTGTGTGGTATATGAAAGTTACATTTTGTCTTCAATGATATTGCGAAATTCCTAGAAATATTTGAATTACGTATTTGAGAAGAAAACAAAAAATGACATGAAAGATTGAAATATCTATCGACAAGTACTGAGTCAAGAGTTTTTTATAAACTAATATTTCATATTATTTTTATCATAATATTGTGCACATTGACAAATTTTTATTGATCAAAGAACCTCAATATCAGTAAACATACATGATATTTGTAGCATTTCTTGTGATTATAAACAACTAGATAATTGAATTATTTTTCTTTTTCTCTTCTCACATTTATCCCTTGTAGATTAATCATCGAGATATAATAATAACGATTAGATGAATTCATCAATACCCATGATCAGCAAGTTGTTCGAAATCAATCAAACTATTTTTCTCTAATTCACATATTCTTCATTATCTATAATAGCATAAGAAGTCATTCAAATATTTAAGTTTGTGCAATCAAGAAACAAGCACATCCTTTATCTTGAAGAGTGATATTTCCTTTATTTTTAAGAATCTCTTCGACAAATTCAGTAGAGATTAATGAATGAAACGACAAACAAAATAATTTGAGGGTGAATATGTTTTCAGAGCTTCCTGTGCGCTGATACGCACTATGTGGTTATCGATGAAATGAATACCTATCCGTATTCGAATCCACCCTAATGTGAATGTCAATAGAGGACACCACTTGTATAAAATATATAATTGATGCTGCCGATCAAAAACAAAAAAGAATTAACTATCATGAATTCAATTGGTTTTATGATTTATCTTATCACAATAAAAAAATGAAGGATAACCACTAAAGATTTGTGAAGTATTAATCGTTACTGTATCAATTAGTCTTAGAATAAAAAAAAATGAATAGATTAATGATTATGATAGTTCTAAAACTTATCTTTTAACTTGATTCTTTTGAATATGATTTCCGTGTTGTACTGAACAATTTTCATCGATCCCGAGGATGTTTACTTTGGAGAAGTTATATTATATTTACTTCAAGTTTGTTCTTGTTGATAAATTTTTCTTTTTCAATTTTTTGCTCGCTTGTTAAGACTTCAATCAGAAAAGAGAGACATGAATCAATCATAAGACAATAATGATTGATACTTAATGATGATATTTGAAAGGATTAATCCATTTTCGATTTGATTCATCTTTTCAATTGCTACAGTTCTCCTATATATTTACATAGATCAATCAAACATTATACAAGTGCTCAAGATAATTAAATTTTTTCTTGAAAAATCATTGTTTAAGATTATATTGTGATTGATAATCGGTGTATTAGTTCAAAAAAAAAAGAAGATACATGACATCTGAAAATAATGATGAAACTCAAATTCGACAATTAATTACTAATTGGACAAATGCTCTTTGTTCGAAAGATATTGATCGAATAATGGCTTACTATGCTGATAATGTTATTGTCTTCGATATAAAACCTCCATTTCAAAGAAAAGGAGCAAAAGAATGGAGACGAACATGGGAAGAATGTTTGCCATATTTTCCAGAATCTTTTCAAATTGAAACTCGAGATATGGTTATTCATGTTAATGGTGATGTAGCATTTGCTCATTGGCTTTGGCGTTTTACTAACATACCAGAAAATCATCGAGCAATAAAAACTTGGATGCGTGCAACTGTTGGCTATCAAAGACAAAATGGACGATGGCTTATTGTACATGAACATACATCTCTTCCATTCAATCCCGAAACATCTGAAGTTGTTTACACTGATTGATAGATGAATTTAATATCATATGTTAACATCAAGTTTTTTAATAAAGAATTGAACTATTATTTATACTTGTTTAATTGTTAACATTTGATATACAAATAAACATAAGAAAATCTTTTTTTTTCTTTTTACTGATATTAAAATATCTTTCCAATTAATTTTGACAAAATTCATTTCTGTTGATATACTCTGGATCTTATCATTCAACTTGTCAAAAAACTAAGAGTTGTACTAATAAGATAAGATCAAGCATAGATGTAACAGTTGTTATCTAATCATTTAATGCCCTGTTTATTATTCTATGTTATTGATGGCTTATATATAAAGCAATAGAGAAAGAAAAAAAAAAAAAAAGGATATCAAGACCAAAAAAGGAAATAATCTAAACATGGAAATCGCAACGATAAACCAATTAGTGACACATGGTCATTGCAGTCATGAAGAAAAAACGACAAGCAACGACAAGAGAAGGATAAAACGTCATGTACAAGCTATCTATGAAACCAACAAGCAAAACCAAATGGCAACATATTGAGAATAAACAAGAAGAATCATAATAGATTTCTAGAATATTATGGATACTTGTGTTATCTACATTTTTAAAATACTCTGAATAGACTGTCAATGTCAATAAGTATCGCATTGTCAAAAATCGACTGTCTCATAACACCAAGGAGTCTATCCATAGGAAAAAAACAATATGAGACATAAACAAATTTCCAAAAAATCTATTAGAATTTCCGTGAGATTATATCAATAAAATCAAATATCAAAAATCATTTTTACATATGTTGTCTGTTTTTGTTTTTAGTCCTACACTGTGTATCTATGTTCTTTCAACTTAAGACTCTTACATTGATCATTATCAAATACTGCTAAGAACATTTAGAGTTTGTACAGTTCGACGAACTGATTATTGAGTGTAGATGTAAATGAAGAGAAGAATAACATCTATGAAGGTCTAACACTCAATTGTATCCAGCAATTGCAAGATGATCGAAGCA
Organism: Rotaria sp. Silwood1; assembly: GCA_905250075.1. Taxonomy (NCBI): domain Eukaryota; kingdom Metazoa; phylum Rotifera; class Eurotatoria; order Philodinida; family Philodinidae; genus Rotaria; species Rotaria sp. Silwood1. The sequence goes on along the minus strand of CAJNOP010000073.1, from coordinate 255,272 downwards.
TTCATGTGAAAGACAAGAATAAATAAACGATGAATATCGATTTGGTTGTTTGTTTTATGAGCTTGCAGATGTAGATATTGAACTAGTATGACAGGTTATTAATAAATGATCTACACTCCACTTAAGATAATGCTATAGCTAAGATTTCTTTCTCTTATACTACAATAGAACAAAGTTTTATATGATTACATAAATGATAAATTTTTATTTCATCTATATTTTAATTTCTTCCAAGGAAATTAGTGTATCTTCTTTTTATGTAAACATTTGATAATATTTAGAAAAGATATTTAAAAAAAAAAAAAAAGTATGAAATCTAATTCGAAGTATAACATGTGATTTATTTTTCAATTTGTATTTAAAATATAGAAAATAACAATTTTATAGTAGATGTCTTGAACTATTTAAATATATAATTACTTTTGTAAATGACTATTCTTATATTACTAGGAAATTTAAAAAAAAACGATGAAGGAAATAGAAAAAAAAAAAGTATAGCTTTTCTTTAGTAGTTGCTACTTCAAGGTGTCATCATTACATTTGAAACTTTTTTCCAGCAAATAACCACATTTGTCATGTAACGATAAATTTGAAAAGAACATTCTAGGTATCTGAAAATCTTATTCTTTTATGAGTCTATTTATATAGTTTTCTCATTTCAGGAAGGAGAATTAATTTAATTTTCATTATCTTATTGTTTACAGTAAAATATCATGCGTTTCAGTGGAGATTGAGTCATGATATCTTTGTTCAACACTCACTAATTGTTTTTTTTTTTGCACGCAAAGGACATTGACAGATAATTCGAAGTCATTTGTTTAGATTATCTGACAACCGATCAATACTGGAAAATAATTTCATATAATCGCTTCTCGCAATAGAAGACTTCAAATATTTTCTTAAAACTAAAACATTTAAAAAGTTTTTACGCGCAATTTGTGACCGCTCATTTTTTTTTTTTCATGCAGAACAAAGAATAGTAAGTTCAGTGCCTCGAAATACTCTTAAAAAAATGGTCGTCTATTTATAGAAGTACTTTTTTATGTAATAATAAAAAATTTCAATTTAAAAAAACGATACTACGATTACATATGCTTATTCAAAGAAGCAATCGGGCAGCATGAACTTTGTCCGAAGGTTCTGGTATTACACGATTCAATAAGTATAATAACAAACAAAAAAACCGAAAAACATTTCTTGTTTCTTCTGATAACAGCCTATTTTGTAAACATATGCCTACTGAGGACTAAGGCTTACAAAAAAAACAATAGAAAGTTTCACTAAACAGCAGTTCCGAATTATCTATTTAGAATGTATTGGACAGATGCCATACATACAATATTACTATAGGAAATATTTTTAAAAAGTATCTACACTAGAAACTTGAGTTAGTTCCAGAAGAATAATACTATGAATGAAAAAAAACGATAACTCTACGAGATTATCTTGTTGAATAAATAACAAAAGATTCTCTACATCTAGCTGCTCTAAATTTTCTTGCAATCTTCCTTCAAGTTTTTACTAAACATTATTTAAAAATTAATATTAAAACTACTGTTATATATATATATGATTTTGTTTTTTTTCTTTATTAGGAAAAAAAATCTGTTGACAATAATAATAGAACAAAGAAATATAACCACAAGTGCAATAAACATAAAGAAACTGCAAGCGTGCAATGTGTTCTAAATATGATTCAACTAGAACGTTGCTTCATATATTATTATTACAAGCACTCAAGCAAAAAGAAGAGAAAAAAAAAACAAAACAAATGACTAATATAAATTCATGAAGTTCAATTTTTAAGACAAAAAAAACAAAAAAAGAAAAACGAAAGATACAATCATTCTCAAGAGAAGAATATCTTTCTCTTTTTTTTTTCTTGAGCAATTAAAGACAAAGAAAAAAAAAAAAAAAACCACACAAACAGAGAATTTATTATTGAATGTTTTTCTAGGCTAACAAGAAATTCTAATCTATATACACACAAAACAAAAAAAAAGAAAAACATAAGATGAATTAGAAAATAACTATGAGAAAATAAACAAAAAAAAAAAAATGAAATGAATAATAAACACGTCAAAACAACGAATACACATAAATCTTCGTCTATTTTTCTCAACTATTCCAAAACGATGCTCAAATTCTTAAGAGAGAAAAAAAATGGTAAAAACCCTTTCTTCTTCTTCTTCTTTTTTTTATGCTTTGGCAGCTGTTGCTGTTGTTGTACGTTTAACAAACATACGACGATCATAATGAGCCCAAACCGTTCTAAAACATGTAGAAAACAAAAATAACTTTTTTTCCAACAAAAAATATATATTTTTTCTTTACCGATAAAGAAGACCAGCAACAATAGCTCCAACAAGTGGACCAATCCAATAGACATAATGATGTTGCCATCGATCAGCAAATATAGCTGGACCAAGTGAACGAGCCGGATTAAGTGAACCACCGGTATATGCACCACTAAATCCCCCGCCGCAAAAAAAAAAAAGAAATCAATTAATTTCAATTGAAATATATTCTTTTCTATTGACTTACACAGCAAGAATACTAGCAGCTAATGTAAAACCAACAAGAATTGGTGCAAGACCAGTTTTTGATTTTGTATCAAGTAAAACCATAAGTATGACAGTAACAAGAATGAATGTAACAATTAATTCAATTATAATACCCTTAAAAAACAATTCATCATTTATATCTATTTATTTGTTACTTCAATAACTTACTTGCCAAATTCGAACAGAATCATTAACATATTCAACTACACCTTTAACATTTGTTTCATTAAAAGCATATTTTGTTAATAATGTTGTACCACCTTCACATTTTTTATAAATAGGTGTTGCAAGTAATAAACGTAAAAGACCACCAGCAGCAATACCTAAAATTTTTCATAAAAAAAAAAAAATTTTTGAAAACAATTTTCTTACCTCCTAAAAGTTGCATAACAACATAAAGTATAGCCATAACAGCTTGCATTTCACCAGCAATTAAAACACCAATTGTAACAGCTGGATTAAAATGAACACCTGATATATGTCCAAAACTAGCAGCAAATACCATTAATGCAAGACCAAATGATAATGCACTAGCAATAACACCACCACCTGAACATGCACCAAACATACCAATAAGAACAAATAATGTTGTACCAATCTAAATGTGATAATAAAAAAAAAACAAGTATTTTTTTTATTTATTTGTTTTTACTTACAAGTTCAACTAATAAAGGTCGAATAACTTGAATAAATTTATTTTTATCTTCAGGTACAACATCAACATCCCTAAATAGAAATAGAATTTTGAAAAGACATTAAATATATTTTACTAGAATATGTCACATTCTTTGAAATCTATCATTGATTTTGATTAAAACATATATCAATTCACACTAAACTATCTGATTGATGACATATTTCGTATGTCGATTGATAAGAATAGGCGGAGGCAAATGTGATGAGTACTGGGAATGAACGATTTATCTATACTTTCTATGTCTGTCTGTAATACATATATATGAGAAAATTTTGATATCTTATCAAAGACAAAGACACACAGTTGTTAGTCTAGATCAATTCTTTTCTTTTTTTATCACATTACAATTATGTGTGAAATTTACCACTTTTATTATAGATATTTCATTTCCTGAACTACACCGGATTTACAAATGAAAAATTAACATTTATAACATTAATTAGGAAATGTTATCTCTATTGAATATATATATATATATCATCATTGAACACAACGGGTGGTCAAAAAAAGAAAAACAGGAAAATAATAAAACGAGCTGACACCATAGAACTCATTTAATATATATGACGACTCATCCATATGGTGCATTTACTTACTTTCGTACGACTGTTGTACTACTTTCAATCGGTACGGCTGATGAAGCAACCGGATTCGAATGAATAACTTCTTCAGTTGAAGTTAACATTGGTTGACGTTCACTAAGTTGTACTTCGGTGGTGGCCATAGAGATTATTCTTTTTTAAGATATAGACAAAAAAAGTGGTCTACAGGCAAAAAAAAAAGAAGATGTGTGTATAAGAGTAAAAGAAGAAAAAGAAAAAAGAAAGAAAGAAAGAAAGAAAACGTTTATATGTCTGCTTTGCGGTTAGTTAAAAAGAAAAACTAGAAAGAAGTAAAAGTCGACAACGATGACAGCAACTAAAAAAAAAAGATATATATATATATAATATATATATGTAGTTAGAAATGAAAGAGAGAATGCTCAATGAAATTTTCTCCGAACAACTACTTGCTTTTGTCTTTCATTGACTAGAGTAACCACTATATGTGGTATACAGCAGTTAAGAGAAGAAGATAGGAAGAAGAGAGAGAGAGAGAGAGAGAGAGAGAGAGAGAAAAAAAAAGGGGAAAGAAACGAACAGACAGCACAGAGAAGGGATAATTAGCGGACATATCTAAAAAAAAGGCGAGAGGGAGAGAAAAAGAAATAGAAAGAGAGGTGAACTCGGTTGGGACGACACTCCAATCAGGAATTAGTGCGATGGGGCTCACTACAACAGGTTTTCATCTTCTCTTCTCTCTCTCCGTCTCTCTCTTTTTCCTCGTTCGCGCGCGCTTCCGCCTCACCGCTCCCGTTTGTATTCAGACTCACATATTCGGTCAAATAATGATGATGATGATGGAAAAAAAAGAGTATAGTGTGTCGAACACACGACCGCAACTAACTTAAAAAAAAAAGTAACCATAACAACTGGTTATATTCTATTTGTTTTCTTAGAAGAAAAAAAAAAGAAGAAAAAAAACGTACGGAATAAGCTGTCAAGCATGAAACGATAGTCATTGTCAAATATCGTTTAGAGTTATATTTGGCTCATAGCCAAATATGTGTAAATGAATGACAGGCAGTATACAAATGGACTAAAAAGAGAGAGAGAGAGAGAGACGGAGAAAAATTTGCTTAAATGAAACATCTGCTTAGTAATTATGATTGCAATCTTACAAATAGAAAAAAAAAAGAAAAACGAGAATCTAGGCATGGCGCCAATCGATCAATTGATCATCCAACTGAGCGAATAATCATTATTATTATCATCATGTCTTTTGTATTCGAAGTGTTGTTCCTTTGAACATATGAAGATATACACACATATTGACGCCCTTCCTTATTCATTGAGGTCATCGTCTCGTTTTTCACTCAAGCACATATAGACAAATATTGACATTGTCTATATGTTGTGTTTTTGTTTTATATTGATTGCTATTGTCATGAATGGAATATAACCGATGGCAGTATCGGTTTTAATTGATAAAGTATAAACTAGGATGATAGTTAGTTAAATTGATATCTAAATGCTTTTTCTTTTTTTTTATCTTTAATTCCTGTTGTGAATTGACCTTTGATAATTATTTTCTAAATATATTCATTCATTTGTGCAGAGATTTAACAGATATATCTCTATGTATATAAATATTTTCTCTTTTTGATGATGATTAACATCATTGAATCCCACAATAGACTTTATCAAAACAGAATAGATGATCGATGATAGAAATATATATTTTGTTTTGTGGTTTAGTGTTCTATGTCATCCATCTGTCAACTTTTTTTTTTTTTTTTGATAAAACCTCAATGGTACGATATATTCGAAGAATAATTGGTCGTAGAAAAGAATAAAAACAACTTTACCACCAAATGATACTGTATTTTTAGGTCTCTAAAGGGAATATTTTCTAATCATATCTTTTGGTTTTTTCTTTTTTGTTATTTCGCTATATATTCTTGTATAAATCATAGAAAAATATTAAACAAAAAAAACATAGCTTACTTGACAATATTTGTTTTTTTAATGAATGCAACTTCATCAGGCGATGTTGTCAATAGATCTTTACGTTCACTCATTTCTCGTTCCATTTATTTTATTTAATTGATAATCAATATTAATTATTAGACAATAAAATGACTGATCTATAAAAAATATATCATAGAATAAATATAAAATTTACAATGACAAAAGAAAAAAAAGAACAAGATCAACAAAATCAATCTTCTTTTTTTTTTTTTTCTTAATTTAAAATAGAAACATTCATTCTTAGATAAATTTAAGAATGAAAATTGAGACTGATGAAATAAAAGTTATTTTTATATTTTGTGTAAAATGGTGAGGAAATAGCAGCTGGCATTGATGAGAGAGAAGAACAAATTGATCTCGTCTGATGATCGAAAAATATAAAATTAAGGATCACTTATATGATGCTATTGGGGATGTAAATATGAGAAAGAAAAAGAAGCTTTTTTTTTTCAATACTTACATAACTAAATGCTATTAATCTTCTTATTATTTTTTCAATACTTTCTAAAATGAAATAAAAAATAAAGACATATACATCCACATTGATCAGACCACACACGCACACACACAAATAATATATCTGCTGCATTGCCCTTCTCTCTGGTATCTCAAATGAACAGAAACAATAAGCTATATACACACACACACACACGTACACATCCTCGTGATACCGTTATTCAACTAACGAAATGATTTTTCTCTATTCTTTCTTTCGCGTCTATCCAATCAATGAACAAACATTTTCATCTATGAAAAGGGCACAAACGAACGCGGTCGATAACTAAACAAACACGTTTTCGTTCAAAAATATCGTTCATATATATATATATACATACGTGTATGTGCTTGTCTATGTCTTTAGACTACTACTGTTGTTGACCTTCTGTTCTCCTTCGAGGCCAAAGCAAATGAAAGAAAGAAAAAAAGAGAAAAATTGCTTTTGGATATATATCCATACATATATCAGCAATGAACAACGTATGTGTATGTTCAAACGTTAGCATTTATTCTTTTACAAAAAAAATTGGAAAAGAAATCACCAGATGTTGATTGATCACATATTTATCGAAATCAATGATTCATAAGACTACTTTTTTTTTTGATAGGAGTAATCGAAAGAATAAAAAGTTATGCTTGATTAATCACATAAAAAATAAACGAAAAACAAAAAAATAAATAACTACACACACATATTAGAATGTTTTCAATAAAGATTTTCGTTATATTTCATTTATTTCAAACAATCTTGAGTCAAGGCGATAGTTATGATACATCATGTACATGTACACAAACGTCGAGTACTGGTTCATTTTGTTGGGCATGGAAATGTCGAACAGATCAAGTAACGAAATGTTTTTCTAGTGATGCGACAGTTGAAATAATGACAACAAAACAACGTAAATCAATGAAACATTTGAATATTGGTGATCAAATACTTGTTGATATTAATAATCAAAATCAACCTATATATGAATCTGTTTATGCTTTTATACATGCAAGTTCAAATGGAATTTATGATTATTTAAAAATAACTATCGATAATAATTTTGAACAACCATTGATTATTTCAAGTAATCATTTGATTTATTGTTTTAATCAAACAAAACCTATTTTTGCTGGATATTTAAAAATTGGTGATCAATTACAAATGATATCAAAGAATGGAACTAAACAATCTGGATCTATTATAGATATTAGATTGATTAAAAGTCAAGGCTTTTATGCACCATTAACACTCAGTGGGAAATTAGTTGTAGATGGTATTGTCGTATCAAATTATGCAGTTGTTGCTAATCATCAACTTGCTCATTTCGTAATGCAACCATATCGATGGTGGATTTATTTTATAAAATCTTCATCATATTCAGAAAATATTCATTGGTATTGTCAAGTTTTATATAATCTTGTAGAACACATAAATAAATGGTTATTTTCAATTGAACTCTATGATGGAAGTATTATTGTTTCAAATATTTAAATACTATATTTTATATAACAGAAAATTTCAAAAATGTTCGATTTTTCTTGTTTTTCTTTCTTTCTTTTGCATACATATATTTTATTTTCGCAAATTAATAAATCTATCAAATTGTATGAGACATACACCACATTGTTGTTAGTCATAGGACAGTAGAAAAACAAAATTATGTCTACTACTACCAAGTATTATTGTTGATCTCACTAAAGAAATTTGGTCGACTGTCAAAAAAATAAACAAATCTGTATACATTTTTAAGATTAATTACTTTTTAAAAGTTAACAATTTAGATATTTCACATTTTCAAGCAGACTGATCACTTAGTTACCGCATATGAATGACAACATTTGAACTAGCTGCATGGACTGAAGTACAGGTTATTGTTGACTCATCTTATACATTTGAGAAAGTTAAACCTATTTTCAAACAAAACAATTTCTTATTAACATCCACACTTAACCAGATCGGAGACAAATGAGCATAACATGTAACTGACATATTACGAAATAACACGATGGCTGTCGTTTTGTCTTATTATGATCGATATGCAGTATCTTTCTAAGAGCTTGTTACAGAAGTATCAGGATTATGTTAGCATTCTCTGTTAGTATATTGAATATAGGAGTGGCAGTTTTTCGTATAAACGATGTTCGATCCATTGAAATCGATGTCATGTGGTCAAAGGTTAGCATGGGCATAGAAAATTGAACTGATGTGATTTCTCGTCTAGGAGAAGGTCGATCAGTTGGAAAAGGATGAACTTTATTTTCAATAAAATTTGGAGAGGATTCGTTTCGGTGCATATTTATTAGAAAGTATTTCAGAGTGGTAATCTTTTCTAAAGTGAGGCAGCATAGGCTCTACATTCTATCATAGAAAAATGAGTGTCTCATATGACTACGTCTATTAAGGATGAGAATTTCATGTGGTGTACGTGATGAAGAAGTTTAAAGGTCTACTGTCGATTACTTATATCGTAAATATTCTTTGGTTATATTGGATTTCGATGAGCAGTGTATTTCTACGCAGTATTTTGATGATATTTAAGCATTGTAGATCAATAGAGGTTCTGAAGAGACTGATGTTGGCGGTATTGATCTTTTAGTGATATTATTGTGGTAGTTGCCATTGATATTATTAAGGCAAATAATAGACCAGTCTATAATCGATGCTAATCCAGGATATGCGAGGAAGGATTCCTTTGTTGGATAGTTATGTCCTTCATTTTATTTGTTTATAAAAGATCATTGATGCGCATGATTACTATTTTACACTCAACAGTCGTGTGGATTTCTAACTTCTAGGCTATTTCGTTTCGATGCAGAGAAAAGTCACAATTTCTTCTCCATTTAGTCATTTCATATAATACAGAGTTGGACAACTCAATTCAAATCATTGGAAGAAAATCTTCACTCATCTCAATTCGACTCACAAAATCCTGAAATTTTTTTTTAAATCGAATACCGATCAATTCATGATATTAAGAAATATTTTGTAATTTAACTCAGCTGGTCAATCACTATACCTATGATCCAAATCGATAGTAATACATATTGGCTCATGAACGGCATTATACATAGGCTAGGTGGGAACAATATATAGGCGCTAAAGAAGAGTAGTTATAGCATTATGTAATCATAAAAGCAAAATATGAATATACAGGCATGATTGCTATATTTCAGAGTAAAAACCTGAAAAAAACGTTACAAAAAAAACATGAAACTTTATTTCCGTGAGGTTTTGTTTTATGATTCAATATTTCACCGAAATTTATAGAGTCTGTCTTTCTGAAGTGGATTCACAGACTCCGAAAATATCTTTCAATTGGTTTCAAATTAATTCAAAACATGAGTTGAGTTAGCTTTATTTTACCTCTTTCGTCCAGTTGTGATACAAGAGGAAACGCCTATAGTGGAAGAGCAACAAGCCACTAGTCAATTACACAAAGATATTGGTAATTTCTTTTTAGCCAAGATTTAGTAACATGAACTTCGACTACATTACGCAACAAGAGATGCTGGCCTCGTAGAAGTATAGGCACATTCACTCAAGAATGAATATATTCTCGTAGACAATATTTCAGCTTGTCTACGTAACACTATCCGCAGAGGGTACCACCATTACGCTTTTTATCATTTCTTTTTGACCATAGCTGTCAAAGAAAAAGTCATAGAGAGCTAAGCGACGTCTTAACTTGCAGCGAAATACGCTTTGAAGATTTTGAGATCTGTCCGAGCTCATAAAAATTTTTTCTTAAAAATCTATAATCAAAATATTAACCCCTATTTCTGCAAAATCCAGTGAAAAAGTGTGTGTTAGTATTTTGCTTATAGATTTTTGAGGAAACATTTTTATGAGCTCAGACATATCACAAAATCTTCAAAACAAATTTCTCTGTAATTTAAGACGTCGCTAACCTCTCTATGACTTTTGCTTTCATAGCTATGGTCCAAACAAAACCACCAAAATGTCATAGTATTACAGCATTATGCGGCCAAGCCAATTTCTTCATTAAATTTATATAACTGTTGAACAAAATTTATGGAGTTATTTCATGAGTTCAAAGTATTTCATAACCTTTATTGAGTTGAACATAATGTCTTCACAGATGTCAACAGACTTTCAAACAGCATTTTCTGACCTCGCATGAAATAATCTTCATCGACTACTACTACACACATAGCATCACCTAACAGGACGGAATTTCACAAATTTGCAATCCCAACTACCATGTAGGTTGAAATTCATCATTAAGAGCCTCAGCTAGCAGTTCCACGTATCAATGTAGAAAAATCAGACTCTTTTACAAAAAAAGCTTCTCCGGCGTGCTGACCGTTCAACACTCAAACTATCATAGCCATAAGACGAACGCCATATTCATATGACCCTTATTCCGACATAAAAATGTAGGAACACACTTTCAACGTGGAAAACTATCAAAAAAATCTCCAAGTTTAGGTGCCACTGGTTTCTGGTTGCAAGACCGTACTTTAGAAACACGTTTACCTATAAAAGAAAACCAGACGCACTCTGAACACCGACTATGGTATTTAACTTAAGCCATCTATGTAGCGCCGCAGAAAAAAACATCCATATGTCGTGATGCTTATACAAAGGAAAAACTAATCCGACATTACCATCATCACACATCTCACGTCAACGATTTCGACGTTCTATTATCTTTCGCATAAAATCCTTGGAAAAACCTAGTCATACATTCACAGATCATTTCATTTCTTCCCGTAACAATCTAAAAAATCCATCTTTAAGATTTCGTTCGTCCTTTATTTCGTTCAATCAGTTCCGATACATGAGCGTGAAATTCAATTCCCACTTCATTAAACCCGAGATCCAGTGTGGTGAGCGTCTGTGTGAGAAAGTGTAGATGGGTATATAAGAGAGTTGAAGAGAG
>CAJNOP010000073.1:226058-244041 GCA_905250075.1 Rotaria sp. Silwood1 | reverse complement strand
TGTAGATGGGTATATAAGAGAGTTGAAGAGAGAGTGAGGATTACTGTATTTGTTCGTAATGCATCAGCCAGATGTTGTGCTACTTCGACTCCGATTTCGTTGCATGAGAGATCTAGTGTGGTGAGTGTCTGTATGATAAAGTGTAGATAGAGATATAAGAGAGCTAAAGAGAGTGTTTGTTACGGTGTTTCGTCGTAACGCATGTGCCAGATGTGTTACTCCTTCAGGTCTGATATAATTTCCGCTGAGAAGTAGTGTGGTGCGTGTCTGTATGAGAAAATGTATATAGGTATATGAGAGAGGTGAAGAGAGAGTGAGGGTGACGGTGTTTGTTCGTAATGCATGAGCCAGATGTTGTGCCCCTTGGGCTGCGATATGATTGTATTGGACATGGAGCGTGCGGAATGTCGGTGTGAGAAAGTAGATATGCTGATATGACAGGTGAAAAGATAATGAAGGGTGGTGTGTAATTTCGTATTGCGGGAGGCAGACGGTTTGCTCTGAGAGCCTCGTTTTGTTTGGATTATTGATTTAGTGTGGTCAGGGGCTTGTAGGAAAGGCGGGGAGAGGGTGCTGGTATGAGAAAGTAAGTGAGAGGCAATAGTAGAGTTGCGATGGTCTAGTTCGTTTGTGAGAACGAAGCTTGTGAGTTAGCGAAGGATAGAGTTGATATCCGGTGGAAGTCTGAAGCACAGCTGAGATAGAGGTGACGAAATGGATGGATGATGTTTTAACGTAAGTATCATCTTGGATGTACGGTGGTATGGTGATGTGTCGAAGTCTTATGTTGGGTTCTGATGGCAAGGAGAAGGTCGTTTCTAGAAGCGAACACTGCGTTGGTGAAATAGGTGAAGATCACTGGTCGGGGTCTGCAAGGATGGATGATTTAAAAGTTAAAGGAGCGCAGCCATATTTGTAATAACTTTTTATGGATTGAGGATAGCGACTTCGGGGTTTTCTTGTTGGAAAGAGCTGACTTAAACCGATCTTGTTGTATAGCGCATTTGAGTGTACAGACACTTTTGCACGGTTGTTTATACGTCGATATTTTGTTTTCGTGTTTTGGCAATGAGTTTTTCTTACATTGTGCCTCCTGTTATACCATATTGTAGCCAGAGTCACGCTGTATATACGCTAAAATTAGCATACGTGAAAGTGACCTTGTTATAGAAATGAGATGAAAAGGGTTATTTGAGGATGGGAAAAAGGTTACCATGTATACGGTGTAAGTCTGGGTGCAATTTGGTATAACGGAACTTAGAATGTCTAGAAAAGCGGTTGCAGAAAAAACATGAACACAAAATATCGATGTATAAACAGTGGCAAAAAAGTGTCTGTTGACCCAAATGAGTTGTACGAAAAGATGCATTTGAGTCAGTTCTTTCCATTTACACAATCGCGAACTCGATAGCCTTAATGGATCAAAAGTTATTGAGAAAGTGGCTACGGCCATTTAACTCTGAAATGGATAATAGATTATATGCGTCATGTTAAAGATTTAAGATATTCTGTAGATATGTTGCAGTTATGTAGTGGTATATTCTTACTCTAGACTAGAGGCGTTCTGGACCTCCTGAAGTTCGTTCTGTTGCAATTGATCAAGAATTTTACTTGAAATATACTGAAAAATACCGACCAATGAGTAATGCAACTGTTTTTCGAGATTTCCTTGTGTCTTTTTTTGGAATTTCGCTTTACTATCTCATAGGGCATGTTATCATCCACTTTAGGTGAATGTACAAAGATGCGCATTTCAACTTCAGTTGAGCTTTGTTATGCAAAATGTGAGTTCGAAGCGAGCTTTGTGAACTGTGATACCTAAAAATACTAATTTTTTTTGCTCATCAGTATTTGGAAAAAGTAATGCAATCTGCACCCAACAGCTTTTTCAAGTTTTACAGTGACTATTTAAATGTAAGTTGTGTTCTGAGATTTTTATTTAGGAATTAATAATAGGATAAGGTACGAATAGTTTTCTTTTTGCAATGGGTGTACTACTACGCACAGTAGGCAACCGTGTAACAGCATGGACTTGTGAAATCAGAACATGTGCAATAGCTAGGGTTACAGTTGTTATGTATCTGTATTTAAATACACTTTGGACTTTGATGGAAAGCTAGTAGCTGTCTTTCAGCAGCTACAAGAAGGTAAGTAAAACAGATGAATGATACTAATGGAGGCCCTGAAGTAAAAGTTTTTTTCAAATTAAAGTTCTAACTATGTTCATTAGTCTATATATTGTCATTTAGCGTTATATGTTCACTATATATTACACACAGCTCGCACGTCCTAAGGTTCCTGCTACTTCAATAGAACTGAAAATCTACTCGTCAAATAGTAAAATATACAGCTGATGGATAATGGAATTGCTTCGTTCAACTTTTCCGAGACTGTTATTTGAATTCTAATTTACTAATGGATATAGCACGTCATCAGCCAATTTTCATGGATTCACAACTATGGGGATTTAAACCTTTATGTAGATACGGCAATTCAACTATACGCTTTGATGCAGATTCAATTAAGTTATATAATAATTACTTATCGTTCAGATCAACTAAATCTCCAATAGGCAATAGAGGCTGTCAAATGCATATTCCAAGACCTCTACATCGACTGTTTGATTCTAAATATAATCTATAGATACTTTCCAACTTTGCAACTTTTATCGAGAATGCTCATAACTCGCAACGGATCTCTCCAGCTGCTTAATTGTTTCGGTGTTGAGACTATGCTCATCCGATGAATGCTAATGAGCGTTAAAAAAGTCTAGAATGATTTGATTTTCGAGCGATTCGTTCTAACGATATCGAATTTTTATTGAATTTTTCAGTAAAAGTTTGTAGTACCCTAAGATCACATTCAAACTTGACTTTCGAGTTTCGACTTCAAACTGTTCATAAAGAATGATCTCAATATAACTAATTCATTGTGAGTATTTCAACATTTTTAGGTTGCATTGATCGTGAGATGCACATATTCGAAATTCCGGTTTTTGACTGCAAATTATGTGCTTACATTCATATCTCATGACAGAAGCGACGAAAAAAAGCTGAAAGTTTCAGAATAAACTAGTTTCATTGAAAATATTATTTATGCAAAGTTTCAAGGCAAAACTCAAAAGTCAACATTGTATATGATATGAGAAAGGCTACAGGATTCTGTCGAAAAATTCTGTAAAAAATCTATTCTCTAGGAATCTTACAAGTCAAATAGTCTAGGTAAGCACAGACTACTATCATCAATTTAGAGGATTGTTACGAAAAATAACTAGTTATCAGTCACAGTAACTGTACAAATTGTTCCTGATCTTATATTTCTATCCACTATGATGAAGTGGGTGTGATTACAGGCGTGAGCGTAAGTAAGTGAGCCTCTGTTGCCGAGTTGTGCACAGGCACACATCCTCTCAATGACATTCAGTCTCAAATGACATATACATTTTCAATAATTCAAGAATCGAACTATGGTAGTCTGAATGGTTTTCATTTTTTTTGGATTAAAAAACCGACAGGAAAGTTGAAACGACTGGTGGTAGGGCTCAATTCCCTGGGCCCTACCTAGGTTGTGGCACTGGAAGAAATTCGCATTTAACAAGTGTCACAAACCGAAAAATAACCTCTTCATTGTGGTAAACATGTTCCTGAAAAGGTTCTTGAGTCGCTCTTTACGTATCATGTGAAGAGCTTATTTCCAGCACCAAGTCAGGAATAATCTCAAACAAAATAAACTAATACCATGGTCAGTTGGCATCGAACTCGTTGTAAAGTTTTTTGATCAAGAAAAAGAGCTTTGTATGCCGAGTTTTGAGATTTTCAAAAGTTCAACTGCTTACCTAGCTCAATCTTTTGAGATGAATCAATAGAAAAGTTGCCATTCTTCCAGTGAAGTCACGACAACGGGTGGAAATACTGTATCAAGTGTATGGAAAAAATTCCAACTAAACTAAGTGTTTGCTTTGCGTTATACTCTCACTTATAATGAAACAGAAGTTTTCTTCTCCTTTCGCTACAATTTGACATTGCACTTTTCTTAATTTTACACGAGAACCTATTAAAATAAGGAAACGAGGATACTGATTAAGAAATTGAACAATGCATTGAAAATGAAAGATGAATAAGAATAGATGCATTGCCGCAAGTTATGTTACCTTGTTTTTCAGAATTGCATAATAAGCCACGATTTCCATATCGGCATCGGTCAATTGCATGCAATGCAGCCGTAACTCTTTGTTATTCTCGTGTTCAGCAATCTTTTGTTCGAGCATCGGGTTTCGGAATTGTGGTGGTGATGGGTCAGGAGGTGTTGATTTCAGTACTAAAAGAAAGAATGGAAATTCATAAAGAAAATCGTAACCTGAAGCCAATCAGGGTCTATGTAGAATGCGTTTCGCTCTGATCCAGCGGCGATGCCTAATATTTGTCCACACGTTAACCATGTTCGAAAAAAGTCGATAGAAAAGCAAAAGACTTTTCGCCGTCAAACCCAATCCAGTATTAACGAAAACATGGCAAAAACTAGCAACACTAGGGTATCATTAACGCGAATCACGTCCGAAAAACCAAGGTAAAACAGCTCACTCGACCTGATTCTACTGACTGTAGTTATTCCAATGATCCACTTGAGCTCCCTACTTTTGCCGATTCCATTGATTCTAGTTACTGCATTTGATTTCAAGTAACTTCCACTAACTTTACGCGACTTAGCTTACCCTGCCAACGATAATGAGTCAAATGACCTCAATAATTTCATTATGTTCAATAAATTTGTCGGCTTCAACCGATTATTATCAGTTCTACAGAAGTGTGACAAAGCTCACTCTATATATGATGTTTTTGACAAAAAAAGTTATAGTGAATTTCATCAACACATTATGCCTAGTTACCCAATTTGTTTTAGAAAGTACATTGACTCGAACTGATTCTAGTATAGTAAAGTAAAGGAAGAAGAAAATCAAGTACTAACAATATACATAGTGCCCCATGTATATTACTTACTCAAAGAATAAACGGAGGAATCATAGATAAAATTTTATCCAGGTATTTTGCCGAATGTCAACCAGCTTTAAACTCAGTAGCTCGAGTCAGCTAAATCCATGACTTTCTTGACTCTATTGACTCCAACAATCGCAATGTCAGGAATAATCCAAACAATATCATGAGTGCTATTAGCGTCGCGCATCATACTGAGTTTAGTGATTCCAAGGACTCCGGTGTGCGTGTGTAATTGACAGATGAAACAAGCTCAACGCATACTCAAATTTTCAACATGAACGAAAGGTACCGTCTCAAAACTCTGAACTTCTTCACTTATTTTGACTGCAAAAATAGTCAATCACAAAAACCAGTTCAGACTACATATGACAAGAAATGGACGAAATCAACTTTATCTGTAAAAAATAGTCAAAAAGGTGTAGCTGATAATTGTGCTACAAATATGAAACGTTAATACAGTTGTAAGTTGTGTATAAAAACATCTTGACATCAGTAAAAACTAAGTTTCAAAAACTATGAGAAATTATAAACCTTTCTCATAGGTTTTTTATTTCTCTGATGTTTTAGAACTTATTCATAAACATAGGCCTCGTACTTTTGTTAAGCATAAAAAACCTATAATTGGTTGTTAGTCTTGAGTCTTGTACAATTAAATGAGTTAAACTACAACCATTGAGAGTTGCATTCAAGTACGCTTAATCTCATATAAATTTGAAATGGAAAATACAATATCTTCAGCACTAATAGTGTCCCCTTTAGGTTTATTCAGAAATCGAATCTGAATAAGAAATCTTTTCGATGCAGCTGAACTCTCGAGATCCAAAGGTTTATATCACAAAATACTTTCCAAAGTCCTGATACGTTACGTTAGGACCAATATAGTGAAAGGTTCATTTCTATCCGAAAATCTTAGGGCCTTTAACTGAATGTAAACACTTTATGATAAGTATATTTTAACTAGAAAGATACAATTTTTTCTATTTGACAAGTCTTCTAAGCAGCAAGAATTCGAGATGCATCTTGAAAAGCTATTTCTTAGAGACAAGTTCTTGTGCTCTATCCTATGGTTAAATCAAAATTTCTAAAAAACGTTTATGAAGAATAAAACTGAGATACTTGTTGGGATAGGAAGGAACATTTTTCGATAAAATCAACTTTTGAGCCCGCTTTAATGCATTTCGCTGATGATTCGAATCGAAACTAAATATGAATATCTACACAACGCAGCAAGGACTAAAAGATCACAAAACTAGGATACTTAAATATTTTCCGGAGAAAGCGTTGTAAAAAGTGAGCAGAGACTCATATCAGCATCGAACAATCGAATAGCATCTCGAAATATTCTGATGGCAAACATGGTCGTTCGGCAAAAAAAACTTCACACATATGAGTCAGCAAATGAAAGATAAATATTTGATGCTAAAACTTTACAGTATCTTAAAAAGGTTTTGTAGATGCTACAACAATCAAATAGAGTTTCGCCTTTTTTCAGAATTGTCTGTGTAGTCTTGTTTAATCGGTGATATTTCTTTTTGTTGCAAACAGCAAGTACAAAATTCTATATGAATGAATAAGTTTGATTGAAGTACGCTTAGCGAAAAGATTTTAGGAAAACACTTGTTTATTTTGGTTTCGCAGAAGATTAATAATTGATACAATAACAAATTATCAGCACTAGGCGTATACTATAGCTGATAAAAAAAGTATTTTGGTGTAGTATATATTATATAAACTACGCTTAAAAAGAACACATTGGGTAGCCGGCGACACTCAGTCACCTGAATATAATTTGGTATTTTATAAATGCATGTGATGATCAACGCATAGTGATTCTAATGAAGTACGACACTGAATCACAACTCAGCTCAAGAAACCCTATATGAATTTCTAAGGATAACTATTAGCATATGTTGTGAGTTGCATCCACCACTGGACAAAACTCTTCCTCTCTGGAAGAAGACTGGTTGAGAAATTTCTAGAAGAAAAACAAACGTTTTTTAAGGTTAAAACCTTTCATCAAATGAAAATAAAGAATATCAGTTTAGAAACGAGCAGTAGTTTTTCTATTTTTGTGGTATTCTCATCTACATCGAAGATTAGTGCTTACCTCTTTTCTGCAGGTCGGTACTTTCAACGACAGAAATTATTACAATAAATAGGATTTCTTCAAATTGTTCACTTGTCCAAAAGAATAATTTCGTTATATAGTGTTACTAAATACTTTGCTATTATTAAAGTGACTTTAAGGTTTTTATCACAGTAGAGAAGTAACGCTCTATATAGAACCAAGCTCTTAACTGGTTCATTTATTCCCATTAAACCAGGTGCTGCAAGTGAACTTTAGTTTTTAGTAATGAATTTCGTGCCACTTTTTCCTACATGAGATACTACCTTTGACTACGCACTCCATTGACACAGATGGATAGGATGATTAAAATGCCTTTTTTTCTTGGTACAGGTTTTGGATTAAAATGAATTATGATATAATTGCATGACAGTATGCGGATTTTATATTTTTAATGCAAGAGTGGAATTCTAGTTCATATATCACACACACCAGAGAAATACATACTTGAGGGTATACTTGTGGTTGTGAGTGTTATTTTCACTTCACGTAAACGCTCACATCCTTAACAAAATTCCATCTCACTAACATCTACAGCAATCCAGATCTATCTAGCCTGAAATTTTGACATTTTTCTGGTGAGCCTATCTCGAAAAGTTTAGGAGATCACGAGGGATTCCTTTATGCTCATGACCGGTTCACTTTGTCTTCTAGCGGTTTTCGAGCTCGGGTCAGCATTTAGACTTCTTGTCGACAAACTGCTAATACTTACAAAATCCCCTATTCACATTCAAAAGTAGTTTTTATGCAACAAGATGTTGTTATTTCGTTCTCCTCTTTCACAAGCAAAGTTCCATTTACCTTATGAAATAAGAGAATAGACCTTTGGTACTAAATAACTACGATCAGCATGATAAGTCAAAGTATTTTTGGAAAGAATTTTATCTGGACGGTGGTCCGTATATTTGACTCGGCTGTGCCAAAGTTTGATCATTTATAGGTCAATTTTCTTAGGCGCACTGAAGTTCATCCAGAGCTCTGACTCGAAATAACGATGTGATTTTGAATTTTTCTTTTATTAGATGACACTTAATAGCACTGATTCGAATTCATCTGATACAGGAAATCAAAACAAAGTCAACTGATTCTATGGCATTATTTCATGTAAAATATGTTATAGTAATTAACAGAATCACTTTCATCTAAGAAAACATAGACTCAATTTGAACACGTTTGTTAATTTCAATGATCTAACTCGAAAACTAAAGAATAATATTTTTAGGTTTTTTACTTTCTGTTTCGATATTTTGTGGCAAGTTGATCAAACTAAAACAGAGAGAAACACAGTGCACGAATACACGATGATAGTAGTTACTGGTGTCTATTTTCAATCGCTGATTCATGTAATGGCAAGTAATCCTTAAAACAAACGTTTTTAGTGTGAATATTTACAAAGATTACTGTGGCAAGAAATGCCAAATCCTTACAATCTCGTTCATCATTGACTGATCCATCATGACCGGCATTATTTCAAAAGTACTGGCTAATATCCATGGATTTTGTTGTGATACTGTATCCTCCTGAACACAACTTAACAATGAAGTGAAGTAGGAAGAAAATTCGTAGATAATTTACTATTTGATCTGTTGTCTTCATTCTTTTGCTTTTGTTAATTTTGATGTGGTTTGTTGTGTCGCAGGTGACATCACAATCTAAATCAATCAGAAAGAGATGAGCTAATAGATAAGAACTATAAAAGACTGAATGGCAACAGAAAATGTTACAAAAATTTTCACAAAATGAAACTAGAAAGTGTAGATATTTTGTAAACCTTCTTGTTTCAGTTTAAGAGGCTTGGCAAACTTTTATTTGTATAAATGTAGGAAGTGCTAACTGTTTGCCTAATTTTCAAGTATGATAGTTTATCTAGAGAATTCGTATAAATTCGAATGCTAGTGTTGTCATGGTTTGCATAGGAGTATTTTTAATAATATGTGAAAATTTGAATTTCCTAATATGTCTCACTTGACTCTAAGATTAAAAGTTCTTCTTATTAATATGAATGATAGTCAATCTATTCTTTTATATTTTGTGTTTTCCTCAAGATGAGCCTGATCTTGGTCTTAATATTCCTTACTTTCTAAAGTATTTTTCTTTGAAAGTTCCTCAATCCAATTGAAACCATCCACACCAACATTTGTAAACATTACATGAGGTGCCCTCAAGTCGACTTGATTGCCTTCTTCACTGATTACATTAATTAATGGTTGGTTATTGAGCAAGTCATATAGCTGTTTTATGCGAACGAACTCATCTTGAGCTTTACTGACTTCTAATTCATCCACTTCATGTTTTTGTAACTGTTTCTTCAACACATCACGAATTTTTACTGCCATTTGATTCTGCAATGCTATTTTCAATTGATCTCTTTTCGATTCGATAAGATTATGGTATAGATCAATATTCCTTCGAAGTTTATCATACTTTTGATCGATTTCATCATGCATCATTTTCATCCAACGTTCAAGTTGATTGATACAATACTCTCTACCGCTATTTATGTTCAATGATGATATTCTAGCAAAAAGATCCTGAAATAATCAGATTTTAGTTAGTTTCATCAGAATGAAATATTTCTGATGACGCAATAAAACACAAACATTTGCAATTCGTCTGATATGAGAATTTCAGTGAATATTGAACTGTTTTATCAAAGTATTAAAAATTACAGTAATTTGGTAAGAGGTTGTGTCATTAATAAAATTAATTGTTTGATATCATGAAAAGTACTCAATTCTAGAATTTCCATAGGGAAGAAAATCTCTTGCTCATCATATATATCACCGTAACTAACCATTGTTTCATATAGTAGATGGTTTAGTTCTTCTTTCACATCCTGTTGATGTTGTGAGCCATGTTCGAGACAAAACGACGATGGACAATGAGAGCATTGGTATCTAGCTGGATTTTGACACTGACAATCATCCGCCATTGGAAACCGATACGCACATCTTTTCACATTTATTCCTTTGTTTTGATTGTCTATAGCTTGGTGTAACACGTCCATTGATGTGTCTTAAAATATAGTTAGTCTCAATTATGCATAGCAGTAATGTAAATGAGTAGTATATTTAGATTCTACTATCGAAATAAAACTTTTTTGATATGTTTACCTGATGAGATGATAGCTATGGAAGATCTACTGATATCCATTTGATCAGTAGATATCATGCTCTCGTATGAACATGTTGAATGCTTAGAGAGGGAAGGTATTACAATATTTTGTACAGTTGAATGTGTTTGGGTTGCCATTCTTAAAGTATTTTCTAAAATGATGTAAAATATATAGGCTCCTCTAAATACATTGTATTCTTGAAACAGAAAAACTCACCATATTCATGAAAAGTGTTTTGCGCTGTGTCACATCCAGTAACAGGTAATACGTTCGTTAGCTTGTAAGAAACGGTACTAGAATCTTTCGTCGGCAAAGGCATGAATGGTTGATGAGAAATTGCAATCGTTTCTGTCGATTGTTGTCGCTTTTTACTCTCTGTAAGATGTCGAGCACATAGACTTTGTCTTTGAACTTGTCTTTGACAACTTTCGACAGAGCAGACTCGTCGCCATTTGTTATTGACAAGTATTTTCTTTACGTCAGCTTCGGCTAAACACTTCACTCGGTCTTGTTTTTGAACAATTTCTTTTGACATACGAATTACAAATTTATTAATTCTAAAATAGTAAGTGAAAATGTTACTTGGTGATTGCATTGTATATAATACTTTCAATCTCCATAAGAAATTTCCTTCGTGAAGAAGAAGGACCAACCATGACAATATTTTCAAAGTCTTAGTCATGGTTTTAGTGATTTTTTTAGTTCTGTAAGTGTTGGAGATCAGTTGTATTCTTGTATATGACAACATAAGAAGAGAAATTATAACATATGTTCATGCAGTCAAACGGAAGGCTAAAAGATTATCGAAAAGATCGATATTCTTGATCGTTGACAATGAAGTATGGCACTTTATTTTTGATTTATTAATTACAGTAAGGTAAGCTGAATTAAACTAACGTAAGTCCCAACTTTTGTTTACTGTCTGATTCAATATCATACCCTAAGAACCCTTTCGTGTATGAAAGTACTTTTAGAAACATTTCTAAATCGAATTAATACATGGAAAAAGTAGTTGAATGAATGAAGAACAATAATAATTATCAGTTTTGTCATTCATCATGTTACAAAGTTTAATCCAATAACAACTATCGATTTATCAATCTAGAGCCACTCCTGAACTTTTCTAACTTAGTCGAATTTTTGAAGTTTTGAACCTTGAAGTGCCGTTTCCCGTAAATTGGGGATGGTGAAGTGCTTTTTTGATCTGTAAATTTGAACTTTAGATTCTCGTATGATGTGTGCTTCACATTTTTCACCGATAAAGATATGTTCTCAACAATGAGCAGATCACATCTCTTGGTTACGAGAAATTTTGAAGTGGATGGAACTTCTGGGATGTGTGCACGTGGAAGGAACTTTTACTTGACATGCATGAGTTTGCAAAAACATATCTAAATAATACAAGACTGTTTGAATACTGATAGCAATAGAGTTTCTGGCAGATTCTTCCGCCTTCATATAGAACAAAATAGAGCGAAGGAGAAATCATTCTAATACTCGACAAAGATGTACAGAAAGGTTTAGGAATCAGAAACTGTTACTGACCTATAAAAAAAGTTTGAGAATCCGAAAAAGCAATGTTTTAACACTTGTATTATTATTCGACCAAACTTCGAAAAAATAGAATACTGGCGCTCAACTAAAACAGCTCAATTACATTGACTAAGGAATATGTAAATTAGTGGTAGAATATTATTGTTGATTCATGGGAAGAAACATCTCAAGATTAAAACTTGAAGAATTAGATCAAACAGAAAAAGTTCAGGAGTAGGATTATTGATTAATACATAGTAAAGTATTATTAGACTGAAGTTCTTTGAAATCATAATTAATAAAACTGATAATTCTCCTTTTTCATCATTTGTCGATTATCTTTTTCATTCACTCATTCAATCGAGAACTGTCTCTGAGAATACCATCGTATGCTAAAGGGTTATCAAAGTATGATCTTGAATCAGACAATGAACAAAAAATTCGAATTAAAGTAATTCAGTTTATACTTTTCTTTAATTGCGAAACTAAATATAAGATGTCATCTCTACACAGAATGTCAAAATTTTCTACTAAAATAGGAACTTTCTCATTATTGAATAATCCTGATTATTATTTAATAAAAGGATTTATAAATTTCAGGTTGTCATAGACTTTTGATCAATAATATATTTGAGTGCGAACAAGCTTGATAAAAAAGTCAATTATGTTACTTTTAATCTTGGACAACAAGTGTTAAAGATATAATACTTCGTTTGGTCTTTCTTCTACATTGTCGAGAGTCAATACGGAGTGGGTGTGAGGTGTGGGAGTGGATTTGGGTTTAAACAAGCGCTTCAGACACCCACACCCACCCGCACCCTACTTGCTGACAAAATCGAGTCGTTACCCATTTGTTATAATCGAATTTTGTTTTGACATCACAGTTGGTTAAAAACTTTACACGTCCTTTTGCTGGAATATCTTCATCTATCATTGAAATTGTAAATATATTAAATCTAAAACAAAAAGTCAAAATATGACTTCGTAATTTTAACTACTCTATGCAATATTTGCAAGCGACAAAACATATTTTTTTCAAAAGAAAAAGAAAATAAACATGTTCTGTATTGCAAATAAAGGTAAATTCTGTTTATCACGTGTTTCTGCCCGTCAGCTGCAAAACTATTCTTTCTTATGTTTACCAGCATAATGAGAGACAACAATGTCACATGTTAATGTGTTAAAAGCATAGTGCTATGAAGGACATGTGTCTGTTAACCATTATTAATCACCGAATATCAAATAACTTCACTAATAAAAATTGTGCTCCAACATTTTGAATAATATATGCCGTCACTTACGAACTATTCGCAAACGTCAATATAATGTTTTTTCCTCAGTAATATGTTTACTTTTGCGAATATCTAGAGTATCAAAATTTAGAATACTTGTGTTGATGTCCGACGACAAGAATCAAATACATGGTACTTCCTCAGGTCATTCCCGTATACTTTCAAGTTGTAATATGCAATGGTTCAGATCCATCGAAAGTTCTGAAAGTAATTCCATAGCAATCATATAATATAGACGAACAAGTCCTTTGTCTTTACACATAGACTCTGGTTCAATGTATTTTTTGATTTGAATATGTTCTTTGATATATGAATATCCATTCTTTAAAAAATAAAAAACAAATTAAGGAGATTTCAGTTTCTGACGACGATTTTATAATTTACTTTACTTGTTGAGAAAGAAAAAAATCCATGAAGCAGTATCGAATCGAAATAATCTACTGACAAGAAAGCATAGTCGGCTCTCAATCGGCAGGTTTTTATAGGCATAAACTAGTGTAGCTTTTTCTCATCACAGAGCTTTTTACACTGTTAACTGTGCTACCTTTAAATCTACGTTACGTCTACGTCCTCTTTACTTCAATGTTTCTTTCATGCTTTCAATCGGATGTACATGGTGACAGACGTAGCAGATTTATGTCTAAAAAATCATTTTCTCTTCCTTTCTTTTTCTATAATGGCAATCGTATGTGTCGGATGCAGTCATTTTTCATAACATATGTTTGTCTTGACAACTGAAGAAAGTGAAAAGAATCACACATCCTTTCCCACATACAAAATAATTCGGAAAGAGAACAAACAAGATTCGTTGTGAAGCGAAAAGGGTTCGAGTGTGGGTGTATGGTGTGAGTGTGGGTATGGTTGGGTGTGAGTGTATGGTGTGAGTGTGGGTGGGTGTGGGTGGGTGTGGGTGTAGTCGTGGATATCTTCTCTTCACTTACACCCACACTCTCGAGCGACAGCTTTGTGCAAGCAGTCAACTGGAAGAATTTTTCTCGCCAAGTCTTTGTACTAGAGGAGAGAGTGGTACGCTTTCTTTTGCCACAAATCAGTTGTCAGTTTTTGAAAAGCGGAACTTTTTATATTTTCCGCTCTTTCAATTTGCAAAATAATTCGGAGATCTTAGTTTTAATCATTCCTAACAATATGATAATATATTGTTCACGATTCATTTGAAAGCACTCATATCAATATCTAATATAAAGAATAAATAAAAAGTCGGATTTTATTCATTCAATGTGTTATGATTTGATGTTTCCTTTTTGGTTCTTTTTGGAAGCAAGCAATATTCCTTCTTCTACGATTCGCTAAACGAAATACACCATTTACTTCAAACTATTCAATGTCAGATCAACTGAATTGATTTTGGCGACGCTCCTTGCTTACTATTTATTCATCGAATTAATAAAACACTCATGTTTATCATTACATAGCACAACAGTCATTCAGTACGATCTATGACCTACTATCACAGAAGGATGCTTAATCAAACTCTTGGATTTGAACGAAATCTATTCCATCTTCCAGAGTATACTGTTTTAGACTTAAAAATAAATTTTTTAACTTTAGTGTGCGTGAAGTGGCTCATTAAATGAATGTTCTTTTTAAATGATACAAGTAAATATTGACAGAAAAAGAACTAAAGTCAATGAATTAATCATGCATAAAATATAAATAATTCAAATATAATACAGATAATTCATAGTAGTATAAAAAATGAACTTTGAGTAGATTATTGTGTGATTTGAAAATAGTACATCATACTCTACAAGTTGATAATTTAAAATTAGGTCATAGTTCTTTATGATCATTTATTTTCATTTGTACAATTACATTCATTATCCATTAAAATGATTTATGGTTCTGAAAATTAGAAAAGAAATGTTTAGTGGAAGTAAAAATAGAAAAACAACTTTTATCTTTATTTAATCTAATAAAATTCTAATTACTTGATTCTAAATGATTTAAATATCAAATAAGCTTAAAATTCTTTGTGCATTTATTGTTGCGCAGCAATCGACTTTCTTACATCAGAACTATGAAAATAAATCACTAAAGTAAAAATTTGAGAAAATAAAATCATCATACTGCATAATAATTATTGTTTTTCTTAGAAAATTATCATCAGTCTTTGCTTCGTAATTCTATTTCTATCATTAAACGAGAATGAAAATAATGTTCGTAGGCATAGATGCATCCACTCGATTTAATTTTTTTCAGTTTTACTAATATATGTATCATGTGCTCTAACTTTGATATACATATTTTTCCATCTTGATTATAACAGTTTGAAAGAGCATTGATTTTGCTTAAAAAGCAATATAATATGTGAAATTCTAATTAAGAATAGATACAAAAAGTGCTGAATGTTGAAAGTATTTTCTACGTAATGACTCAAAGTGACAGTAGCAGTAAATTACAAATTTTCTGTAACTTCATCAATTTTATGAGTAATTTTTTAAACAAAAATTGATGATTATGGAAAGTAAATTTTCACATTAAAAAAAAGTCAAATCATAAATATCATATGAAATACTAATACAATTGTGATTTACTGTTGTTTTTAGCTGTAAATGATCGTGTAACATTATTGAATTCCTCAAAATAATTAAATCATCAATAAATATCTATTTAGAATCGAGCGAATCTTCATCAAAAACTTTTACTTACGAAGACCAAAAATCTGAGTCGATGGCCGAATGACCTATTTCCTAAGTCTCTATCACTATTTAATAATCTATGCTTTTTCAATTTAAGATTAAATAATTCAAATATTATCTTTTAATTCTACTTATTCATTGGCTCTACCTTATTGGTGTATGTCTGACAGAAAATGAAAGGATTGTTTTATTTTATTTTTTTTCTTTTTATATTTCAGATATTTAATTCATTTCTTTTCCAGTCATTTTCTAGGATATAGTCAAGATTGTTATGTTCATGTATTTGAAACAAAACTTGATCAAGTTTCACCTATTCGTTGTTCTGGTAAACCTTATTACATAGTTTTTCAAGCGTCTATGATTTAGAAACTTTAAAAAATAGCTGTTTTTAATTTAACAATTTAAGAAATATTATATACTTGTAGGTACAATTTGCAATGAGGTTTAGGTTTGTTTATTCGCTCATTATTCGAATTCTTTATATATGTTCTTTTTAGAAATTTCCAGTTAATGATGATTTATTTAAATAACGATTTAAATAAAATGAAGTATTTTGATGCACATCAACGATTAGTACTAGCTTTCAATGTCTATGAAAAAGACAAACGACAGTTGGTGACAAATGATATTTTTACTTTTTCTTAAAAAGAAAATGAATATTTTTAGGGATATCATGCTGTATTTGTGCAGCTCGAGTTTTTAATGTTGATAGACAAGAATTAGTGAAAGAACTGAATGTTGTTAATAAATCGAATGATATTGAGTCAAATGTCATACGAAGGTTATACTTTGTTTAATTGCATTAATATGGGAAACCTTTATCACCAACAAAGTTATTTGGTGTAAAAATGATCATATAGCTTTTATTTTATTTAAATGAAGACTTTAGGCATAATACTCGTAAGTTTTGGTTATTCCAGTAAAGAATAGAATTCATTCTTATGAAATTGGTAAAGAAGCAATAAAAAGAACAGTTAAAAATGACCTATTTGATGAAGTTTGCTCCTTTTCTTGATCAATCCTTTTAAATTAATATTTTCCTTTTGTGGATGATTAATATGGTAGTAATTCAACACTTCGCACTTGGTTTTTGATACCTGTTTAAATTAAGAAAAAAGAATTTAATTGTTGATTACTTTAGTCTAAGACAACTTTATTTGTAGTTATCAATCAAAAGATATTGTTTGTATGATCGATTTATTTATTCAACAATCGGCGTAAGTTTATCTTTTTATTTAAATAACGGCTCGTGTAAGGGAAAAGATGAAGTTAAATATGTGTAAAACTCCCGACGAGATGATATTTCGACTCAGAATGGATCTTTCTAGCATTATCACTTTTTATTATACAACAATTCATAGGGAATCAGTCCCCAGAATTTATATGGACTTTTTTCGGTTTCTTTTTAACTTTAGTTATTCTTGTTATTTCATGATAATCTCAGTAACATTAATAATGTACTTCATTATTTATACAAGATCATATTTTCAGAGCTCAATTGAATCTTAAGTGAAATTGTCTTTCGAATATATTTTGAAACGAAATCTACTATTAGTATACAGAGAGTAACAGAAAAGATAGTAATTGATTTTTATGTTTTTGATAATTGGTCCTGAAGAAATGCCACGTTTCATATTTGATCCGAGCAAGAGCATAAAAGTTATGAAGAACATATCTTAACCCTTTGAGGACGATGGAACATATTTGTCCCACCTATTTTTCAGTACAGAAAATGTTTGCTCTATATTAAACTGTTACAATCTTTAAGGTAAATAGGTCGCCTATCTGCCATCTCATGTAGGTCTTTTCTCTCTTTCTTCCTGTCATACAGATCCTTCTCAGATGGTATGGGTGTGAGTGTGGGTGTGGGAGTGTGTGTGATAGTAAATGGATTGAGAAACACTCACGCCCACACCCACACCCTATCTATTAATCACTCCTATTAGAATAAAAACATAACTTAGAAATAATTATTCTCGTCAAACGTACTTAGTTCGCTTGCCTGATACTTTAAGGTTCCTTTAGGGTGTGGGATGTGGGGTAGGTAGGTGTGGCTGTTTCTGAAAAGAAGCTGTACATCCGCACTCTACGTTTGTTTGTTTGATGGCGAGAGTCGTGATTTGACTCGAATATGTTTAACATTATTGACTTGCAACATAAACATTTCCATTGCAAGTGTCAACCAAAATGCAAACTGATACTTGGAAGTATTTTTTTCGTAAACGAATAATGAAAGAAAATCGAAATAAACTTTATTAATGATA
>CAJNOP010000073.1:196011-225958 GCA_905250075.1 Rotaria sp. Silwood1 | reverse complement strand
ATTACCTAGGATTCATTTGGACGATGAAACTATCATTCAGAAATCCTTTAAAAAGCTAAGTTGGCTGAGAACAAATCGTTTTATGTCCACAACGGTGCTTAAGCAATGTTTTTTCACATGTACATTTTCTCATTATGCATAGGTATTTCCTGTCTTTTCCCTGCTACACATGTTACATCCACAATTATTATAGCAGAAATTCTATGTTGACCTTCGACTGGTGCATTGTTGTTCTTTTGTCTCAATTTATAATCTATATACATTGACTAAAAAAGATTCATTAGAATTACAAGTTAAACACTACATTCAAAGATTGAAAAGTATAGATATAATGAATATTGTTCTTTCACTCTTCTATAATGATATTTTTATTTAGGAAAACTTTCATTAAAGCAAGAAGGATCATCTTGGTCAGTTTTTTCATAGTAATCGGATGGAACAATTAATAGAAAAGTATGAATGGCTTCTGTTAAAATGGATATCATTTATTGAAATAACCTAATGATATACAAAGAACAGCACATGCAATATCTCTATACCTCTCTCTTTTTTTTTCCTTTTTTTCTCTTTTTTTTCTAGCCTTCAAATCCATACGTATATGCTACTTCGCTTTCTTTTACTTTTCTTTTCTCGTCTCCCTTTTGCTTCACCTCTTTTTCGATACATTCTTTTTTTTTACCTTTCTCTTGTCATTTCGCTCTCCTCTTTTTTTTCTCTTGTTCGTTCTATTTTCTGGTTTCTGTATACCCATGCTGACAAGTAAACGCTTAAAATGGTGTATCAACGTGTTCATGCAGAAAAAAACGCTGTATAACTGGTTTACATCATGTATCAGAAAGCACAACTCGTTAAAACTGGTTACTTCTTATATAAACAGGTTTTAATAAATTTGTTGTGGAATAAGTGATGATTTGATGCGTTTCAATGCGTTTGTATTTAGAAATCAGAATCAATGGACAGAAACTCGTTAAAACCTTGTTTTTTTTCGTTAACAACACATTCAACACCTACTAACGTAAATGTTACAAATCTTTTTAAAAGAAAAAGAACCCAATACTTTTATGTACTAGAACGTAGATTAGAGAGCTGAGAGAAAAACATTGATTTACCAAGAGGAGAAAAATCAAAATTCGTCCCATAGCTAAATACACGTTTTGGGGAAAAAAAAATTTTTAAGGAGTAAACTTAATTGATGAGCAATGTGATGCCACAGAGTGCATCGGAAAACATGATCATTTATCAAGAAAGTATCTGTTGTGGATGTTGGTCTAATTATGGAGCTTGTATTATGTAACACCCACCTATACGACCCTATACATCTGTTCGAATTGGATTTTGAATTATTGTAATGATAGAAATTTTATAAAATTTCTATCATTACAATAATTGGTACTTAATATAAATATTTTATGTTCCATTGGAAAGACATTACAATTATTATTTGAATTTGAGTTACTCTTCCACAATAATTTATATCTTTTTTTAAAATGATTATTTGAAAACCATTAATTTAGAAACGTTTTGGAAACATCTGCTTTCTTTTTCAGTGCATTTTAGCAATAAATTATATAAGAGAATAAAAGGAGAATCGTATTTTTCCTTTTCTTCTTTTATCATTCTTTATTACTGATATGGAAGAAGATAAACTTTAAATCATCTCGCCTAGTATTATTGTCTTGTTTTTTCTTCCGTATCAATAATAAAGAGTGATAAAGGAAGAAAAAGAAAAATACAATTGTCGTTATGTTCTCTTATATAACTTATTGTTAAAATGTACTGAAGAAGAAAGCAGATGCTTTTCAAACGTTAGTAAATAAGTTAAATTTTTCTAAATAATAATAAAAAACATATACAAATTATTGTTTATATATATATATAAATATTTAAATAGTTTATTTTTTTTAATATTTTTGTTTTTGTAAAATTTTTAAAATGCCTGTTTCGAATTTACAAATCGCATTCTTATTCGAACTTGAGTTAGGCATCGACTTCTATCAGTATAAGCAGCTGTAGAAGTGTTTATATACACATGAGTTTCGTTCAATATAAGTAGAAAATTTAATATTTAAGAAGTAACTTTAATCTAGAGGTAAGTTGACTGTTTCATAATTATAAGTTCCTTCGATCAGATCTACACTAGGGCAAAACAAAACAAGTAAAAACGCGTTTCTGGATATAATACGTGCCATTGACATAAAAACGAGTTAAACTGAATCAAAACAGAACAAGTAAAAACGCGGTTCAATACCTAATACTACGTGTTACTGACATGAAAACGCGTTGTAATCCATTTTTTAAATTATTTTTCTTCCATGGAAATGCATTAAAACTCTATTCATCTAAACGCATTTCACGTAGTCAAAAATGTCCGAAATTACGCGTTATAATGCGTTTTCCATAAAAACGCGTTAAAATGTCTTTTTATAAAATCTGTTATAACGAGTTTAAAGCAAGGGAAAAGGGCTCTGTTAAAACGCTGTTTTTCGGACATTTTTGACGGTGCGAAATGCGTTAAATAAAAGAAAAAAAGGAACTGTTTTAATGCGTCAATTTCATATTTTTGAGTGCATGGATACACTCACTTTTTTAATCCCTATACCCGTTGAGTTAATACTCGATAAAACTCGCTGTATTTATATTGTTGTTCAGTACTTAAATACCTTGATTTCTCTTCAAATTATCATGTGAGCACTTCCGAGTGTTACATTCGAAAGCATAAGAAAAAAGAAGCATAAGAAAAAAAAAAGAAAAAGAAAAAAATTGCCTTGAGAGAACGGAAACAAAGAACGAGCAGAAGATGAAAGAAACTAAACTAAAAATATCAAAGAACAGACATACACATATACGATATGTAAAAGTGATAGAGCGCACATTCTACAGAACGAAAGGAGAAAAATAACTATGTAGAGAAAATCTCAATGTGGAGTGTCAATATGTCATAGACACATTCTTTATGATTATGGTATTAGGCATTGCGTACGAGCATCTTTCTACACATATCTCATCTCATTCTATCCATCTCATCTTTCATTTTTAGACGTTGTCCATCGGTGTGAGTTGTGATAATGATAGAGTGTACGATTAATAAAATGAACTCAATGCCAAAATTTGATATTTCGTCAATCGTTTATCGTCATATAGAAAAACATGAACAACAACTGGCATTGGATATATGGTGTCCTACCTTCCAAACCACCCCTGATGTGGAAGGACGTTACTTTTTACCTGATACATCACCACGTTATCAAGAAGGTGACACATTAGGTGCATGGCACAATGATAAATTAGTGAGCACAGTGCATATTCGACGTCTTACAATACGATCAAGTGAGAACAATGAGCAGTATTTATGTGGTTGTATTAGCAATGTCGTTACTGTAGCCGAATATCGAAGACAAGGTCTATCCCGACGTCTATTACAAATGGCTGTTGATAAGATGGAAGAAAGCAATGAATTCGATATTTCAATGTTAGGTACGAAACAGCCCAATCATTTCGTATCTTTCGGATGGGAACAAATACCTGAACCCATTCAAGTTATGATCGATTGGAAAACTATCATTTCGCCTAGCACAAATGCTAAATGGTGTTCAATATCGAATATTTCATGTCAAGATTTTGAACTCTTGCTGAAAATCTATTCGAATAATCCACGTATCTATCAAATGGATAGATCTCCACTGACAGTGTTCCAACAGTGGGTGAAAGGAAGGTGGCAAAACAATGCAGCGATTGTCTGCCTATATGAACATGGACAAGAACAAGGTTATGTAGTGATCGGCAATCTCGATAGTGAAAAATATGTATGTGTACTGGAATGGCGAGCATCAAGTATGAATCTAGAACAGAAACTTTTGTCTTTAGCAGCAGCAGAGATTCGACAGCGTCATGGTTCAACAAAACCTATTCATTTGTTTGCGTTGCCACAATACATGACGATTGATGAGTTGACTGAATGGGCTGGTCCTGTTCAAATTGGTATCAATCAAGATATAATGATGCGTAATATTCGTTTACCAACCGATATTTATGAGAAGATTAAAACTGCCTACTCTGATGGTCGTGCTGTCTTTTGGTCAGGTGATTATTTTTAATAAATTTTAAATAAAATGAGCATTCAGAGTGATTATTATTTCTCAAGATCTTGAAAACGCAAGCAGCCTTGTTTGTTGACAGTTTCTAGAAATTGTTTCACCAAGGCTTACTTGGGTCAGGTAATCTATTTGTGCTTCAACGATATGGTGATCGCTTAGTCTTGAAAGACCCAACAGGATCAGAAATAGGACTTCAGATCAAGAAGAGAGATTTCCAATTTTAGCCAACGCATAAAATCTTATAGTAACAATGCTATCAATGTAAGATTTTTCTTCCGACAGATGATATCCATAAAAATTTCTTCTTGACCTAGACTGACTCTATTGTTAAAAAAAGAAAAGGAGACGATGAAGGTGTGGATATAGGTTTATTTATTCTTATTCAACACCACCCCCCTCCCCACACCCTGAATAAAATTACTCGAAATGAAGTTTGTTTGTGATTACTTGATGTGCGTTATTTTTCTAGCTTTTCGTTAAATTCGTATTAGAATATTACATGTAAATCTTGTGTCGCTAACAATGATACCTGCTGAAGATAAATGGATTTTTAACCATTTTATACAGTCATTGTTGTCTTTTAATGATGTTAATGGTTCACTAGAGTTATCATCTTTACATTAAGCATTCAATACTCGAAGTTAAAAAATGCTTCCGACAAGAGAAATAGTACTGTTTCGATAATGAACCAAGATAGATAGCTTTTCACACTAAACATTCAATGATAAACCACTCAATGTAATACATTCTGCTTCATTGAAATGATAGTTAATATTTTGTAACCCGAGTTTGCGAACAGAAGTGGTTGTAGATTTGAATAAAGATTTTTGCAATGTTGATTGATATTGTTTAATAATCAGGTTGTTTAAATGTGGTGCTTGATTAAGTAATGGTTGCACTTGAGCTTGAAAAATATTCGTATGAAAAAGTATTTTACGTGACTTCAGTCGTTTGAAATTTGGAACAATAGATCAGAATTGTTCATTGATAGGAAGTTTTATACAAAGACAATAAATATTAGGCAAACGAATTTATGATGGAATTGGTTGATCAAAAAATGGGAGAGATTGTTGGAGGTACTCTATCGTAAATATGTTGTTGATTATCATGAAGGTAAGTCAATTTTTTTTGTACTCATTTGGTGACGTGTAGAGATAAATCCACATAACTCGTGCTACACAGCGAACAAACCATTGATATTTATCAATTCAGAGTGAACTTCAATATGAATGAATTAATTAAATTATTGATTCATTCTTGTATATAGTGTTCCAACGAACATGTAACTTTCATTTTGAATCGAAAGCCTTGAAGTTTAGGCAAGTATGCGTGGATGAATTCTTCCCATTGATTTCCGTCGACAGATTCAGACGATAAGTAAGTCGATAGTTAAAATGTGTCGATTGGGTGTGTTTTACAATAAAATTACCATATTTGAAGCATGGCACGTAGAAAAATGAGTTAATACTCAATTCAATCAGGAATAGCAGGGAACATGGTATATGACTATTATCAACAAAGAGCTGCACAGATATCGAAAGACATTTAAGAACAGATGTATATTCGAACAATCGATTCATTTGGGTGCTGGTATGGGGGCGAGTGCATAACTGTCGTTCACCAACACCTCATATTTCAGTATTCAAAACTTTTCTAGGCTATTGTTGGGTTATAGAGGTGACATATATTTGTAGAATACTTCCATGCATTTAAATTACTAAATAATTATGATGACCTACAATAGAATTTTCAGTTTAGAATAACAGTGATTTTCACAAATAAAATTACAATTCTTTTCGACTATTTTATAAAACGAAATGGTTTCAAAAATACTAAGGACTATCCAAATGTAGTGATGCAGATATTTTAATTTCTTATACAAAGCTTAAAGAAATTTTTTCTCTCTGTGAACTGATCGTAAAAATAATGCTCTATTGTTCTATACTATTATATCATTCCTCAAGTAATATCATAATAATAAAATTTCAATAATTTTTTTTTTCATTCTTTGGGACGGTTATTTTAATTTCTATTTAAACAGAGGCAGAGTGAATATCTTTTTGAATAAATTTTGATAGAAACAAAATAGAGACCGGCAGCTTTCATTATTTGAAAGATCAAATGAAGAATCATACGTTGTTTTCAGCATGATCGTTTTTTTAAGGTTTCAATGTATCTCTTTGAAAACAAGCCTATCCAGTAAGGTGTTTTCCGTAAATTTTCAATTGTCATGTGTATATTCAAATTGTCAATCGAAGATGTACAAAACTCAGAAGTTTCAGACATTTATAATTAATCAATCAAGAGTCATAGACTTTCTATTCGAAGCTTTAAATGATTCTTTTTCAGCCATTTCTGTGAAAAAGGTTTTTTGCTATTTTGTTTTTGATAAAAATCTTTTATTCTCACATCTGGAAAATTAATTAAATAAAACTTAACCACATACTAGGAAAACGTATAATATACGAATTGATGCATCTTTTTCTCCTCTTCCGAACGATGAAAATCGCAGCTCTTTATGTGTTTTCTATCAGAAGTTATTTGAAAACTATCCGATTTACTCTTTAAAAAGTTATTAGTACAGTCGTCACGCATGACAGAAATACAGGTCTTATCAAAAGTTTATTTTTATGATATTACTTGAAAAATAACTTAATAGCATAGAAAGAGAGAGTGTCCATTTTTACAATCAGTTCACATAGAGAAAAATTTCTCTCAGCTATTTATAAGGAATTAAAATACATTCGCCACTACTTTTGCGTAGCCCTAAGTAGTAACATAAAATTGTCTCTTACGCATTACTGTAATGAGAAAAATATGTTTTATGGTTCGTTGATTAGTAATATGAACTATAATTTTAATTAAAACAGTAAATATATAAGCTACCTATTGTCTGTTAAAAAAAAATAACGGTCGTGGTCATTTTTGCAATAACTCAAGAAAGAAAAGAGCTAGAGAGTTGCAGTTTTCACCAGCCGAAAGAGACGACCCTAGGGCATCTTTTTCTTCAGTATTGTATAAGACGAAATCATTTTAAAATCAAACGTTTTTACAAAACATCGAAGAAAGGCACAAAAATTATGTGTGGTTCATATGAAATTTTTACAAAAAAGTAAGAAAATTTGCTTAAAAATTAAGAGAAATTCATACTTTTCGAGGGGCTGAAAAAAGAATTTGATTTTCTTAACGTTATATTGCGTGAAGGTGATCATTCAAATTATATCTTAAATTATAGATCTGAGGTCTTTCTGTCCAAATCACATACCAAAACCAAAATTTCATAGGAACAGCAGACTGTTTTCATGGATTTTTTGGAATGTTTTGCAGAAATGATTGATTTTAAAATGATTTCGTCTTACACAATACTGGAGAAAAAGATGATCTAGTGTCGTCTCTTTCGACTGATGAGAACTGCAGCTCTCTAGCTCTTTCCTTTCTTGACTTATTACAAAAATGGCCACGATATCGATTATTAATAAAGTAGTTAAGTTACTGTATTCATGAAAAGTCTAATGACATAAGTACTTGTTAATAGTTTCAAAAATCAATAAAAAGTAGTTGTTCACTTAATGTAATCGAGCAAAAAGTACATAATAATTAATGTTTTACACCACGAATTTTACATAGATCATTTCTAATCCTTTTTTAAAAAAGAATATAGCTATTATAATGAAGGCACACTTATGTTTTTTATGTTTCTCAGTGTGATAAAAATAAACTTTTATTTGCTAACTTGATTCTATCTCCCCTTTACTGATAAGAAACTCTTACGTCTTCAAAGAATAAAACTAAGCATGTCACTATTCATTGTAATTCATTGACGCAATAAAAAAATTGATCCATTTTTTTTAATTACAAAAAGATATGTCCTTTCACTCTCGCTTCTATCGTTTACTCTTTTATTTTCATGCAGTTATCGCCTTATTTGAATTCGGACTAAGTTTTGCACTTTTTCTCCTCATCTTCAGTTACAAACGTGAATTATTCTTTAAAATCAAGCATCCTGACGATGACAACTGGGAATTAATCGGTGTTAAAAATTGGACTATCATTATGGTTCTGTTGATTGTCGGTACTATTCGAACAGTGGTCTTGTTCTTTTTTATATTTGGTCTATCGCTAATGGCTTACAGTTGCTGTTGTATCGTGATTAGCAGTAGTTTTCGTACAGCGCTCTGTCAACTGTTCAGAGCAAAAGCAACACATCGGTTCATCTCCTTTAACTGTAACTGTCCGTGCTATCGTGCACGTCCAAAACTACGTTTTCAACTACAACTTCTCTTCGTCATAATAGTTTCTGGTGTTCGCATTGCAACTATAGCAATTTGTCTCTCGTTACGAAATCATATAACAACAAAAAGTCTAGCCGTTATTGTCGCCATTTCCTTCTTTTTTCTTCTCTTAACTTCGCTTTTGGATTACTATCATTATCGTGTGTGGTGGCACTATAAACCAAATTTTGTTATACCGAATATTAAAATACCAACCACATCGCTATCAAATAAACATCAACGATTTTTACCTTATGAACTTCTAGGTAGCAAGCGTACAGGCCGGCACGGTGACAAATTGTGTGACAACGAACCATGTACAAATCGTGAACTTGAGCATATTTTGATATTTCATTTAAGTGATTATCAACCACAACTACGCTGGTCAGAAGTGAAGCGGTTTAACGCATCAGCCGACACTTACATCGGGTTCCACCGTACAAGTGCTCAGTCAGCTCTTCTCATCAGTCACAGCGACTTTCGCCGCTCGACGACTCCACCACAGATGCTTGGCTTTGGTATCTACTTCGCGCGCTCAATCAAGAATACTCTTGGAAAAGCACGATTTGAAGGTGCTATTATTGCTGCTGAAGTTCGTATGGGTAATGTGAAGGAGGTGACAAAGAATGAATTGCATACAGTTAGAAACACAGACCAGTGGCACCCCGACTTCGATACAGTCTACTATAACCATGAGGACGATCAGCGAGATGAATTTTGTGTGTATGACGAAAAACAGGTACTAAAGTGGATCATTGTAGTTGATGAAGAATTTGATCAAAAATCGAATGAATATGGTATGAATCAAGAATTCGATGATACAAAATGTTTTTGCGTTTAATCTATGAATTACATAGTATGAAGCAGATGGTTTTCTCAGAAAAACAGTTCACTATAAATAAACAAGTTTTTCTTCCAAATTTTTATCCTAAGCATTGTTAATTAGAGTAGAAAAGTTCATTTTTTTTTTCATTGTAAATTATTCAATACAAATTTTGTTGTTAGACGCATTCCAATTAGATTCAGTGCCGACATGACACATTTAATAGACAACCATGAACTAAGAAAAGGATGTAATTATTTCTAATAAATTGAATAAATTATATAATAATAATCATGAGGCATCGATGAGTATTTGACCAAAGTACATCGGTAAACGCAATGGATGGATAGCAGAATCCTGGAACTCGATGGAATTCTAGGGACTGCTTGGAATCCTATATAATTTTGAGGATTTGAGTCTTTAAATTTATTGCTATGGCAGAACAACTTTTTATCATACGTTAAACAGCTAGTAGAACATTTCTAATAACATTATGCATAGATACTTCATTCAGACGCTCAGGTTTTCAATCATGGCCAGACAAATTTATCTCCTTTAGTGTGTATTTTAGATTATGATTCATAAATAAAAAACACAACACAATGTAGTTCATAATTATCAAAATCACAGAAGAAATCCTTAAATATAACCAGCTTTTAACAATTTTCAATATTAAAAGGAGAATTGACGACAATATCACTCTAACTTGGATACAATTTCATGTATATAGAAATAGTAAAAAGAAAAATATCTTGAATCTAAATTCTTGAATAAAAAGCTTGTCAATTGTAAATAAACACCGCTACAGTGCATACTGAAAAACACACAAGCATAATAACAGCCACACTCATATTACAAATTAAAAATTAATAATTTCAATAAATATTCATAGCAATGGTCAGTCTCACGGTTATTGACCGAGAAATCTTAGCGCTCATCGAATGAGAGATTACCATGTGTTATCAAATCAAGTAAAATTGAATAAAAAAAAGCGACTCGAACATTTCTGGACATTGTCGTGCTACTAACGAGATCATTAGTATCAAACCATGTCAAATTTAGCCATTAATAAAGAAACTCATTGATACTAATATGTATTTAAAGCTCTGTTTGAATAACTTGATCTAAGTTTATTGATAGATTAACGAAGAAATAGACTCAGTTGCTGCGCTTGGAGCAGAGATAAAGCAAGTCTAAGAATTCAAATTCAACCGAGTACAATTCGCTAGCCTTCGATGTGTACATATGTCAATGTTTGTGGACGAAGAAAAAAGAAGAACGAGATATCAACATGAAAAGCTGTTGTGACATGGATCACTACTCTTTATAGTCTCGTCGATTGAAATCTAAGAGAGTTTAGTAGAATTCGAGGGAATCCTAGAAACATAAGAAACTTCGAATTCCAAGATTCCGCTATACACCACTTGGAGACCCACACCCACAGTCGACCCGCTTTTGTTTGAAAAAGTCTAGTATTATGAATATTGATGGATAATTTGAATAAAATTTTCAATGTGATATTCGAAATACTAACTAAAAGTGTTATATTACTTTATTATCTAAAAAGAAAGAAATTATTTAAAGATGTTCGTATTGATACAAAATAAACTTTTAATGCCAAAAAAAAATTGTTGTTAAAATTGAAGATAATTATTTATTGAACGTAGAATAAATTGAGGCTTTTTTTAATTATGTTGTATGTCCTTTGCTAATCATTTAAATTAATAAACATAAAGAACATGAAATAAGATAAGATATGAAAAGTTTGTGTTGCAAAATTGAATAAAATTGATTTTACGATAAAGAAAATTATTATCTATCTTACATGGTTTAATATACTATTCAGTAAAGAAACAGATTTTATCGAAAAGTTGCTTGAAATATTTTTGAAAATGATCTATGAAAAATATTTTCAAAATTTTTCGACTAATAAAGTACGTAAGTATTACCTTTAATATACAATTAATATGGAGTTTCGCATAAATACGAATTTTCATAAGCAAGTTGCATTGTTTCTAGTAGGTAAATAAAAAATTTAGCATATTTTATAGCGAATATTAATAAAAAATAAAGTGTACTAATTCGTCTTGGAATGAAATTCACAATAGTCTTACGGTTTAGTCAGGAGGAGTACAATGATAAAGTCTCATTTTTGTTTATGACGAATTTTGTAAACATCGTAAAACAAACTCGAGTGAAAAGAAAAACATTGCTGTAAATGAATGAGTGTATCATTGTTTCATGAAGTTGGATTCAGAAAAAATTTAATACATATGTCTATCAAGGTTAAATTCATGGCTTATGTTTTGACAAAGACATTCGCTTCGAATTTATGTGCAACATCTTCTACTGTATATTGTTTAATATGTTGTTTTAGATCAAAAAATCTTTTAGAAAAACTTTTCATTGTGTCTAATGCTTCAATCTCATGCAGTATCGCTACTGTTTCAATAGTGGCAAACTTCATTTGTTATTCTTTACCCGTACGAAATTTATAATATTATCTTTGTAAATTGCTGGCGTCGTTTGACAAAGCATAAACGATTTGGACTTATCTCTACATATATTTATAGTACAACAGCCAGTCTCATCATCGGTGGAGTTGCCTTTCAGACCGCATATGATATGTGGGTAAGATACAATAATCATCTTATTATTTCTCTAACTGAAATGATAGCATTTGATATTTTCCAGAAAAAAGAACGAGCCATTGGTTCTACTATGTTCTTCATTGCTGTTGGTGTAATTATATATGTATCACTTATCAACTTTCTTGTTACTGATATTCATGTTTTCAATGAGAGGGTATCATCAGCAATAACAATGACATTACCTTCGAGAATCTACTTAATATAACGATTAGTTTCATTATGTCAATATCAAATAGTTGTCGAAAGAGTATATTCGTAAGTTAAAGATGGTAATGAGTGGAGTCTCAATGGAAGAACATTGTCAGTTCAATGGTTAATCAATTTTTAAACTTTAACTATGTACTAATACGTATATATTGTTTTGTTATATATCAATGTTGACTTGTTTTATCAAATAGTCTTGCTTTTCTGATATTTCATTACTGAACTTGTATTTAGATCAGAAAGTGTGATGTATCTGGTGGAAAATATTTCAAAGACGATCTTGTGGTTTCTCAGAAATACATGAAAATGCTCAGGTTAGAGATAAACAAGTCAGAAAAGTCTTATCTTTTATTTTAATTCTCAAAAAGGAAATGTTTGTATGGAGCACACATTGATAATTGTTAATGAATCAATAAAAATTTCATAGTGATTATCAATCTATTAAAAAAATCATCATCTTGATAGAAATTCCTTTATAGATAGACACATTTTATTAACGGTAGTTAGTTTATTAGTCATGTATCTCCTATAAAACCAGTTACACTCACACAGTCACAGTCTCATCCAACAGAAATAGATCATTGTCATGGAAATAAATCGATCTTATGAAAAGAAAGTGATGTGTGAACAAAAAATAGGAAAACACTCATTAATTTTTCAAACACTTTATTATTCTCATTTTATATTAAATATCTAAATAAGACTAAATATGATGAAAAGTATCTTGATTATTTCTATAATTACAATATTACAACATAAAAATGAATGATTTGTTGATTATAGTAAATCTAATTATTCTCAAATATATGATAAATTTAACTGAAGTGTAACATCCACTCTTCACGATATACTTGAGTCAACACTTAAAGATAGTTTCAGATTTGAATCAGTATTAACTGAACATATTCCAAGTCTTCGTCGATTTGACTGTGCAATGGCATGTAGAATCGGTAATTGAATGTTGAATAGAGATTTTGTTCAATATACTTTAAGTGATATGATTGTTACATGTATTAATGTGTACATATTCAGAAGTTCCATTTTTCTAATTTATTTCGAATAGAGTTAATCTGTTACAAATCTTTGTAAAACATAAAAATGTAAAAGCTACTTTTAATAGAGTTCCATCAATATCCCGTCGTTATCTATTGAACGAGGTGAGGAGGGGTAGATTTGTTTGTGACTCTTCATCAAGTTCCATCATTTCTATTGAAAGTTCAGCACCATGGACTCCTGATTCTTGTTCTGTCCGAATTCCGATGTCAATGGAGTGTGTACCTGCTGGCACATACACAACCTCTCTCTTCACACAGGGTACCACCATAACAGACGACAAGCTATATACATATATACCAGCTCGCCAATCTATTGCCATCCCATCACGACCAAGTGTTGGATCTATGGTAAAGCGTTGATCATTATTGGCATAGAGCTTGTTTCCGATAAGAACTTGATCATCAATCATCATCCGCACCCATGTTCGTGTGTCCAGAGCAGTCGTGTAGACCATACCTTGAAAATAAATTTTATACAAACGAGGTCGAACGTGGTTGAAAACTAACGACAAGCCAGGAATCTTGATAAATGTCGTGCTAGCAGATTTTAACATAAACACTGTGTCGGTTTGATATTTGAAATAGAACTGTGGTCCACGATTGAAACCATTGGAGAGACTTCTAGCGCGGTCAAGATAGATGATCTTTACATCTGTTGTCCTTGTAGCATTGTCTACTGACTGGCCAAAACAGAATAGACAAAGCCCTGAAGTAAGGAAAACGAGGAGAAACATTCAAAACCAACGACAACTGAATATTTCTGAATACTATATGGCAACTAATATATGAAAAAAAAACAATTAATATACTCTACTGAAGGCTGCTTTAATTTGCATTCCGAATTATTCATAAGAGTATGAAAACATGGACATAGTATCATACGTTAAGTATGCATGTATAATTAAATAATTTCTTGTAGGATTGATACATTCACCACTACAATTTGTTTTCATGCATTTTAAACTTAAGCTGCTCTAGACTTTATCCCGAGTGGCTAGCTTAATTACCACTGCTATTCAATTTCATTCTAGTCCTCCAATAAATATTAAAAAAAACCTAGAAAAGATATAATGTAATACGAACAACTGTGAGAGTGGTGTCATAATAGACGCATGAAAAAAGAATCATATGATATGTTAATATCATCATACAGCGAAATAATACTGGAAAGCATCTATTTCGATTGAGTTCCTCATATATTCTATGTTCGAAAATACAGCTTTTGATGAGATGAACGAAAAAGGCAACTGACGAGGTACAAATATTAAAATAAAACTAAATATGATCAAATAATATGGCATCTAGAAACTGGTAATCGAATGTTGAATGAAGATTTTGTTCAATAGTCGATGAATATTGTACATGGACTCACAGTTAGTAATAACCATGATCATCTTATTAAAATGATAAACGAGCTGAATACATATACCATGTTATGATTACAAAACAGGATTATATGTGGGTGTTGATCTGAGCGTCTACGACCTGGCAGTTCACATGTATTTATGAGCTTCAATCGTCTCAGATTTAAAAAAGGATAGAGTTCTTGAAAAAGAAAACTAGGTTCACAGACTTGAGAGTTGTCGCAAGTCTACTACGTATTGGTAACCAACATTGCAAAAATTTTTTCCTGGTTTCTCTATTGAATTGAAAACCGAAATGATGACTCAAATCAATAATAACTCAATCTTTGAAGAAGAAAAATGAAAAATTAAACGATTCTACCTTTACTCTACATGTAATCTACTTTTTTCCTTGCTTCTAAACCTAGTCTCATCAGTGGCAAATGATTGTTAAGGTTCATCTAATAATTTATACTTAGTCATTATCTAATGAAGGATTTAAAATCATTCTACATTAAGTTATTCAATAAAAACTTCAGAGTGTATTTGTTTTACTCTTACTCACTTGATTTCAGTAGCGTGCTTGTCACAAATAGACAAGACTCTTTTCTCGTCTTGATGATAAGACAATTCTAGTTATTGACAAGATACATTTGCTACCTATAAAGCAATTTCATCGAACATATTAAAATTATTTTAAAGAAACAATTAAATGAACAAAAAATACGCCTCGCTATCATTTGTCAATTCGTTTGGACAAAAAAAATCTTCCATAATTGTTTTG
Organism: Rotaria sp. Silwood1; assembly: GCA_905250075.1. Lineage (NCBI taxonomy): Eukaryota > Metazoa > Rotifera > Eurotatoria > Philodinida > Philodinidae > Rotaria > Rotaria sp. Silwood1. The sequence continues at coordinate 210,733 of CAJNOP010000073.1, read as the reverse complement.
ATGAGGACACACATACTCTTTTAAACGTAGCTTAACCATTTGTAAAAATAGAACTTCCAGCTTTAAGAAGACTGAGCTTACTCTAGTTCACATTTGGTTGCTTCAATATTTGAGTGAGAACCGAAATTGAATCGTGCTTTTTTCCCGACCCTATTGTACATTGTTATCCACTATGCTGTTTGAAAAATTAATGTTTCATCATTTGTTTTTATTAATAATTAAATATTTTCTCGGTACTGAATTAATGCTATCAAGTAATAGAATGTTAAAAACACATCTAAACGCATTAGTTTCTTTACTTCTCCATGTCAAATATTCCCTCTAGAGATTAATTTATTGCTTTTTTCTAATGGTCAATTTGTCATTTTTCAATATTTTCTTATTTCAAATACTGACTAAATTTTATGCGAAAACAACTTGAAAAAATTGTTATTCATGGATAAAATGATTTCAAGTACATTAATCGTCATTATTATTCACTGCGATCATTTAATTTCTATATAGTCCAATTTATATTACCTACTCATCTCAACGAATCTTTCTCTCTAACATATTGACTAACACGAAAAATACCTGTACAGAACGAAAGAATAAAAATATTGTTAGAAATCATATCATGTATTTTGTTTATCGATCATGTTCTTATGAGTCATTATCTATGATTGCACAAATGAAAAGCAATATAACTTTTCTTGTTTTTCACTAATGACATAAAAATAAGAGTGACTTTGTCAAATCATCATCGTATACCATATATTCAGTGAATGTGTCATGTGTCATGCATCACTAGATTGTGTCATACCGAAATTACTCAAGTAATATTCTCGCCAACTCTTTCTTTCATGTTTTTTTCCGGCTATAAAAGTGAATGTTGTAAAAAAGAATACAATATTTTCATTCGATATCATACATTTGATATCAACATCATTCAATCGTAATTCAAAGTATGTAAATATGATATAAGGATCAACTTTGAATAGTTAAAATCAAATAAATCTTTCTTTGAAAATTCAAATATTTTTACTAAGATTTTCATCTCAGTCATTATATAACAGCTGATGCTATATAAATATCAAATCATTGTCAAATTATAAGATCGATCGAAAAAATTAGTTTTGTTTCTGCTCTATTCGATGATTGAATACTATATGAATAATAAAATTATTAACAATCCCGTTTTTCCATTATAGATTAAGAACTTTATCAATAAAATGGAATCAAATGAATCAGGATTTCAATCACGAGGACAAATTCTTGATTATTTTCAAGTAAGTCTGGTATTACCATAAGTTTTGATATTCACATTTGCTAATTTTAGGTTGTAACTTGTTTTAATTTCGAAGATTCAATTCGTTTTCTTGATCAATATCAATGGAATGTAAAGGTAAGTTATGTTATCATTTTTATAGAAAAGAAAAATAGTTCACTTAACAACTTACAAGCTAAAAAAAGCCAGAGAAATAAAGTAAATTCAAATGTATCTAAGAAAATTTCTCATTAATGAACTTATTGTTATCTTCATATCAATCGATTCTTATTTCTTTTTTCAGAACGCACTACAAAAGTTCTATGCCGACAATGGTAAAGTTTCATTTATTTTTTTCTTCTTTACATTAATACATGACTTTTTTTTCGTGTATTTCGTGAAGTAGGTCTTACAAATACTGGTAATCAATACTTCACTAGTATGCTTATAAGGGAAAAAAATGATGAATATCTTGCTAAAATCATTCATGAATTTGAAAATGGTTTATGTACTCAAAATGTAACTATTGTTTGACTATCCCGTAAGGGATAGAAATTAAAACAAAAAATAAAATCGTTTCTCTTTTGAACTTTTATTAGGACGTATCCAATCTTGTTGTAATGGGTGAAATTAAACGAATTGCTCTTGTTGCTCACAATAATAAGAAGACAGAATTGATTGAATGTCTTCGACAACATCGTGATACACTTGCTAAACATAAATTGTATGGTACTGGCACGACTGGGTCATTAGTAGAAAAAGAACTTCAAGTACCAGTAACTAAATTTGAAAGTGGTCCTTTAGGTGGTGATCAGCAATTGGGTGCAAAAATTACTTCACGAGAACTTGATATTCTTATTTTTTTTATTGATCCTTTGGATTCTCATCCTCATAATTCCGATGTGCAAGCACTGCTTCGTTTAACGCAAGTTTATGGTATTGTCTGTGCTACAACTGCTGCTACCGTCGATTTTCTACTTAGTTCAACAAAGATGAACGAACCTCATCTACGAAAAATACACTTAGGTCAACCTGTGAAACCAAAATAAAAACTCTTTTGATGTTCTGATATTTCATATTGTAGTAATGATAGGAGTATTAGCAATTAATGCTAATACTCATTTTGTATGATTAATAGTAAAAAAACAGCTTTTTAGTGCAGCCCTTTTAGAGTTGAAATGTGAAAGCTATACTTATTGTTCAATTTCGTCTTGAAATCGATTAAAATAACACGAAAAAATTTCTTTTGCTAAATAAATACCTACTGTTCATTGTGTTACTCTGATCAATCTAAACAAAAGAGAAAAAAAAAAAAGATTTTTATCGATAGATACTTGCTGTTAATTTTCACCTTAAAATCGATTTACCTGAAACATAAGATTATACATATATAATGCTCAGTGTTCGTCTAAGTGTTGATCAAAGGTCAAAAATCAAATCTCAAAGGTCAGCAGACAACGTCGAACCATACGCATTCGATTCAAAGTTGAAAGCTCAGAAATTAAAAGTTAAGGATAAAAAGGAAATTAACATTTGTGAATCCTTGATTGACCAAGACAACCCTATTTTTCAATTGGACTATAAGACAGTGAATATCTCCTGAAATCTGATTTGCTGAAAGAAAGAACAGATTCTATTTGAGCAAAGGTGTCTAGTAGTAATTTCGAGTGTTCGCCGGTTCTCTAGCCAAATTTCAGTACTTGAGTCATTGATTCTTAGGTCAATAATCAAAGGTTAACGATCAAGAGTTAAGGGTTAAAAGTTAAAGAAGAAATACGGGAGTACCATTCGTACGGCAACTCGCTAATAGATAAATATTCCCTGTTGAATTTTGTCGCAAAATTGTCAATTCATCGTTAGTTTTTTTTCGATGATTGCGATTAATCGTCACCACTTAGCTGATTGTTATGGCATGAGAAACGATATCTTAAACTGACAACAACAACGTCGTAATATTTCAAAAGTAATAGCAATGCCAAAAATTGTATGAAAAATGTTTAAATGCTTGATAATAAAATCAATTGGAATGAAATATATTCGGATCAAAGAAACTACGAAATTTCATACTTTGTATTTAAATATACCTTTGAAAATAAAAACAACATTTGTATGTTCTTACTGAAGAAAGAAATTAGCTTCAGTACGCCAAAAACCATTAAAAAAGCGCTCAAAATCGGTCGATTTAAATAGTTCAACAGGACTGGACTGATGCAGTGCTAATTCTAAATCTGAATCATACATCTTGCATGAATACGTAGAAATAAAAAGCACACATGATCTGCTATACTTTGTCTAAACTGTTGAAAAATTGTAACTGCATGCATTCGTAGGTCACTGTTTCGCATTTATGCGCAGCAATAGTCAATCTTGCAGAGAACTTGCATGTTATGACGCAAGATGCATCGGATGGAAAAATATTTTGCAAGTTAATGCATGATTCTAGAAATTTCCTGTAGGTACATGCATTTTTTGAAGTTTTGGGTTTGACTTAGTGGATATTTAGTTATTTTATGATCGCTAATATTGAAGTCTTAATTAGGTTACTGACACAATATCTCATCGATAAGCTTTATAGCCAACTACATCGAACGAATTTGATCCGAAAGAAGAGAACATCATCAATGGTTACCAATCGTCTCGTTCATTAATCACCGTCTTCATCATTTCTTGTTCGACTCATCACATTGGTTATTGATTGAAAAGATAGGTCTTATCGAAGACATGTATGTGTGATATCTCCCTCTCTCTCTTTTTTTTTGAAGGCATAAGTGAATATGATAAGAGAAGAAGCATTTATTCATCGACGCTATCCAGTTCAGCTATGTACGTCATTTCAATGATTTACTGCACATAATCACTGATGATGTTCGATGAAATTGAAATGCGATCTTACTTCTCATCGAACCATTGCCAATTTAATAACAAGAATATCTATTATTTAATGGAAACTAGGGGTGGGAAGTTACCGTTATCCGGGAGTTACGTTACCGGGTAACTAGTAACTTTTGAGTTACTAGTTACCGAGTAACTAGTAACGCCGGAGTTACCAGTTACCAGGTAACTAGTAACTTCGAAGTTACTAGTTATTTTTGGTAGGTAACTTGTCTAAAAGTCGAGATATCGCTTCCTAATGACTGAATATCATCTATTCATCACTCAATTAAATTACGAGTTACTTGGTAACTAGTAACTCCTATGTGCGTTACTAGTTACTCGGTAACTCGTGAGCTGAATAAGTACTGTAATGATGGTATTCACTCATTAGGAAGCGATATCTCCACTTCTTAGACAAGTTACCTACCAAAAGTAACTAGTAACTCCGAAGTTACTAGTTATCTGGTAACTGGTAACTCTGACGTTACTAGTTACTCGGTAACTAGTAACTTGCGAGTTACTAGTTACTTGGTAACGTAACGATAACTTCCCACCCCTAATGGAAACTCATCAATATCCCCAATACTATTCTTTATTTTTTTGTGTTTGTAAGCAAACACTTCTGGATAATTTGTTTACTCTTCGCAAGCATGATGAATAATCATTCTAGAGTATACGTTGATGTGATTACTAATGAATACCGAAGAGAACAACTCGAAAAATATATAATACCACTCTTCTATACAAACATTTGCTAATCAATAATACAGTTTGTTACAGTATCTTTCTACTGTTATTGTCGTCATCCGTTATTTGAAGATGTTTCGAATTTTATTGTTGTTTCTTATACATGTTGCCATTTCTCAAACTCCCAAACGCCAATATTTCATTGTGACTGATTTTTTCCGTGGATTCAAAGCACGAGAATATTCCATATACGATCAAACTGGCAAAAATCTTCAATATAGAATCGAATCGAAATATCATATTCTTCAATCGCTTGAATTAGTTACTTATCCAACAAAGAAGGTTATTGGTAAACTTCAAGCTAATTTAAGACTATTAGTATACAAAGGAAATATCGAAATATTTAATGATCGTACTCAACAATGGTTAAAAGGTGTTATTACTCAAAATTTTCAATTATTTGGACATAATTGGACAATAAAATGGAATGATCGTTTGTTGTCAATGGAAACTGATCCCATATCACTGACTACAAATTTTTTTGACAAACAACACGATCGAATCCTCTTGGCCAAATTTCAAATGAGAGTCCAATCATTTTTTTGGGTTAATCAATACGATATGGAAGTCTATTCAAACGCGATACCTGATGGTGTTTATCTGTTAAGTTTAGCTGCTAGAGATCATACTTTGCAAGCAGGCAAGAGGGATAAGAATAATAAAGCAAAGGCAGTCATTGAATGCATTTATATATCTTTAGATGACGTTTTCCTACAATGTCATATAAGACACAAAGACATAGTACACACATTATCATATGACAGATAAATTGACTCATCCGGACATATCTCTTTCCATCACTTATTGATCTTCAAATGTACACTAGACTAAATATATACGGTAACGTATAGAGTTCGCAATGTATTGGCAAGTTTATTGACAAAATCGAATTCCATGTAGAGTCGAAATATTTGAGCCTTTGATAGATAAATATTGATGACTTATTGTCATGCGTGTCCATTTAAATAGCTACATCACATTTCAATTATCAAATTAGATAAAGCCAGTGTGTTCTGAAGTAGATTGAAAATTACGTTCAAATGTGACAATCTTACAAAGATGTTTTAGACGAGGTGTATGTTTGAAAAGTTGAATCAAATCTGTTAAAGATAAATCAACATTCTCCCCGATCAAAGGCTTGATCGCTGTTGATTACACTGTCAATCCAACAAAGTAAGCGTTATACGCGAGGCTCTCGTCCAGAAAACAATCAGTTAGTTTAAATAGGCGCCTAATCGATATCATGTTGCATAGTGTGTCTGACGAATAGCGAGCAGCAGTATAAGTGATTCCAAACGAATGAATCGATTTAGATGAAAAGTAAATGAAATAAATACATCAGATACATTTGGGGTCATTATAGCAAGGGACAGACGAAGTAAAACGACTCGATCAGTCATCGATGAAAAATATTGACTGCAGATGATGTCGAAATCATGCTCGTTCTCATTCTTATAATACTTCATAAATGTTCGTTTCCACTCCTAAAAAGTAAAGGTATCGATGTGAAATGAACGTCAATTCAATATTGTTTCTTTCTATTGCTAAATAAGAATGAAATGAAAACTCAAGGTTGTATCCGTGACGAGAAAAATCTCAACTCACAGCTGACACATGAACTCTGTGTATCTCGAATTGAATACATTTGGAAGAATTCATCTTTGCATTTCTAGTAAAATGAATCACCGTACACAATTCCACAATGAGGAAATACATTGATTTTATTAACACTGAATGACATATCAAAAGATTCACGTAAGAACTGAAGTTTTTCAATAAATATCAATGATGAAAGAATGGTGTTCGATGATGGTTGTTTACAAGAAATCCCTTACCTCAATAATTATTCGAATAGTTGAGAGAGCTATAAATTAGATCAATAATGGTCAATATGATAGTAATACGAGTGTCGACTTCATGAAAGTTGTGAACATATAGAAATGAGGATGGATACTAGGAATGCAGAATCTCTCAGTTTAACCCTACCATTGAGTGATCGTTTACAAAAACATTAGTTCTACGTTGGATAGAGTCGAAATTAGATTTTATAGTGAACCGTAGTGCTTTGTGGAATATGCTTGTGAATGGTCTTTCTGGTCTGCTCCAAATACATGAAAACATGTCTATCACAGACTGTGATGAATATGACGAATTTTCTCCATCGTAATTAAGGCAACTCTGTCATGGTATACATTTAAATGTCATAGCAATTGGTTGAAAAACTTCATAGAAGCCAATTGAAAAATATCCTTCTCAAATTTTGATATTTGTATGCAAATTACACATGCAGCCATTAAGATGCTTCATTTTATCATTTACTATAACGGAAAATGCGGAGAGGTTTTCTTAATATTGTGCTGTGCACTTTACTAATGGCACTGTGATTGACAATTTTTTTTATAGATTATTTCTACATGTTATCGACGTATTGATGTGTTAAAAAGAAGTTCTACAAAATTTATTTTGTACAAAAGCGTTCCATTAAGCAATAAGCGTTTACATAAAATATCTTATCACTTATACAATCAAATGTTGTCAAGCAGACAATAGCTAGATTGATATTTTTCTAATTCATAACCTTCAGGTTTGATGTAATAATATCAAAATGCTTATCGATAACACGCAGCACTCATTTTTCTAAGTCTTTTTATTATATGACGTAAATCAATACTAACCAGAAAAAAGTTTAATTTATTTAGAGAAGTAGAATTAGTTTTGGTTATTTTTCATGTCTTTTAACTTGAATGTTTATATATATATATGTATTGAAAATTCTTATGGACAGGTTCATTTTTTCTTTGGGTTTATACCATTTTTTATTTGGTTTATTATAAATATATGAAATAGATTCTGTGATCTTAATATGGCTTTAATCGTAGCACGTGTTTGTTCATCATCATATAGACGAATTTGTTTTTCAATTAGAAGAGCTTTTGTTTCTTCATGCCCTGCGCCGAAATCTATTACATTATAACCATTGAGTAATGACCAATCTATTGCTGATAAACATAAGTTTTGATAAGTTCTTAATTGTCTTGTATGACTATTATCATGAATACCGATTGCTTTAACTATAACTTGATTTGTAGGCGAATGTATAAACAGTAATAGAAAACCAAGTAAACTTTCACTTGAATGTTGTTCAGCAAATATAAATATAATTTTATTATTATTTAACGATTTATTTGTTAATACCATTGAGGACATCCACTCATGACCAAATTCATGTTTACAAATATGTTTGTTTAATTGATGTCTTGTGTCTGTTTCTAATTTTAATAATGTTAATTCTTTCATACGCATTTGAATTTCATCAAAATCTACTTCGGATGAAAATAGATAACGTATTTTACCACCACCGGCTTCAAATTGTTTTTTATATTTTCGAAGATTTCTTTTTCTCGCACTTCTACATAGCAAATTGATATATGTATCTAATGAATCAATATTTGATGGAAATATGCCTTTGGTTATTTTAAACCATGGTAATATATATTGACGATTGTTATTGATAATTATATTTTTATTTTTATGACCTGCTTCATTAATCTCTATAATAACTGCTACCTTAGAACGTATTTGAAATACATATTTTTGAATACTATCAATTATTTCATTTGATTCATTTTCATTTACATTTACATGATAATATGTACCAGAAAATTGATAAAATGGTGGAATCCATATAACACCAAGTTGAAAATGCCAAAAACTAGGAATAATATGAAGCCATTCTAACCATTTCAAAAATATTTGAATTCTTTTTGATGCATAAAGTTCACTTAAATCAATATCAAATATTTGAATACATGATGTTGATATTATATTACCATTGTGATTTCGAACTGAAAGTATAATTAAATTTTCTTTTTCTACACATGCAATTGCACCCGATAACCATATAATATAGGTTTGAAATTTAGAATCATTATTATTTTTAATTATATCAAGAATGTTTAATATATCATGATGTTGTTCAATAGTATACTTGATATTTGATAATGATATATGATCGTTAGAAATATTATATCCTAAAATAGAGTCAAACAATATATAAAAATTTGATTTCTTCTTTTTTTTTTACAAGTATATATTTTATGATGACTTTTTGTCGCAGGGTACGATAGAGATATTCCGAGGCATGTTGAGAAAGTATCCGATAGCTATACTGGCTTCGATGTTGAATTGGATGGTTCAAATATTATTCAGTACTAGGGGACAAGGTTGACTAAATAATTACATGTAATGGCATGCAAGAGTAGGGAGGTTTTTGGATGATGTCATCATCACTGAGAAACTTATTATTGCACCGATTACAATGTTTGTCGTATAGAGCACAGACAAGAGAGTAAGAAGTTTTTGAATGAACTCGAATTCTTTATATATATATATTCGTGGGGCAAATTTGGGCAAAAACTGTGTACTACTCATTCCGTTCGGCGTACAACATGGTCAAAAGCAGCTCAATCTTCATGGCACTCGTTAGCGATGTAGTTGTACCGTATCGCCATGTACATAACATCCATATTGATTTAAAAAGTCAAAAAATTGAAACGCATAGAGTATATAAAGAAGGTCCCTTGTATTTTGCCTGTAATCTGAAAGGAATCTAACGGAGAACGAACATGAACAACGTATATTCTTTTTCCTTGAAATTAAATACATTAATTCCCTAGACCGAAGAGTCGATGATTTATAGAACGGCAATTAATTCATTTCGCTTGTGTGTCTGCCTCAAACACGTTTTTAAAATCATAGGTTATCTTACATGCAGTTGTTCTTTTTCTTCAAACTGATTTTTTTTCGATAATGAGTGCTGAAATATATAGTCAGAAAACTAATGTATTCCTCGAGAAATAGCAAATATTTAGACACTTTTGAGGCCTCAGACACACTGAAAAAGCAATATGAAAAGCAAAATTTTGAATGCTTTAAATTTTTAAAGACTTTTAGATTTTTGGTACTGACATTTTCCATTATCAGATTGTTATTTCACGACATCACCGAACTTTTGGATTTCAAATGTAAGTTTTAATTCTCGAAAGCCAAAATAACTTAATTTTGCTATGGCGATATTGTCTTTTGAGTTCGGTGGTGAACTGTGGTAGGTATTTCAATATCAGAAGAAAACACTGTTTATCACATTTTCATTCGATCTACATTATAAATTAAACGGCATACTATTATTGTAAGAGGCAAGGATCAATTTCTTCCTGACTTTTTTCGTTATCAGTGTACTCGGACTCGCACTAAGTTCAGAATAGTGTGTAGTATCCTAACTGGGAGTCCTTGGTGAGACAGAGACAACTTATCATCCACAAACTCATAACAAAAGAGTCGCTCATTCAGTTAGCAGATTGATCGTGAAAAAATCATTGTAATTGAGGATGCTCCTATCTCTACGAGGCGATACACTCTCACATCTTCACTCACACATTCTTTCAAAGCGAACTCAACTTATGAAATTCTTTCAACTTCCCAATAATGTTGTTATATGTGAAACTTTCCTAAAATTCCAAAATTTGTGTACTATGGAATCAAATCAAGTCTATCGTCTGTACAACTATCCGAGTTTTCAATTTTCTGATTATTTTGCACAATGTCGCACCAAGTCGATTCGGCTCTTGGTTTAGTTTCTTAACCTTCATCCTGACACTGAATCAAAAGTTGGAACCACTTTTGGATTTTATCCGTGTGTACATTTAAGTTCATTTTATAGGGTATGGGTAATAATACGGATAACTGTAACGATGGTGATAATAAAAAATAGAAGACCAAATAATACATACCGTTCTTATACCGTCCGGAAAGACTTTTAACAAAAAACCATGCTAAGTAAATAATTGTGGCAAACAGAATGGATAATCCTAATAACATTATAAATGAGTAAAATGAATTATATAGAAGACAGTAAACTTATACGATAATACAATCTAAATATTAAAAAACTGGATCAAGTACGAATGAATACTTGCTTGTTAACTATGAAATACGACTATAATAATAATACTACATATAAAAACTGAAATGTAATTACATTTTCATGATTCAGATCTCTCCTATTTTTGTTTTATAATGGAAATTTGTGCTATTCAGTAGATAATAGGTTTATGTTATGTAGGATTTTTGTTTGTGAGAACAATCATTTCTATCATATGTATATGTATACACCTTTATTTTATGCTTGTTATCCTTGCTGAAGATAAAACCTCACACGTCCGTACTAGTTATATTTGTCAAATAGTTAGGAGATTAGGTTAAGATCTAATTTTGAATCAAATGACTATACTATTGTTCTGGATTAAAAGATGAATTACATCTTTTTATCGGAAGGAAACACCTAAAGGACAAAGACGATAAAAAAAAAGTTCATTAATTTTCGAAAATAAAGGTGTTCAACAATAAATGATCTGTATCAGTGCGAAACCGAGCTCCAAACATAAAGTTTTCATTATTTAACTAAAGCATGCATAGCAGTTAAGAAATTCTTATCATTTGAAGGCAGAGTATAAATGTAGTTCTAAATGTTTTCCAATCACTGAACTGATTTTTGATGAAGATGAGAAATGAAATTTTAGTATTGGATGTAAGCTATAATTTGTTTATTGTAGGCTAGTAGTTGAAAAAGACTTCTTGCATCATCAGTTTGACAATCTTATCCATCAATTACTGTTAAATAACTATGTACACCTCTGTGGTCCTCATGAGCTGTTTTGAATTGAAAAATTTTCAATATTCATTAGAAACCAGCATTCTCATTCATGATAAATCTTGAATGAATCTTAGGAGCTCGAGGACTCATCTGCATTCCCATCTTTGCTGTTAAAGCAAAAAAAAGTTAGGTGTAATCGAGAGTGATGCATCACTCTCTCGTTGTCCGTTTGGTCTCATCTGCTTTGTTGGACAACATTGCGCTTGAATAACAATCATTCTATTCTGAACGTTGTTACAATTCAGAAACTGACTATATAATGTCTTCCTTCACTTTGTACTAACCTAAATCTAATCTTAGAGTTGTTCGACATTGAAGGAACTGCTACAGATCGGAACCGATTTTTGCAATGTCATACATTCCACAACTGGATTCATTCTCAAACGCAGAACAGAACCCAAAACAATGATTAATTTTTCTCAAAGCTGGGATCACGACAAAGAGGTTTTTTCTTCCTATTTGGTACTGGATCTCACATAAAAAGTCAGCCAAAACGACGAATCGAAATATCTTTTGTGGTAGAATCAGATTTCGATGATGATTCTATTTTGCTTACAATTAGAATACCATGTGACTAAATGAGGTTGCTTTTTTTTTGCTTAATCGATGATCGATTGCTGTACGCTTATATTGTTGCAAGAGAATGATCGACTTTTTTCCCACTGACGTTTGTTTGCCTTTAGAAAGAAAGCATCCTCTATTTCAAAAAATAAGTATGACGAATGTAAGTGACACATCAGAGTATTGTTCGTTGGATATTCGCTCATTATATTAGTCCTCCCCATCGTTTATTTTTAACTTTCATTTGCGCATCCTCGACGTCAGCATGATAGTAATATGCGTTATTTTTTTCTCGCTTACAGTTTCAATGAATATACAAACTGTATATATGCACGTGTTTAGTCACCTGTAACTATCTTTATTTTAATTAAGTACAAAAACTATATAATTGATCATCAAAAAGCAATTGATTTTATCGATAAATTAGTTTTCACTAATAAAAGTTCAAAATCATAGGGGAGTTGGTTTATTATCTTTTGATATTTTAAGTATTTCCATTATCCTAGTGATTTTTCAAGCCATATGGTTATGATATTCGGAATCAGCGTTAAATTTTGAGTAAAATGATGGTAAGTTTATTCAATTTGGCTAAAGTTGAAAAAAATTCGTTTTTTCACTGAACCCTGAGGTCCTCCACAGGTCTCAAAAAATTGATAAAAATTAAAAATCGTTTTTCGATAGAAATAAATACATCATTTTACTCAGAATTTAATGCTGATTCCGAATATTGAATTATTTTTGAAAAATATTGTTGAAAAAAAGAATGGCTTTTCCATTGATTTTCCTTTTTTAGGGTAGTATCCCTACTACATTGAAAAATTAGTAGAGAAATAAATAAAGAAACGCTTTGGTCTTATGTAGTTCTTTATGAGAAACATTTCTGTAAAAAAATATCATTGAAATCTTTTTTTTATCTTAAAAAGAATTTAGTCTTATTGATACCAGCAAAAATAGCTGAGTTTATACATTCACCCCATATGGGGTAAATGTAGACAAAAATTCTTTTTGGAGCTCTTTTTGCAAGCTTTATAAAAAAAACACAGTCTTGACTTATAATCGTAAGATTAGTTTAGAGCAATAGAAAAGACTTTTGGCTATCAACTGGTGAAAAAATCACCAAAAAATATTATACTAAACACTTAAAAATTAGATTTTAATAATTATGTGGAAAATAGCTGAGATTCTACATTCACCCCAATAGCACCAGCGTGATTCTACGTTCCCCCCAAATGGGGGAGAATGTAGAATCGAAAAGTAACTCTCAAAGAACACCTTGTAGATAGCAATACTCACAAGATTTTGAGAAACGGTTTTCACCAGTCGATAGAGGAAAGATTGAGCTAGATGTCTTGTGAAGAAAGTTTTTCAAAAAAATGAAAAATAAAAAAGTTATAGGCAATATACGTAAGCTCATTAATTTTTTGTCTACATTTACCCCGACTTATTCTATCGTCTTATTTCCCAACACTGAATTGTAGCATTTCTAATACCAAGCCTTGTTACACAGAAAATCATTTTTATTTCATCATTATTCTTTCAAGTCTTAATTGATTTGAACGTTAGAATTTCTAGTTTTGATTAGCATTTTCAAGTTTATCAGACAAATTTGAAAAGGGGTTATCGGATATCTTCGATTATATATATATATATATATGCCGATTTCTAGATACGTTGATGTTTTGAAATGATCATTTTTATGTTTTCTCGACAAAATATCTAGACTCAACACTTTTCTATATGATCACATATTACACCTCGATCCATAGTCTAAGAGTGTTCGATATATGTTCGAATCAGTATTGTTGAAGTAATCACTGATGAGCATTCATTTTCTCTTTTTTTCTTGATGCATTTTACGAAGGTAGATCTGGTACTTGAAATTTTCAAAGTACTATCTACTGGACTACGAATGTTGTTTCTGTTTCGTAGTATTGAATCATACGCTGATTCTGACATACGAAGTATGAAATGCTTCGTTGTCATGAATAGTTAAATTGATTAAACGAGGAAATCTCACTGGAATATATTTCAGTTCACTAGTCCAGAGATGCTTCTGATGGAAAATATTTGTGTTAATATTAACCAGATGGCATTCCGGTTCCATCGATGACAATCATGGCTACAGTGTTGATGCTTGCAAATAGGCTACCACCATTGCTTGGTATGTCGACGAACAGTTCACACTGGTTAGTTGATTGACGAAAATTGACTATACGACATTGTTCTTGATTCATGCATACTATTTGACATTGATACATATTTGAAACTATAGTAATAGCAAGGGATTGAGAAGTTAGATTGAAATATTGAAATTCCCAATCGAATTTCAATGACACCATCATTGAACGTACATTCTGTGAAGCAGATTGTATGAGACCGACAAATAGGGCTACTAGAAAAAAAAAATTGTCCGTACCATCGCACAGTGAAGTTCAACTTATTGAAGTGAGTCTACTATGTGAAACATTTTAAAAAAGTCATCATCTAATAGTAGAAGAAAAAGAAAAAAGAAACTCATTAATAAAAAAAAATCGTTGCTTCTTTATTTCTCTTAGTCTCGCTAAATAACTACTACTTTTACG
>CAJNOP010000073.1:133809-196001 GCA_905250075.1 Rotaria sp. Silwood1 | reverse complement strand
TTGGTTGAAAGAAGCAGATTCACAATAGAGGCTGAAGTAGAAGTACCACAAAAATTCTTCTTCAATTCATAGCCGTTACAGGATCAGTTTAGCTTCGGTACCAATGGATGAGTATGTTTCAACGATGCTTTTGGTCAATATTAATTACATTTCTCTTTTCAATATTCAATCAAATTCATATTGTTATCTCAGTAACACATATTTGTACAACAGTTCCAACTGCTTACGGACCTTACCTAAGTTATTTTGTTCATACAGTCTTATTTATGAGCTTTCTCTTGCTAGTTCTCTGTGTGTTTGGCTATATAGCATGGATAAATCTTAAGTCTCCTCGCTCTAAACAAACTCCAGCAGTAGACATTCTCAATCCTTCAAATCAATAAAAGGAATAAATCAATCAACCTTATTTAACATTGACAAAGAATAAAGCAAAATAATCACGATGAAAAGCAGTTGAATTTCTCAATTACAGTCATTAAATTCACAGTTACTTACATCTATTCATCTGGTCTTTTTTATATCTACTATTTGCCGTCTATAACATACAGAAAATTAGACAAAAGAAATTTTTTCAAAAGTCTTCGAGTGACGAGCAGTGAAACAGACTAATTAAAGAAAATAGTATCTATCTGATATTTTCGACCCTGATAATAACAGTGCTTGTTGTTTGAATATATCTTTGCTGTACGGGTATGGGAGTAGATGAAGAGATTATCAATGGTAACACCTACACCCACACCTACGTAGTTTCAGCTAATTCAAGTCATATTTTTATCGAAAAAACGGTCATAATTCATGATTATCTATTCGGATTTTAAAACCAATTACATATTTAAATTCTTCACGAAAAACTGCATCAGAATTCTTAAGAGTCTAAGAATTTTCTTGTACTTTTATACTGTTCGTTGATTCGCAATATAGAGGAACAGTCTACGACGATATATTCGTCAGGATTTGATGAAAAATTGTTACCTAAAATAGTTTTGACAACCGTTCATTTCAAAATTAAAGATGCGGAGAAAACTAACGAGCGTATTTTGTAGAGCAAGTTCTGCTCTATCGAATTGGTGAGTCCACTACTTTCGTTTATTCCAACATCCTGATCGGCTTTTTCGTACATTGTTCCTCTACATTGCAAATCAGTAGACAGTATCTTAAGAATTCTGATACAGTTTTTCCTGTATGCTAACTTTTCTACTCGCGAGCTTTGTAAACCTAAACAAATTTGATTACCGAGTTTTTTCTAATTTTGATCTCTTGGTCAATGCATTACCATTTAATTAGGTAGAAAAGACGATATTCTTCTTGTTTGTTTTTCGTTAGTTCTCTCGCTCTAAACATAGTAGACCCAAAAATTGTATAACAGTCAATGTTAAAGCTTATCAATCGCTCTCAACTTTTGAATTTTCTGAACTAGAATTAAATGCAGATTAACAATGCACTAATTTATTGATTTTTTTTTATCCTTATATGATCATTCGTTATTCTTCTATAAGCAAAATTTTGCACCTCTTAATTCTCTTTGTATACATATTGCTGATGGTATGCTAGCCACATTCTTATACTAATATCTTTTGGATGACTAGATACTAGAGTCCTGCGGGAACAACTTTTCTTGATTCCCATTCCCAAAGAAAAAAAATTGTTCCCATTTCCATATTCCCATTCCCGAAAAAAAATTTTTTTCCCACTCCCATGTTCCCATTCCCATAAGGCTTTCTAAAGCTCTATCAATATATGAGAAAAAATGTCATTGTCATCCAGCTTCTCGCGACATCACATTTTGCGCATCGCAACGTGTTATTAAATAAATTAAAAGCACAATTAGAATTGAAGGAACATTTCGCTAAACATCCTACTGAGACTTGTCTTTTTACAAATATAAAAAATTAGTTCTGCTCACTTTTGTTTATTTTAAATAAATGAAATGTCTTTAACAAATTCCGAGAAATCAGCATTATCGAAAGCTGAACTTCAGGATTTAATAACATGAAAAATGATCCATCAATTTCATTTACAAAATCAACAAATAAAAGAAGCGAATATTGGACAAATTATTCTCAGATTTATCATGAAAATAACCCACAAAATTACATTATATGTTTATAATGTAAATCAGTATTGAAATGGGCAAGAGATCACAGAGCCAGAATGATGACTCTTCATAATTGTTTACAAAATAAACCTGTGCCAGCGACTCCGTTTCAAGAAAGAACAATATCGTCTTATTGTACACAACCTTCATCGTTGAAAGAATGTCTATTAGTTCAAAAACGTATTACAGAAACATGTGTCTAGTACCGTGCAGTTGATGGACGCTCATTTGAAAGTATATGAAGATGATGATGGAAAAGAAATAATACTTGTGATGATTGACTTACGATTTAGTTAAGAATAAATCAACTTGTCTATTTCTTGTTGATACACATTTGTTAGTTTTCTGTTAATTGTACACGAATAAGAATAGTTATTGAAAATAAACAGTTATTACATAGAAATACTTTTATGTGTATTAAAATAAGATAGAAGGAATTTTGGGAACATCAGTTTTTAACTCCGTTCCCATTCCCTAAGTCTAAATGGGAATTCCCATTTCCATGGGAATGGGAAAATTTAGGGAAAAGTTGTTCCCGCAGGACACTACTAGATACGGTCAAATTACAGTGCATTGGCCAGTCAATTCATTTTGTAGATAAATAAAAAAATCAAAGTAGATTTTTTTTGTTTATATGATTAGTACTCTAAATATTCGGCTTCACATACTTTTTATTAAAAATATAGTAGTTTTTTTTTTTCTTCAGCGACATCTAATCTCTACCTGATATCTATTGGCTACAATAAACAAATAAATGAATTCATGTAGTTTTTTTTTCTCTTTTATCATTTCCTCATCTCGGAAATTGATTCATAAATTTAATTTCTAAATTTAATCGATTATTAATGGCAACTGAAAATGAGAAAACCGGTGTTTCAGCTATTGATAATATAGATGCCACTGATTATAATTATATATCGCATGGTTAGTTAATTCATAAGCAAGTCAAATTATTTAAAAAAATAAAACTATCTATTTAGATATGGATATGGATCAACAAACTCAACAACTACAAAATGAAATAGAAAAAGAAGTATTTAAATTAATCATCATTTTTTTTTCGATAAAAACTTTTCATTATTTTTTTTAAGATAGCTGAACATCAACCATTAGTAAGTGATAAAATTCCAACAACTCATTTACAAAATGAATATGCATTAGATGATAAAATTTATCAAGATAAAGTAGCAGTAAGTAAGATTAAAAAAAAAAAAACGAAATTAAGTATAAATCTTTATAATTTTTGTTCTATTTTACAAAAGGAATTAATAAAAAAATATAAATATATTCGACGTACACGTGGTGATGGAAATTGTTTTTATCGTGCATTTGCATTTGGTTATCTTGAAAAAAATTTAAATAATAAAAATGAACTCGAACGTTTTCGTCAATTAACATATGCTCTTAAAGATCAACTTGTTAAATTAGGTTATTTAGATTTTACTCTTGAAGATGTAAGAGATGTTGTACTTGAAGTTATTGATAATATATCTAAAGAAGGAACTGAACAAAGTTTAATAGAAAATTTTTGTTCAATACCATATTCAGATTATTTTGTTGCTTATTTACGGTAATTTATTACTTGAATTTATGAGTACAATTTTTTAAAAGAAATTCTTTATAAACATATAGATTATTTACATCAGGTTATCTTCAAATGAATCGTGAATTTTTTGAAAATTTTATTGAAGATGGAAAAAGTATTAAACAATTTTGTAGCACTGTATGTTTTTTTTTTAAATATTTATCAAATATGATTTTCTTTTTGTATTTATTAAGGAAGTTGAACCAATGGCACGTGAATCTGATAATATACATATAATAGCATTAACTAAAGCAGCTGCTGTACCATTACGTGTTATTTATATGGATAGAAGTCAACAATCATTATTAACTATACATGATTTTACAGCTACAGATGAAGAAATAACAGAAACATTCAAACCAATGATTACAATGCTTTATCGACCTGGTCATTATGATTTATTATATGAAAATTAATGGTCAATTAATATATTAAAGACACCCCGGTGATTCTGTTTATTACTCTAATATGGCTTTTTCTTCTTTGTTTTTTGTTCTCACTTATACAATTGGAAACTCGTTTAAATAAACATGATTTTTTTTTCGTCTTTCATATTTTTATTTTATATCAATCATACTATTTGTCTTGTGTTTACTCATAAAAAAATCTCACAGTAACACAAAAGTAATTATTTATATATATATATGTGTGCGTATAGTCGCGTAGATAAATGCATGCATACCTAGAGCATTCAAGCGTGACTATGGGACGAAAAAAACGGCAAGAATAAGAGCTGAAAGTCATATTCATATAAAAAAAAAACCATTTTTTTCCTTACATGTGTCAGTGAAAGGGAAAAAAAATACCTTAAAGTGTAGTCATGATCGTCCGTACAGACCGATTGGATGCATAATGATAGGTAAAAGGAAAAATAAAATATTTTAATTATGCTTAATAATATATAGAGAGAGAGAAACAGCAGTAACGAAAAAAAAAAACCAATGATGGACGCGCATTACTACACTCAGTAGGAGAGAAACTGAGAAACCTACACGACAACGAGAGGTGTTTATTTTGTATACGTGTATTATCATATTAAATACAACAAACGAACACAAACGTATTTGCCTGTCTATTGCAAACAAATAATATGATTTGGTTATCGAAAGCAATATTTATAGTAGTGTTTGCAGCACTAATACTTGATGTTGCCGGTAGAAGACACCATCATACGCACAACGAAGGTAGCTATGAAGAAATCGACACTAACGATGTTTATGAATGGTTATGCCGAAATAATCCATTAGCTGCATACATAAACTTCTGCCAGACTACTACAACACCTCACAGCACTATAGCATCAACGACAGACGATACATCTACATCAAGTTCTTCTACAACTACATTCGAATTAGAAACAACTACTCCTAGTACTGAAGAGACTACCAGCAGTCCAACATCTCTTGAACGTGCTCATTGGTGTCATCTTCTTAATGGCACATATTTACCACTTGGTCATACATTCATGTACACAGCTTGTGCATTGTGTCAATGTACATCAACACGTGCTGTTCTTTGCACTACACTTCGTTGTATGAATACATATTGTATTGATAATTCTGTACCAAGTGCTAGACCAGGACAATGTTGTGCACAATGTTCATATGAAGAAAACTCAACTTCATGCGAATATAATGGTATTACATTTCCACATGGTTAGTTTTAAAGTTGATTTAATAATAATTATTAATTTATATATATATATATCTACTATATAGGTACAATCGTCAAAAGTACAAAAAATAGTGCACGATGCTGGTGTCAACTAGGAACTATTGAATGTCGTAGATCTGCAGTTTCTATTTTTGCAGCATTAGATTTATGGGGTAGTGGTACAGCAATTTATGTTATTATAGTATTCGTATTAATTGTATTACTTGTTGGTACATTACTTTGCTGTACTTGCACAGCTTTTTATTATTATTATTATCAACGTAATCAACATCTTGTGCAACAAGTTTATGATCAATATTGGAATAATGCTGGATGGCAACCAATGGGTGAAGAAGGATATGTTGATGGTAATGTCGATGAAAAACAAGTAGAAGCTGAACAAATCCAGCATGATAATGATTATCCAACTGGTAATTCAGAAGAATATATTCCACCACCATATGCACTTTACAATGGTTCTTATGTAGCTGACGAAAATGCAAAAGATCAAAAACATATCTGAAAAAAAAAACCTTTGAAGGTCATTCGACTTGAACAAGACAATCAAATAATAATAATAAATTTCTTTTTTTTTTCCTTTTTAATTTGTTTTATTTATTTATTTATTTTTTCTTCTTTCCATCAAAGCAGTTAGAAATCTGTGATAAGGATAATAATCATTGTATATGCTTAGACATTTTCTTTTTTTTTCTCATTAACATAAAATATTTTTCTATAATAATAACAGAGCTTTCAATAGTTTCTTCTCATATTTTAAGAAATAAATTCAAGAAAATCCATATTTATTTATTTATTTCAGTGAAATTAATAACTATGTAATAATTAACAAATTACGAAATACTCTCATGTGATATAAAAATGTATATAAAACTTCTATTAAATGGTATGTTACGGATTGATCAAGTTCGATATAAATATAATAAAAAAAAACGCAATTTTTCTGGCTCATGATATAAATGCGTAAAATGAGCTTTTACTTAAATGCACTCTGTGGAATCCGTTGACGATCACTACTGATGTGTGGGCTTGTTAAAAGTGAATTTCGTTTCGCTAATAAATATAACAGAGATGGCTTTATTGAATTTAACTATTGACTCCCTATAGTCATTCTCGAATAACTATTGATAAAGTAAAGATTGGAATAGAGAATGTTAGTGTTAGTGATAACAGTAAAAAATTTATTAATGAAAAAAAAAAAGAAAAATTACAATATAAATTTTAACTCTACAATACATCTGACATTGATCGATTTTTCTTCATTATGGCTACGAGAAAGTCTTGAAAGGATTTGGTTTCATGATTTACTGTTCAAGAGTGATGGTCGCTTCAATAAAATTTTTACTTAAAACATGACATAGTCAAAAAATTCAAAACAAATAATTTCGAGCTGTGTATTATTCCAATACATCCATTTGATAGTGATTAGAGAAATCCAAAGGCTTCAAAGAAAAAAGAACATATCTTTTTCAAGGTTTTCAATATTTAAAAACATACACATTGATCTAACCTATTTGACAATTGAATATCTCAAAAAAAAAAAAACATATATTTATTTTCGTTGAAACTTTAATGACTATCAAATTAACCTATAGAAATAATTTTAGCTCGAAATTTTTCAGAAATGATTCACTGTTAGTAAAAACTTCATTAAAACAATCATAACTTTTTACTAGTACCTTATGAATCCAAATCCTTTGAAACTTTTTTTTTTTCTAGTTTTCATTGACACTTATTCATAGTCTTAATGCAAAGCCGAATGACAACCGATAGTTGTATTTGTATCCTTGTGAGTACTGCACTCAACAGAAATTATAATTAATGTACGTTATCAGATTATTTTGATCTATTATTATTAGCCATAGTTTAGTATTTGTAGATGATTAATGAGTTATGAGTCAGTGCTTGATTATTTGTGGTTTCATGGTTATGCATTATTTCATATAAATATATATCTTTTTTGCTTCTATACTAAAGTTTCATTAATGTTTTCATCTATGCTGCAGATGAACGCATACTTGATCAAAGTCAATAATTTCAGATTTAATATAAAACTTGAGTTTCTATTTGCAAAGAACAGATTGAAGTATTATCAGAAGAGCATCGAATGAGTCATTGTAAGAAGACTCTTCGAATTTATAAGCTTCTTCTTAATTGAACAACGGACATGATTGAAAAATGAATCATGCAAAATTATACTGAGAAGATCAAAAGTTTTCAAGATGTATAAAAAATAAAATTTATTCTACAAATCATCTTGATTATGTTTCGTTCGAAAGTAACATTAGTAATGTATATTACGTAATAAAAACATTTGTAATCTGCTTTGAATTAATTAAAACCTATGAAAATATCTGTTTGATGTGTTCCATCATACTAACGTATTCGAAACTATGTTTGCTTTACTAGAAAATTCTTATAATGTGATAAGAACCATTTAATCAAAATAAATCGGATTTCACTTTTTCCTTCAATAACATTAGTTCAGTGAATTCAAAACTTAATGACCTTCGAAAAGTACGTTTATTTAATGAACATGCTGTGAATATTGTATAAAGTTGATTATCATCTGGTTACCTTGATTTACTCATGCGTAGACAAAACTTCGACATAGTAAGACGATAGTTTTCTTTTTCTATTTTTCAATAGAAATTTGGAACAAAATATTATTCTCTTGAAGGTTTTCATAATAAAATATTAATATATATGAGATATATGAATTAAATTGATTATATGTTCTGCAAAAATAACAATTTGAAACTGCAAAATATATTGTTTCCTAAATAATTCAATGTGATCTATGATAGAAAAAAAAACAATTTTTGACTACATTGCATAAAAGACTCGTCCGGAAATTGTCATTTATGCCTGAAGGATTAAATTTTCTGTATGTTTCAAAAGCAAAAAGAAACAAAATATAGTTTTGTAGCTAAAAAAAAATCTTTCAATTCAAAAAGTTTCAATAAAAATACATGAGCAAGAACATTGATAACCAGGACTACTGTAAAGATAGATATTCTGGGAGACTTTTATGATGTCGATGGTGCTTACAATAAAGAGATTTTACTGTACTATGAATGGACTCATATATAACAAATAAAGGAAGAGTTGTTAAAAGGTCTTAATATATATTGACAAGTTGTAGAGAATCTTAAGAGAAATAAAGTCTATTTAGATTTCTCAACAAAAGAACACATACTATATTTCACACTTCTATTGAAGCCCATCGTTTTAGTCCCGATATTGAATCCGATCGGATGTAGATCCGAAAGTTTTGGACTCCACAAGCTGTAACTTCTGCCCTCATACATATTCATTTTTTTCCGATATTGATACCTTACGAATAAATTAAAACAACCAAAAAAATGAGATCGAATGACTTCGACTTATTCGAGATAAAAAGAAAAAAACGGTTAAGACAAAAAGGTTGAAGAAAGTTTATTTTGAGAATTTCGGCCAGTACGATTAAGATATTTTATTAAATGTGCAAAAAAAGGTAGGAGATGTATAAGTACAGCAACTAGAAATAAAAGGATGTCGTTGTGATTGAAGATTCAGATCCGCATTTCAAACTCACACACTACTCATTAAGAACCATCCCGCCAGCCATGTGTCAAAACTGTGAAATAAAAACTCTTTCCTAAATATAAATGTGAGAGCAAAAATGATCGTCATTTTGTATTTTTTATTTTATTTTAGCAATTATTAAACTGTGCACAAACTGAGAAGAATTTCTATTTCTCAGTTCTTGAACATCCTATATCATTAATGACATCTGTAACATTTTTTCCTGTCAGCCAAATCAATACATGTTTGAAACAGACAATTGTAAATTTCATTCATTGGAAAGCTACCTGCATGAGACATCTTATGAAGGTTTTTTTTTTTAAAAGACAGTCATCCTTATAATTCATAATTTTGCTACATTGAAATTATACCAAAATCTAACAAGTCGAATAATTTATTTCTAGAAAATAATTTTCATGATCATAAATATGACAGTAGATTTGACAATAGTGGATACGTACATGATCAAATAAACGAGCTTATTATTCGGATTGTACTAGAGAACGATGACATCTATCTCTAATTGTAATATGTTTTTAGAGTGGAGGCAGCTGCTAGACAGCAATACAAAACGATAAGGAACAGTTATGGTAAGTTGACATAAACGTTTTATCATTTGTATACAACAATCATGTCGAATCTTCGAAGTACCGGACATTTACCATTAAAAACACCCATGACTAATAAATGGAAATCTCAGTAATTTATTCTATTAGATTTATTTCTTTGATTTACAATATTTCTTTTAGAGCACCAAGTAGTGATATACTTGAAAGACAAACAAGAGCACTAGAAGAAAGTTTAAATAAATTAAAATTAGCTATGCATCCTGATAAAACAAAATCCACGTATATATATTTATTTGTTAAATAGAAAAATTTTTTTCATATATATTTATTCAATAGTACTGAAGCAAATGTTTCTATTTGGGATAAAGGTAAAACAGGACCATTATCACAATATGCAAGTCATGTTTTACGTGATGAACCAAAACGAGTATTCGATGTAAATTAACAAAACAAAAAAAATTGTTTTTTGTTTTTCTAAGTCATAATATAAAATAATTTTAGGCTAATAAACCAACAAGAATTCGAGTTTTAGGCGATGAACCACCAGGTATAATTTGATTTTCTATTAAATATAATCATATTAACTTAATTATTTTCTAGCTACAGTTGTTCGACCATCTCTTGTAGCTAATTTATTTACTGTTAAACCAACAGCGGCAACAACAACAACAAATAAGTTTATTAAATGTGGTCAATGTGAAAAAGATGAAGCTAAAATGGTAAATAAAATAATGAGTAATTGAAAAGTTTTTAGATAAGATTTTTGTTTAGTTTTGAACGATTATAAACTATTGTCAATAAGTCGAAAGTTAGAAATTAAGGCCAATATTTTGTACGTTTAGGAATTTTTCTTTAGTTTTTGCTCGGAAGTAGTAAAATAATCTTTAAAAAGAGTAAAAAAGAAAAAGTTCATTTAAACGGGAAATTTTTCGTATTTTCATTATTGTAATTCGAAACTGAAAGCGGTGAAGATCTTGATTCATATATTACCTTGTAGATGATAAGCTACCTTGAAAACTGCTTACGTAAAATTACCTTTTTTGTTTTTCGTAAGTACTCATTTTTGATAAATCAACAACCATCTTACTTCGAAAGAAGTCTACTCCAAGGTTTTCGATTAGAGGGAGCGAGGTGGGACTCTTTCTCATAAAATGTCGAATTTTCTACATACCTTTCTCTGACAGAGAGAATTTAAATTTAGGAAAATACACTTCGAAATATAGTCCATTTTATGATATAAATACTTGTTCACATCCTCAAAGGGATTGGAAAATCATTCGCCTAAAAAATTAGTGTGAAAATCGTTATGTCACTAAGAAAGTTGAATAATTTTCACGTTTAACTTTTGAGAAAAAAACTATATTTTTTTCTACCGTGCCGTCTAAAAGGCTAGTTCTCGTAAAATGAATAATCCATCTATATTCAACCTTCAAACTTCTCCAAATTTTGTCAAAATATTCTTTTATCTACTGCGTCTAATCTCTGTTAGCGTAGGAAATCCTGAACCACAAAGTAAGCTTCCAAAAACTTGAGATTTTTCTTAAAAATACTTTTCCGAGTCATATATCCAATCATTTCTCAGTGAAGAAACTAGTTTCCGAGCAAGAAAGTCACATGTCCGTCTGTCATACAAGAAATGTACATTGTTTTCCGCTCTCTCTCTGTCTTTCAAAAAGTCTTGCACTATTCTTGAACAAAAATAGATCTCAGCTCATATCTAAATTCTAGTCGCGATCTATAGTTTTCGATTTCTCTAAAATACTTTCAAGCCTCGAACAAAAATTGATACAAAATTTCTCAATATACAAAACTTCAGTCTTAATTCACAACACTTGATTCATCAAAAATACTTTCTAGGAATTCAAAAAGTAAACAAATATCTAATGTCTAAAAGCTTTTTGTTTATTCTTTAATTTGAATAAAATAAAATTTTTATTTCATTTATTATTTTAAGAAATGTCTTGAATGTGCAGAATCATATTGTGCTGCATGTTTTGCACATTTTCATTTACGTGGTGCTTTACAACGTCATCGTTGTGTATCATTAAATGAAAGTCGACCAGCAACACCTCAAAAGAAAAAACCACCGTAAAAATTTAATTAATAATTTTTCATCTTTTCTTTTTTTTTTTCTATTCTAGTATTGGTGCCGATGTTATTTTTAAAGAATTACGTTTTGCACAATCAAAAGATGATTTTTTTCAAAAATCTGGAACAACAACAGATAATTTTGATTATAATGATGATGATATTCAATCGGAAGAAGGTGAAGGTGGACAATTACTTAATGGTAATTATGATGAAAAAATTAGTGCTGCATCATTTCAACAAGCTCTTAAACAATGGAGACAAAGTGGTGATAAGAAAAAATCTAATAAAAAAAATAATCGATTAAAAAAATCTAAATCAACACATGAAGTAGCTGTTGATACGGTATATGATACAGATTCAAAATTAAATCAAATACTAATGCCAAATATTGAATTTCATTCATCTAAATTAACTTATGCAGAAAAACTTTTAGTAAAAAAATATCGACGTTCAAATAAAAATAATCAAGAATTTTTTAATCAACGAATACCAATAACAAATAGAACGCCAAGAGAAAAATCGAAAAATATTCAAGATATTCAAGTCAATCGTTCACTTCCTCATAATTTAAATTTAGAAGATACAAATATTGAAGTTGAAGTAAGTTTAAATATATATATATAATTGCTCATAAAATTATTCGACCAGATTTTGTTTTTTTGTACAGAGAATTTTTATTTTCGAAGATGAAAATAATTTCTAATTTTTTCAAGGATAGAATCTTTCAAAAACTTAATTAATCTTTATATTCGTATGAGTACTTATAAAAGAAGAAAAAGTTCAAAAATAAAATAGGTCGAATAATTTTGCGAGCTATTTTATATCTATATTAATAGATAATATATTTTATTGTATGATTTAGCCTCTCTATGATGATATGTCAACAGTACGAGTCGACGAAAGGTAATAAAAATCGATTTCACCAAGTAAACGAGTTTTAACGATCTATAGAAACGAATAAACTATAAATATTTTTGTATTTACAAATACGGTACATTTATAGATAGTATGACGTAGTTGAGACTAGGGGTCGACAAGCTCAGCTAAGTTCCGCTCAGAGGAACTGTTCGAACAGCTCTTTTGAGCTGAGCTGAACTAGTGAACCGGTTCGTTTGAGCTGTGAGCTGTGTTCCCAAAACAGAACACTTTTGTTCCGTTTTCGGGAAATAATTCCCATAACAGAACAAAAGTGTTCTTCTTTTGGGAAATATTTCCCATAACAGAACAAAAGTGTTCTGCTTTTGGGAAATATTTCCCATAACAGAACAAAAGTGTTCTGTTTTGGGAACACAGCTCACAGCTCAAACGAACCGGTTCACCAGTTCAGCTCAGCTCAAAAGAGCTGTTCGAACAGTTCCTCTGAGCGGAACTGAGCTGAGCTTGTCGACCCCTAGTTGAGACATGCTTTTTTTACAAGTATTTGCAGATATAATCTAATCGGAGTCGTTTTCAATTTGTATTGGTATTCTTAAATTTCAAAAAGTGCATGATTTTTAATGGTTTACTTGACTAAATGTTCTATAGAAGAGTCTCACGTTTCCAATCGATCGAAAATTTTCTCTGAAAAATATCAAAACTTACGAATTCTTTCGTTATTTTTTGAGAAATGAAATTTTTGATAAACTTTAAGATCGAAAAACTTGAATCCGATGACTTCTATATTCCATTGAGATCGATTTTTATTAGTAATATATTTTGAACAAAATAATCTTTAATCTTATTTATCAAGATAAAATTTTCTTGTATTTTTAGTGCACGAACAATTACTGCAGAAGAAACTCATAATAATAATAATAATGAAAATATTGATAATTTTGATCATGATGAAGAAGATGAAGAACTTATGCGGTTAAAACAACAAGAACGAACTAAAAGTCGTACATCAAAAAAACCAATATCACGTCCAAATAGTTCTGCAATGAGAAAAAACTCTATATCATCAAGACCAAATTCAGTAGCACTTTTTCAACATCCTCTGTATGAAATAAGTTTTCTTTTTTTTATTCAGAAAGAAATATCTTTTTTATTTAATTATTTTAGACCTTCATTATTAACAACAAATCCAAGTGATGAACTTAAAGCAATTGTTGATTCTCAATCAATACCATCACGACCATCATCAGCTGCTTTAAAAAAACCATCAAAAATTGATTGTCGACGTATGTATTAGTACACAAAAAAAAAAGAAAGACTTTGTCGAATTGCGTGACTTATCTTGAACCAGGATATCATGCATGTGATTTTGTAGAGCGATCAACGTTTCACTAAATGGTATAAAAGAAATCAAGTTTTATGAAAATTTTCATGTGCCCATTAATAGAAAAAATTTTTTTGGTCTTCTGGCAGACCCCCTGGGATGAGGTACAGATGTATGGAAAATTCATCTTTTTAAATGAATATAAGATATCTATAGATTCTTGTAGAGTTTCATGCAAAAATCAAACTTAAACATTTGAAAAATAATAATAGAAATAAAAAAAACTTCTTTACTGAAAGTCTGTATCCGTACTCATCTTTAACATTCTAATGGTTAAAATATCGTTTTTTCATTTATAAAAGGGTTGTTTATTCCAGCTCATTAGGGATATTATGTTGATTATCTGTCATATGATGTCTTCTATGAGTACGTGCAGAATCTCAATTAAGGATCAGCATAAGAGATATAGGAAGTATAGAAAATATTACACGAACACACGCGCTGACACTTAATTGAGTTCTCAAGGAAATTTTGAAAAAATATTTTATCTTACTGGTACATAAAAACTTTGAATAGAACTGTTGAGTATGGTTAAAATATGATCATATACCGGTACCTACATATAAGAAAATAAGCTTTTCAAAGGGATAATCTTCCAATTTGACAATGAGTCTATGCTGTGCAGGAAGGTCTTATCTATGAAATATATCGAGTTTAATAGTGAGCAATTTTGAGAAAGATGCACGTTAGTACTCACATATTTTGTAACATAGAATTAAATACATGGGAATTTTAAGTAGTCAAGAAATAATCAAGACCTTAACACAATGAACCATTTTTAAGTCTGAAGAAAACGATGATGAAAATTATTTATTGAAGAACACCTACTATTGAATAAAATTTTGAGAAAACTTAGTTTTTTTTAATATACTATTCAATTTGCTGCAAATAACTCGACAAAATCGCAGATAGATACATCATAAAATTTGAGTTAGATCTTTTAATTACTAAATAAACTTATGATTTTTAATAGTTCCAACAATGTGGAATCGAAATTGGAAACCTGAACAAAGTATTTCAGATGGTATTGAAGTGAAATTAATTAAAATCGATCAACATTCTATTAATCAATTTGATTCAGCACTTAATGATTTACTTGATGAAACAAAAATTGAATTAGCTAGTAGATCAAATAGTTCAATTGAAACAAAACGTCCACCAACAGCAACTATAATTCCAATAAGTGCTCGTTCAGAAAAAGATAAATCTGTTAATACACCAACACAAACACCAACATTAACACCAACACCGACACCTCGTCGAAATTCTCCATTTCATTTTACAAATTTATCTCGTAAAATAGATTCATCATCTTCACTAGATACAGGTGAAGGTGGATTTTTTACTGATGTTACTCCACGAAAAGTTTCTAAACCACCTACTCCACCTCCTGTTGTTCCACAATCACCATCCAATGAATGGAAACAATTATTAAAAAATCGATCTGCTCGTTCATCAATAGAACAACGTCCTGTAATACCTAATTTAATGTCATTACGTAAAGCATCTATTGGAAGTTTAACACGTGCACCACCAAAACGTTCAATAACTATTGATGAAGCTCATCATCAAATGGATGATCAAAGTCGACCACCATCATCTCTATCATCAGCTTCACTTCCTGTTTCAATAACATCATCAAAACCTGATTTTATTACACGACCATCAATTGAACGACATCCAAAAGTTATTCCACAACCTCAACCTCCACCTCCACCACCAACAACAACAACAAAAAAATTTCGTGTCGAATATCCAAAGAAAACTTCTGCAACAACTGTTGTACCAATGGTAATTGAAGGTAAAAAAGTGAGATCAGCAAAAAATTCAGCACGTGATAATGATGAATATTTACAACAATCAATGAATTCAACAAAAAATAAAATAACATCAAGTAGTGTACAAAAATCTCAAAGTTTATTAAAAACAAGTTCAACGAGTTCAATGACAACAATTACTCGTGATGATAATGTTTTAAAAGATGAAAGTATGACAATAACAGATTTACCTTTAAATAAAAGTATGAATCGTCGATCAACAAATATCGATCGAGAACCAACAAGATCAAGAAAAATCGAATTTTCAGTTAGAGATGGAGTCAAATGGAATCAAACATCATCTGAGTAAGAAAATAATTAGTTTTATGATTGAAAAATAGTTATATTTGATAAATCATTGGATTGTATTCAAACATTTAAATTTATTTTTTAATAATAGAAGATAGAAAATATCATAAGACGATTTTGTTCGTTCTGCATAAGACAAAGGGTTCTTTTTGTCTTATTTAAAACTAGAAAACTTTATTGTCTGATAAACAATTTGATATTTTCTATGATCTAAGTGGATTTCACAACGACTTGTATAAAATGTTTCTTAGTCTAGAAAATCAGCATATAAAGTTTTAAAGAGATTTCTCATAGTTATATATCGGAATCAGCATAGCCGATACCCTCATAGACTATTAGCTTTTGGTGAGAAAATGATTGATCAATTACTATTAATAATAGTGAAAAATCACGACAAGTTTCACTATTTTGTAGACTAGAACTTCATTGGACCGTGATCAGTAAAGTCGCTAAGGCATCCTGCAGAACTTTAGATGTTCTCTATTGTAGAATGTATTTTAACTTTAACTAATATCACGAAACTCTTGCCATATAATATTCACTCATGTTTCGACCATTTACAGATAACTGATTAGAATCAGAGGTAGTTAATTAGAATCGAACTTTTTCATTCTTCTTGAACATGTATGCAAAATTTCCTTCTAGAATAAGATTGAATAACTATCATCAGATCGTTACAAAGGGATCAACATAGTGATTCTAGAGAAAAATTTGTTCTACAAATAATGATACAACGGTGAGTGCATGATGAAACTACGATGATCTTACATTTATGTCGACTTTTTCTAACGTTTTTCTTGAAATGATCTTTCCGATCGAACAAATAGAAAGCAATCCGAAATCATCATAGTTTTATTATGTATTTGCTGTTTTTGTCGTTAATGTATACGCATATGTTTAGAATAGTGCACCGTTACATTCTTACTTACTAAGCATGTTATTTACGATTCTACATGAAAACTAGATCTTTGATAACAACGCATCGATGAGATATCAGTTAATGTAATATATTATTCTGTACAAAATGAAGTACTCTACAATAATGTTGAGATGAAGTGATTTCAAGTCACAAGGTAGAAACTGCACCAAAACAGCTATGTCGGTTTGTATACACGCAGTTTTGAACTTTTACAGAGAATTTAGTCATTGTTGTTCAATCTTATTTCAGTTAGAAATCCTGAGCATGTAGTTAGAAGTCGAGAAAAATCTTGATCAATTAGTAACTAGTTTTAGCACTAACCAGTTAATCCAAAATAAGAATGAGTCAATATTTTGTGCCAAGACTTTCATACTATATGTTATCAGAAGAAAGTCATAGGCATCCAAAAAAATTTGTTTCAATTCTCATTCTCGTTAATATTCCTTTTATTTTAGATCCACATCTCATAAAGTAGTTTCATCTTCTGGACCTCGTCGATCTTCAAAATTCAATACTCCTCGACCATCAACACCATCAAATCCAACAAATTCAAGTAAAAAAAACCAACAATCAATAAATAATGTCAATGATAATAGAAATTATATTTTCTTTAGAAGTTGCTCAACAATTTAGTACATATGATAATGATGATGGACGATCATCACGTGCATGTCAAGATGTTGAAGATGAAGAATGTTTTAATCAACTTCGTGAAGAACTTTGTTCAGAATGTTTGTCGAAAATTTAAACTTAGATATTTATTAATTAATCATATATTTTATTTTAGTGGGTATGGCAAGTCCAGGTTGGGATGCAAGTTTAAGTGAACATGTATTGAAAAATCTTCGTGGTACTGAAATACCATTTAGTGAAAAAGATTTGCAAGATAATTTAACAATGCTTGAAATAAAATTACGGTAAAATTTTTTTCTTTTTTATGAAGAAAAAAAAAGAGTTTCTTTTCTTTTTTAAATCATTTATAGTGAAACTGAATCAATTCAACGATCACAAACAGATGATGATTTATCAGTACATGAAGAAATTCGAAATTTATAAACAATTTTAAATAATCTGCTTCGTTGACCTTATTTTCTTTTCTATTTTACTGACCAGTGATCATTACTTCACAAATGCTAGTAGAATGCATGTTGATATTTTTTTTTCTCCTTTTCACTTAATCGACTTATTTGATTGATTAAAAAAAAAGCAAAATTATTAATAAAAGAAGAAATAATAATTGTGTAAAATTATAAACAAAAAACAAAAAAGGTTTAGATTAAAAATTTAAAAAGTAATCGATGCAATCATAATCAATCTATTTTGATTAGAAAATGAGTTTACGATGAACTTGAATTCTATTGCGAATTATTATAATAATAGGAGTTCAAATTGCTGATTTGACCGTTAGCCAAATAGTCCTTTAGAACTATAATAAAATTTTCACAGCAAATGAGTGCCGTTGTATTTGACTCAAGCTTTGTAGCATCGGTCTTTGGAAATATAAGAATTTATAACTATCATTTGTATAGTGGCGTAGCAGACATGTCTCAGGGGACTAAGTCCTTCTCCTAGTGTGAGCATGCAGGTGGATATCATGTCAAAAGGCTTGCTAACAGCCCCGGTAACGTTAAAATGTAGAACTCACATGTGTTTTTTATTTCTACATTTCGAACAGGACTTTTATTTTCTTTTTTCATTTGTTTTGGTGCTATGCTCATAGTATTTATTTTCTTTTCATAACTTACTATTATTAGTCTTAGCATTAGTTTGATAGATGAATAAGCCTGTTGTATACATTCGTCATATATACATCTGGTCTTAACGATCTATAAATGTATCTCATAAAACTCTGAAATACTGATATTAATTATTTCCGAAAACTAAAACTTCATTAGTTCATACTTTTGTGTTAGTTATATCATTGTGTATCCGCGCAAAAATCTGAAACTGTGTTATTAAGAATATCGAAAAACGTATTCTAGCCATTGATAATTCAAGGAAGGTTCTAGAGTCTTCTAAGGCTTTTTTTATTAATATCATTCAGCACCTTTATTCTTAGGTGCTAAGGTCTTTAATAGAGAGGAAGGATGGAATGGAGAACTACAAAATTTCAACTTGAAACTTACACTCACTATTTTCTTCAAAATAATATATGTGAGTTCTACAAAATTGAAGGTGCACTTTATAATGGTTTATAAGGAAGGATAACAGACAAGCCAGCGACAATTTCTTTTTTGTTTGAATTGTAACTTTTCCAGCAGCATGACGTGCAAGCAAGTTGAATCATAGGTTATATCATAGCGCATTAAACACGGTACAAAAAAAAATATTTACTTTCTGTTTAAACAAGTCTAAACTCAAATATTAGTTATTCGTGTAACATCTATTTTCATCATGTCAAGTCTCAAAAATATTCAAAAGAATACGTAATTTCCGAGAAAAAATAACTGTGAAGATATGTCAAGAATATTCTATTCTTCAATAAATATGACTGCAAGCGAAACTTTATTACTATCCCATAATGCACTTATTTTTTTTTATAGAGAACTCACAGACCAGTATGCATAGAAAAATCACATTTCTTTCAGTTGACTTGATAATCAAGCCAACGGATAGAGATACAGTTCTAACCAATATCTGATAATTTCATGGCAGGTAATCAATAAGAGCTACTCTCAATATAGGATAATTACAGTATGATATGATTGATCGTACTAGATAGGAAATATCGAGAACAACTGGTCAGATGCTGACATTTCACCGATAATCTGCATAAAAAGAAGAAAAAACTCGATATCAAAAATTTGTTTAGTTTTGAAAAGCTTGCCAGTAAAAATACTGAACATATGCGAAAAACAGGTAAGTGTTACTTCTCTTCAAGCTAATACTAACAATATATAATAGATTACTACAAAATTCACAGTGAAACATATGCATAGAAGAGCATATATGACCGATGGTATAGGAAAAATCTACCTTTCCGTACCTTAATGATATTTCTTTTGATTTTCTACAAAATACTATAGTTATTACCAATCTGAACAATATTCGTCATTTTCCAGATCATCCCTCAAAGACAATGAATTAAGATGATCAACTTTTTAAAATGACGTTTTTTTTGTGGAACTTTTTTGACTACATGTTTAAGTTATTTGTTAAAAGTGTCATACAATCTTACTTTTCCTCAACAGATACAAAAAACAAATTCAATCTCAATTGAATGTTCTAATATGCATGTTAATCTACACTATTCGGTTAGTGATTGTCTCTATCAATCAAAGTGAGAAATCGATTCTGAGATTACTTTTGTGCTAATTGATTGAAACAAAACTTTGCGTCTACTACTG
Source organism: Rotaria sp. Silwood1 (assembly GCA_905250075.1). NCBI lineage: Eukaryota > Metazoa > Rotifera > Eurotatoria > Philodinida > Philodinidae > Rotaria > Rotaria sp. Silwood1. The sequence goes on along the minus strand of CAJNOP010000073.1, from coordinate 175,774 downwards.
ATATGTCCTGTTTGCTACAAATGGTCTTTTTTCGATCAAGGAAGATGAGATCACACTTGATACAAATGAAGTGATCATTCAATGACGTTCAAATATGTTCATGAGATCTTCAGAAATTATAGAACATATCAATAGTACAGTGCAAAATGTTACATCTATCAGTTAGCATAAAAGTGATCTCATCATAGATTTTTCACTTTGATCGATAAAAACAATTAGCAATCGAATAGTTTAGATTAAAATGCATTGGACCATTCGATTTGGATCGAATTCGTTCATTATATCACTTCAGTAAAAGAAACCTTGCAAGACACTCTTAACAAAGAACTAAAACATTTGATTACAAAAATTCGACAAAAAATAATTTTAAAAACTTAAGCATCTTAAGCTACGGTTTCAGGAATGATCTAGAAAATGACGAATATTGTTTACATTAGTAATAACTATACTATTTTGTAGAAAATCATAAATATTATTAAAATATGGAAAGACACATACAAAAAAAAATTAGCACAAAACTTTATAAGTTCTGTTGATGAGTGTGGAAGAAGAAATCTTAGGACGAATTTGAAGAACTCTTTCTAGGCACACAAGAATACAAATTCGGATCAATTCTAAAAGTGTGAAATCGCTTAGAACGCAATCGGAATTGAAGAGTCAACAAGAAGAAAAAATGGCAAATTGTACCACTTTAAAGCCTGAAAATTTAGTGGATTTTTCGGGATTCGTAAGCCATTCTGACTATATCTTGAAGCTAATCATCTTAGTTATGAATTTCCAAAAATTGCATTAAAGATCGTATTCCTAATTCGTTTCGTATCTCATTCAGGTTATAAAACAAAATTTCAAAAAAAAAAGCACGATATTGAGTTCAAAAATAATATTCTAATTTTTATGCTTGTGCTAAAATAAGTTAATCATAACTTATTTTAGCAAGTATATCTCAATTTCAGCTCTAAATAATATCGATTTCTACTAATCTCATCGAATACACAGGCAAAAACATATCTGAACTGTTTCAGATTGCAATCTATGCTTTTTCTGGCTGTCATAGAATGGATGCCAGAAAAATATTCAATCTTTTCATTGAACCTAGTACTGTAAAACGTATTGATTCATCAAAGTCGGCCAATTATGTTAACTATTTTTGCTAACACTTTTCTCTCCTGAAAAAGAAGTGGAGTGGTTAGCCAGAATCATATGCAGTCGAATAATATGAAAGAAATCATATCCACATCAATCTTATGTATTCATAGAAATTCTTACAGTTCTTGAAACCTAGCTTTTAAATAACGATTCTATAGAAGAAAACGCAGTTTAAAAACAAATATTTTCGTTCTAATGTTGAATATCATCTCATTCATATGAATGAAGCAAAAAAAAGAAAGAATAATTGTTTAATATGATAATTTCCATATGAAATGAATTAAGGCGCTAATATCTATTTTCGTTACAAGTCCATATTCAGGCTAACGAATGAAAGTAAATAATTTTCCTTTTTTACAAAAAAAAGAGCATTATGTATCTTGTAGAATCATTGAAACTCTCGACCATAGTTGAATATTTGGTTGGATCGAATTTCGCGTCCATATTTTACCATATGTAAAATAGCTTTGGTAACTTAATAAATATTCCTACGTCTTTCCAACAAAAGCCATTGCAATACTATTGCATCATTTTTATGATTGTATTTCGTGATCTTTTTTCTTTTTAAGATATAATAATATGTCCTGCTTTAGATTAGTAAACATTCGTCATTTTCTTCAACGTTCTTATCATACTAATACAATTCAACTTTTTTTTAATATGGAAACTATTCAAGAAAAAGCTAAATTAGCTGATGAACGTATTCAACAATTAAAATCACTTATTGCAACTATTGGTACGCGTAAGTAAATTTTATTTTATTAGACTTAATTGAATAGTCTCTTTTTTTTTATTCTATAGGACAACTTGATCCTGAAATATATATTAATGTACTTCAAGAAGAAAATACACGATTAAAAACACGTGTACAAACTCTTGTTGATGAATTAATTACATTAGAAAATCAACGAGGAGGTAGATTATATTTAGACTAACACAAAAAAACAAACATAGATCTTCTTATTATTTTTTTAGTAACACAACAATATGATTTTGTCAACAAGGTTCCTAAGGCTCCTACTCAATCAGTTACTCAACCAAAAAAACCAGTTGAAGTTCCACAACCACGGACTAAAGCTGCTCCTGCTGCTGCTGCTGCTGCTGCTAGTAGTGATCAACAAGAAGCTAAAGATAAAAAAGACAAGAAAAAGAAAGTTACTAATGAAGGTTGTATAACACTTGAAAAAAAAACAAACGATTATATTATATAGAGTTTTTTTTTAACATTAATAGAAAAACCAACGAAACCAGTTGCTAATACTGCAACTGATATAACACGATTTGATTTACGTGTTGGAAAAATTGTATCAGTTGAAAAACATCCTGATGCTGATTCTTTATATGTTGAAAAAATCGATGTTGGTGAAGAAAAACCACGAACAGTATTTAAAATTTAAAAAAAGAGTATACATAACTTATTCAAAAGAAATTCATTTTTCTTATTTAGGTATGTAGTGGTCTTGTTAAACATTTACAAACTAGTGATGTAAGTTATATAAAAATTTTATTTTCTTCTCTATCAATAAAATTATTTTAGCTTGATCAAAAACTTGTTATTGTTTTATGTAATTTAAAACCAGCAAAAATGCGTGGTATTACATCTGAAGCAAGTAAGTTTGAAGAATTCAAATTATCCTAAACATTATTATATATATGTATTCTATATTATATAGTGGTTATGTGTGCATCAACACCAGATAAAGTTGAAATACTTGAACCACCAAGTAATAGTAAACCAGGTGATCGAGTTCAATGTGAAGGTTATGATTGTTCATCACCGGATGCTCAAATTAAAAAAGAATTATGCGATCAAATTTTACCAGATATGACTACAAATGATAAAGGTGAAGCAACATTTAAAGGAGTTTTATGGAAAGTAGCTAATGTTCAAGGTCTTATTAAATCGAAAACTCTCGTTAATGTACCTATTAAATAATATAATAAAAACAAAAATCAAGTTTTGTTGTTGTTTTAATAGCAAAAATGTTTTTATTATCATATTGTTAAAACTGGTTTTTTTTTCTCCGATTTGACGAAATAAAGAAAAAAAGAGATAATATGATGAGACGTTTTAAATAAATATGTTTGATTTTTCTATACACGTCGAAAATAATTAATTTTATTATGTGATAAATACGAATAATATTGAAAAGATACATCATTGTTAAATCATCTTTAGCAAAGTTTCTTGAGTGTTAATTATTTCAAATTTAAGACAAGAATAACTTGTATTTGTGATTACGCATACAAATCTTCACATATACAATCTATTTAACATTTCTGATTATAACTTTTAAAGAATTTTCTTTTTCTTTTTAATTGTAATAATTCAGTTTTCTATAGTAAAAAGTTATAAACATATATATCTATCCTTTTTAACAATTGAAATCTTCCATTATTAATTAATATAATCTATAGATTATGTTTTATTTATTTCAAAAAAAAAATTATTAAACAATTTTTAGATTCTCTGTTTTTGTTTCATTTTAAATATAAAAATCTATTTTATGACTTCTACATTCTGTTCGAGAGCGCCATCTATTAAAAAAGCAACTAGATACAATTATTTTCAATTGTCTATAAATATTATTTATTATCTAGATAAAATATATTAGAAAACTTGTGCATGATAATATTAATTAATTTTTAAAGAGGCAATTAATCTTGATATATGGTAGTCATTTTTTTTTTCTTCATTAAACACGTCCATCTTCTTCTCTCTTTCATACATACCCTTCTTCCTCTGTTTAGGTTGATTTCTTCCTTTTTTTTTTCCTTTCTTTTCTTCCAACCAACTCTCAGTTTTTTCCTTATCTTTATCGTTTTCTTTGCCTTGTTTTGACTGTCTAAGACAATATCCAGCACTTGAGAATTCTTTTTTTTTTTTCATGTAACATTCTATTTTCAAGTAGTGATACATCAATGAACTATTATTTAGTCTCAAATTTAATTTAATCAAAACAAAATGTCTGATATATTTAAAACTAGATATATATGTGGGTCTTAGTTTGTTTTTTTGTTTGACTATAAGAAAGCTGGTAGATAAAAAAAAAAAAAAAGAAGCAGTTTCATCTATATATAGAAGCGAATAATAACAAAAAATATATTCTTCTCTCTTTCTTATATTCGATAATATGAGACAATAAACAAATAGAGTAATGGAGCTGCTTCATCGTCGACTCGATTGTGGATGGGTATTTATTTCTTTCTCTCTCCCTCTCGTCTCGTTTCTCACTAACGTTCTTTTGCTTGCTTACGATTAGACAAGCCAGACGGGGATGTTGTGTATATGTGCATCCCTTTCTCATACCCTCTTTCTTTCTTTCTTTCTTTTTTTTTTTTTTTTTTTTTTTTTTTCTTTATTCAACCTACAAGAAAGAAACAGCGACAATGCACATTTTTTTTTCATCCCTTATTCGTTCGTCTTAGTATATATAACAGCAACATCGTCAGATGGTCGGTTGCTGTTATTTTACTTATTAAATTTAGCTGTCTTTTGTTATGTTGACATTCATACGACGAATTCTACATTTTTTTTCTTTTTTCACTCGTCTGATGTACGTGCATGTTTACATATGCATTGTTCTCTTGGCGTCAAGAATAGAAGGAAAAAAGACAAACATTGCTTGTATGCAAGCATGAAATAGAAAGAGAATGGCTATGTGCAAAAGAATGCATATACATATATACACGCACACTTGTTTCATCAGTTCAAGTATCTGTCCGGTGAGTTGAACCCTATTCTGTTGTATTGGCTTTCTTCATGTTGTTTTTCTTCTTTCCTTCCTATGTCGTTCGCATTCTCTGTCGTTTACTTGACACAAACGGGCATAGTAGTCATATTACAGAAGAGCGCAAAACGGACGATACATGTGTTCAGGCAAACGCATTGAACAAGTAAAAGAGGAAGAGAGAAAAAAAAAAGAAACTGAGTCGTCGATTTTTGACAATTCTAACATAGTTCATAGAAAGGGCGATGCCATCATCATCCATATGACTTCTTTTTTTTTTATTCTTCTTTTCTAGATCATCATCTCTCTATTCATATTTGCTTAATATTTCGTTTTTTTTTTCTTGTCCATGCTTGTCGATTGATCTCTCTCTCTTTCTCTCTCTCCCGTTTTTTTTTTGATTTCGACATTTGACAAATACACACACAAGATAAGAGAAGAAGAAACAAAAAAAAAAAAAAAAAAAAAAACTCAATAGGGAGAGATCATACATACATACATACACCTATTGTCTTTCACATCTGTCATTGGCATTTGTTCAAAACAAAACAAAAAATCTTTAATACAAACAGTGGTCTTTACTCTGTGATCAACGATTTTACTCGTGTGATAAACGAGTATATCCGTTTTGTTTATTTTTTCTTCTAAACGAAATCAAAAGCACACACATACAACAATATATCAAACATAAAAAATTATGATGATGACCATGGATCAACCTTGTTCTGGTAAGATGATAAATCAAATAAAATAGAAAATAATTACTAAAAATTTTTATATAGGTTTCGGTGATTTTGGTAATTATTCTTCATCTGATCCATTTACAACGAATCAATCGACATCATCACCTATTAATACTGATCCAGATGTTGATTGGAGTGTATTTGAGAATGCTGGTAAACAAAAAAAATAAATTTATTTTTACAAATTGTTTTTTTTTTTTTTTTCTAGAACGATATTTATTACGTGATGATAGTGCATGGATAACACGTTTGAGTAAAGATTTTTGGTGGAATCTCGAACGTATATCTGAAATGATAACATCTGACTATATACCTAATGTTCAACAAATAAATAATAATGGTACATTTAATCGATCATCATTACCTACACAAAAATTTCCACAACAACAACAACAACAACAATTTATGCAATCAACTATACCAACAAAAACTTATTCACAACAACAACAACAACAAGTACCTTCACCAATGCAATTTACTGGTGTACCACCACGTAAAATAGTTGGTCAACGTACACAACAACAACAACAACAAATATTAACAAATAATAATTCATATAGAAATAATTCAATGTTTAATAATGGTTTTACATCACCACCACCATCATCATCATCATCATCATCATCAGGTTCAACTATTGTTCGACCACCAACAACAACAACTAATAATAATCATATGATGAATTCAAATATTAACATTCCAGATAAATCAAATTTTTTTCAAGCTTTTTCATCAATGTCAATTGCTAGTAATGGTGGTAATCATGATCAAGATATGGAATATAATCCATTTCAATCAAAAATATCTTTTGATAATAATATGTGGGGAAATAATTCCCAACAACCAATCCCGTGGCAATAAAATAATATATATATATATATATAAGAAATATTATATAGACAACACAACAAAAGAAAATATATACAAAGTCAGTCAAACGTATCTCATACTTTTCCTAACCTGCCCATTCTTCTTTTTTGTTCTTTCTTTCGTTTGTTCGATTTTTGACAAAAAAAAAAAAAAAAAAAAAAAAAAAAAAACAAAACTTTGCGCACTTTTTTTTGTTTTTCTTTATCTCTCTCTCTCTTTTTCCTGTGATTTATTCTACTACAATTCTTCGTTCTAATAGTAGTTAGCCGTGTGCGTGTGTATCTTTTGCAATAATAGAGTGTGTGAGAAATCTTCTTCCATACCAAAAACATAAAAACCTACAAAAAAAAAAATTTAATTTTCTTTTTCTTTTCTAAATTGAACAGCAAAATTTTCTTTCTTATTTCATGTGCTGCTGCTACTACTACTACTGTATTATTATTATTATCCACATTTTTGCTGATGATAGGATGTGTTGTCCGTCCTTCGAATGACGCGTTGGGTCTCTCGAGTTCCTTCCATTGTCTATCGAAATGATAATGTTGACTTTAGATATATATGTAAAACCCTCTTTACTAATTTCTTCTGCACAAATGTCTGATGTCGGTTCTTGATTTTTCATTTTCTGTTCATTGCGCAATAATTTTCTTCATTTGGCTTTTATTGAATGCACAAAACAAAACAAAAAAAAATGTTTGTTTTCTCTTCTTCTTCTTCTTCTTTTTCACAACAGTGAAATACAACGACTAGATCAATGGATCTCATGACAAAAATAATGACGACGAAATAAAAAAAAATATAATTGTGCGTGTGTGCGTCTTACGATAAAAAACAAAAAAAAAAAACTTATACATATATTGTTTACAGTGATGCTGCGAACAAATATACACACTGTATTCTATCTTATCGTTGTGTGCTAGTCCTCTTGTGTTTTTTTTTTTGCTCTTTTTTTTCTCTTTTATTTCCCATGCTGACCATGTCCGGTGTTTGTTTATCTCGCTTCCAGTAACATGCGTTTATCTATTTGTCCCATATATCAATACCATCATCATTATCATCAGGGATTGAAGCTTGTTCAGTCAAAACAGTGAATAGACGTTTTTTTTTCTTTTTCTTTGTCCCTTAGTCGTTTTCCATTAGAAGCCAAAAAAAAATGCGAAAAGTACATAGAAAGCCTTTCGTCTCGTTAGAAACGAAACAAAAGAAGACTAATGCAAACACTTCTTTCTTTTTCTCTCTTTCTCTTTGTTTTGAATGCTCATTTTCTTTCTTTGTCGTTTTTTTTTTTTCTGTCTAAAATAATAACTCAGATATTTCTTGTTCTTTCGACATAAACATATATAAATTAGAAAAATAGAAAAAAATATATATATATCAATCAATCATACGTCGATAAATAAATAGCAAACGAAATATAATGAAGAGCTAAATAGTTGGATTTTGTTTTGGTCTACTTATCTTGTTTACTCTCTCTCTCTCTCTTTGGTCCGGTGTGTGTTTGTCTCGTTTTCTTTTTGTGCGTTGGGTGCTTGTTTGAACATGCGTGAGATATCGAGTTTTACGCTATTCTCCATCTTTACCTTATTGCACATTTGTGCGCATTTTTTTTTTTGCTTCGTCAGTCATTTCATATTACAGTTATATACAACTATTAAGATGCACATTCGTGCGATTTTTTTTGTGTGTGCGGCTATGTGTATATATATTTTTTTTTGTTTGTTGCTGTCGCCTCATTCAAAATAATCCTTCCAAATTCAGTGCATTTTCGCTGCTATACGCCAGTGAACTTTATCTCCTTTATTTGTTTGTTTGTTTTTTTTCATCTTGCTCGTCTTTCCAAAATAGAAAAAAGAAACATAGAAATAGAGAAAAGCTATTTAAAAAAAAAACCAATCTATATATTGGATTCTATTTAGCTTTTTTCAGTCATTATTTCTCTCTCTCTCTCTCTCTCTTGCTCTTTTGTTTTTTTTTTTTTTGGTTGGCTCTTTTTCTTTCGATTGTTCTGAAATGATCAAAAAAAGGAAAACATATTATAATAATAAATACATACATATATATATATGCTGTTATTTCTATATTTATCTCTCATCTGTGCGCGATTGTGTTATTGGTCGTTTGTTTTTTTTTTTTTTTTGTGTATTTGTTCTCTGTCGCTTTAATGAACTCAATCAATGTAATATGCACGCACAAATTTAAATAAAAATAACAGAATTTTAGAAAAAAAAAAAAATTTTTTTTTTTTCATTTGACGTTTTGAATATTCTAATGAATTAATTTTTTTGGAGAAAATTCAATTCATGAAAAAGAAACCTTAGTTGATTATATTCATTTGTTTATCATTAATATAGAAACGAATTTATCAATCGTGATATTTTTATGAATAATATTGGCTTCGTCGAACAAAAAAAAAAAGACTACATATCTAATTGAAATTCTATATATTAAAATAGATGTGATTATTTTAATTTATGATATTTATATTTTATATAGTATACTGAAATAAATAATAATATGTTTGATTATTAATTAGCATCGTTATTTTGATTGAATATTGTCTATTGATGGATAATTAATATTATTTAATGCTTGTTTGAATCTAATAGAATTTTTAATCTTGATTAAAAGAAACAAAGTTATATAAAATTTTGATATTATGTCTATCTAAGAATGATAAATTACATGGATGTATATATAATTTATAAAATAATCACAAATTGAATTAGATATACTTGTACGAATATTATTAACCATTAAATATTTAGTTAATGTTGTGTATCATAATAGATTATCAATCATGAAATAGTTTGCATATGGAAAAAAAAAAATTTTCTCTTAAAATTAACATTTTATCTGTAGCAGAGTTGGACAAAATCGCACCGCGCCACTGCTCGCGCCTAGGCGCTACGCATATCTCTCTTTCTCTTTGCTCTACCAATCAATTTCTCAAACTCCACCGAATACCGGGATACTCTAAGCATGCGCTCATCGAAGCTCAGACTAGTGTAGCGTAGGCGTGAGCAATGGCGCGGGGAGGCGCGCTGCGACTTTGTCCATCTCTGATCTGTAGCATGAATAATTGAATGGCAGAAATAAGTTCGTAGACGATTGTATGTTTATACAATACTAAATAGACTCTTGACTAGTTTATTTACTAATATCTCTTTCATGTTACTGTCAAAGTAGTTATTCATTTATGTAGTATGTGTTCTAATAAAAATTTTTTCGGAGTCTTGTTATATTGATAACTCTTGTGTTGCTTGATGTTTTTTTTGAACAAGAAATATGATTTCCACAGGCATGAAAATAATGATATGATAAAATCGATTCATTTTTTTTTTCTTCTTTATGAATTGATGGCTTTTTTTTATAGATAGAAAATTAAATGTTAACACTTCTTTTATCTGAGTTTATAAAGATAAGTTGATAGATTATCCATGAAGTTGTTTTTAATGATATTGATATCATCAATGTTATAGTAATAGATTGTAGCTATATTTTCATACTGCTAGAAAACCTTCTAGCTCTGAAGTTTGTTTGAAATCCAAATATAAGAACGAATTCTTTCAACAAATTAAAATATTTCTTTTACTTTTTGACATTAATTTTTTTTTTAAATCAGATAATCATATCATAAAGGTGAATGATAATACAATGAAATATTTCATGTTTCTTTTTTTTAAATGTTCTCACATCGATTTTGTCTAATCACAAATAATTATTTTTTCTTATCTCTTCTTTGTCTTGAGGCATAACACCATCTCTGATTTGATTCATGTGTCGTGTTTATATAAAGAGCGACTGTACATCTAGGTCTGTTTAGAAAGGGACTAATGTCGTCATCGATAAGTCAATGCCATACAAGAGAAAAGAGGATGGTCTGTATATGTATAGTCGTAAACATTATCCTCATCGTCAAGGGAATCTCTTTGTATGCATGTGGCAATAGATAGATAATAGATCAATACCATTGACGTCGACAATTATATAAGAAAGAAGAGAAGCAGCAAAAAAAAAAGAAAGAAAAAGAGAAAAAAAGAAGAACAAGCCAATGCTATCTGAAGGTGATAGCAAAAGCATAACATAATAGAGTATTGCGAACGAGACGAATGTTGTTTTCTCATCAATCTAACTAACTTCTCAACGCATTGTCACATATCACAACAACAATGGAATAACAATAAAAGTAATATATGTTTATTACTATTTGAATTTATCATAAGATTTGAAAATGATGAGTAGTATTCGTAATGTTCCTGTTGATATAGCATCTGCACGTATTTTACATTTTCTTCAAACACATAATTATGATGATTGTGCTATTTATATTAATCGTCTTAGTTCAAATACATTCCGTAAAATTTTATCCAATCATTTATCAATTGATATATTACTCGCTCAGCTACCATTTTCAATTGAAATTTTTGAAGTAATCTATTCAAAAATATTTATTTATGATCCAGATATATTTCCTATACGTATACTTAAACCTGAAAAAATTATTTCAAAAATGATTAGTTTATTTGCATCAACATTTATTGAAAAATCAACAACATCATCATCATCAGCAACATCTTTAATATCAAAAACAAAAGATATTGGTATGGATGATGAACGTTTATTAACAAATTTATCTAGTATACTTCGAATTATATCTTATATACAACCAATTTTATTTAAACGTCTTTTACATCAAAAAGATACAATTGATGAATGTATTCTTTATTTTGAACAAGATCATTCAAATACAATAAATACATATTCATTAAAAAAATCTTCATCAACATCATCATTAGTACAAAAAAATCTTGAAGGTACCATACGTCAAGAATTAGAATCAACAATTGTTTGTTGTCAACAAGCATTACATAATCTTGAAACAAAATCAACAACATCTCGAACTTTACCATCGACATATTCAACACCAATAACAACAAGAAAATATTCAACTATATCAACAACACATACACCAAGTTCATGTGATGATATTCAAAATCGTCTATTTCAAAATAAAGCTATATTAAATTTAATCGAACCATATTTATCTCGTGCAAAACTTCATGCAGTTATGGATAATCTTGAATATAAAGTTTTTATTGATAAACAAATATTACTTGCTTATTCACATATAAAATCACATGAAAAACAAATTCCTCCTGGTGAACTACTTTTGCCATTATTTAAAAGATTTGCATTCGCTTATGAACGTATGTATATTATTAATATAAAAATTTAACTCTAGTATATTTAATTTTAACTATTTATAGGTATTATTCAATTGTGGAGACGAGTTACTGACAGTACGTTGATTGACGAATGTATTGATGACATTATAATTAACAATACAGCTGCTAAAGATTCTAGTGGATTTTATTTTGAAAGAGCACGTTCGCGTAAGTCTATTTTTACGATACTTATAATAAGAACAACAACAACTGATAGAAAGATAACGGTGACATATATTTTTATGTTAAGGTGGTCATTTTTTTTTTGTTATCAATCAATTTTGTGCTTTTCTATTTATCCTCCTAATCGATACAGGATGATGATGGTACATAATAGAAGAAGAAGAAATATTGAGATTCTTTTGTTTATACACGATTGGGGATTGCCACACTCACACAACCATTCGTTCTTTTTATTGTACATAACATGTTTATCGAACAGCAGTAGTCTATCAAACAAGAAAATGATTTTTCTCCCTCTAGGTTCTTCTGACAAGCGGGTTGAATGAAGGAGAAAAACGAGTGAGTAGTATAGCAATTATCTAAACGATAAATAGGAAGAAAGAACTTGTAACTAAATATACTTCATCAAAAGAAAGTAATTATGTTATATCTACACAATTAATATATATATATATGTACATAATTCATAAAAAAAAAAATTCAACTGCTTTTTTTCTTTTACGAATTAGAAGACAAAAATTATATATTCTATTAATTTGCATATGTGGTCGAAAAATTGTCCAGTATTCTGAACTATTACTACGATATAAATATATTTATATACTAACCATTCATAGACAATGAAAGGGAGCATGATGATCAATTAAACAGGCATATACAACAGAAATGAACAGAAAAAGATTGTAGCATAATGTATGCACCTTTGTATACTACAGACATTTGCTTTTTCTGCTCTTTTCACTCATCATCATTCTTCTTTTATCATATACACACTCATCGTACTGTATATATATATATTTATATCGGTCTCACGACTTGCAGACAAAACGATTTTGTTTTTGTTGTTGTTATTGATTTTTAATCATTTCTTTTTTGGATACATTCTTCAAATGACAACAATTACATATAGATCGAAGAAACCCGGCGTGCACAGTAGTCATTATAATAACAATAGATATATTCGTTATTCTGTTTTAGAAGAACCACGACCATGTCGAAATCGATATGGTAAGTACAATAGAATGCATGTTTTGTTGTGTTATGATAGAGATTTCTTTTTTTTTTTTGCTTCGTTTTATTTCTAATCAATTGATTCATTGATTGAATCAATCAACAAACGGATACAACATGATTATTTGTTGATATATCTAAGTTTATTTTTATGAAATTATAGACATCATAGAGTGCAATCAGAAAAAAAAAGCATAGAATCTGAGAAATTTTAGTAGCATGATGACACGTACGTTCATTTTCTTCTAGATTATTGACAATAGTCGTCTATAGATTTTTTTTTTCGACATCAAACAAATACTATATATGGTATTTGTTGCACAGTGCCGTGTCATTGATTTGTTCATCTTAAACATGCTATCGTACTAATAAGAGGGAGGAAAAGTCATTTATGATAAGATAATCAATTCATGATGATGATGATGATGATGAGAAATACCATCAACATAGAATCGTTTTATCGTATATTTTTTTTTGTCTTGATCATGACAATGATTATGAGAACAGAGATCAAATTTCTTTAGTTATTCGTCAATGGTACCATGTTCATTGTTACTAATCGTAAATTCAATATTCATATCGATAAATAAAGGATTACTTAAGTATACGAAAATTCATTATCCTTCTTTGAGTATAAAATGAGTGAAAGCACGAACAACGATCAATTGACACTTTATTTTACTACTTTGTTATGTTCATCATCATCAGATACCATGATGCATAGATCGTTTAGATTTCCATTACCTAAATTTTTATATACTGGTAAGTTTTCATTTTTGTTTTATCATATCTAAATTAGATAACATTCTTTATTAAATAACATTTTAATCTTTAACAAAAAATTGTTTTATTTTTAGACACTGAACTTCTATTATACAAAGATGATATGGCTTTTAAGAATGTACGAACAAGTAAGTTAAATATTGCATGTCAATTGAAACTTTTTCTTTTTCAAGTTTCAATATGTATTTTAGAAATAATTTATGTCATAAATAATTATTTTCTATTGAATAAAAATTTCATTGAGAGAAATATATTATGAATAACATGATTCTATGTTGCATGTTTATTCATACTACCACCAGTATACTACGATACTTATAAATATTTACAGTTGATTGTCAATCAGAGAATAACTATTGGTATATTACAATAGAATAGTAATCAGAAGATAAACGATAGTTTACGTATTAAAATACTGTTAGGATATTGATAGATGTTGCTCGATTTATATCACATAAGAATTTATCAAATTTTTTGCATTTGAATACAAACCAGTAGTGAAAAATACTCATTAATTACTTTTTAATACTGCCTTAGAAGTTAAAAATTAGTTCATAGCATAGTATCAGTAGAGTATGACTCATAATGAAGTACTTCATTTATTTTGATTTGTTAGGAACTGTTTCCATACTAAGTCATCATCAATAGGGAGGGCTCTAGAAAGGATAACGACTGATGATGGAAAGGAATAAGGGGTTTGGGATGTGTTGGATAAACTGTTTTCGTATCCTAACTGAGAAACACATTCTTACATTCATCCTGGTAAAACATATCTTTTTATCGTATTCTACGCAATTTCTATCTTATTCTCCGTTCATCCTATCCTAATTGGAAGACTTTAAAAGCGACCAAATAGTATCGTGATAGAGATTTGCAGAGTAAAGTCCATCGGGTCTTAAACTTTGAGATCCGAATCCGACGAAGTCTATTACAGAGTAAGCTTCTTTCGTATCTAATCTCCAGACTGACAAAAATTCTCGAACCTGTACTCCATGCTACCTCACATCCCTCCACAGGCGACCAATACTTAGGGCGTACCAAAAGTTCGTGTCCCGCTATTTAAAGGGCCACATCGGATGGGTGAACCGATTCAGAAATAAGAAACAAATATATCATCTTGTAGAGCTTTTCGAGCCGCATCGAATGGTATATAGTAAATTGTGTTTTCATAGAACTTTGAAGAACCTAGAGTCAATTTGCTGATAGATGGCTACACATTCACATCTATCCATATCGGCATCCATACCCGAGGACCATAAGTTAATGATTATTGTGGTTCTTGTTATTAATTGAAAGCATTTGTAAAATATTGTTTCTCGCATGCGACTTTGTAGAGGTTTTGACGAGCTACAACCTCATATACGTACCATCTCCGATCATCTTGTGAATGTAGACGTGAGTGTGGATGGGTGTGAATGTGTAGTCGTCCATTAGTAAATTGTCTCTAGGTCCTTCAAAGTTCTATGAAAACACAATTTACTATATACCATTTGATGCGGCTCGAAAAGCTCTACAAGATGATATATTTGTTTCTTATTTCTGAATCGGTTCACCCATCCGATGAGGCCCTTTAAATAGCGGGACACGAACTTTTGGTACGCCCTAAGTAGATTTCAAATATGATCTTTTCTCTGATGATATTATAGGAGATTTGAAAACATCGTAAAATAATAAATCTAAGGAAGAAATTCAAAAATCAAGAGAAAATAATAACATAAAATATGAATAATTTTTTAGTACAATATAATAGTCGAGAATAAATCGATTAAAATCTTTCTAAAACAGAAAAGTTAATTAGTTATAGTAATGAATTGATGACAAACTGTCAAAAATGTCATATCATCCTTCTAAAAAACATTTTTTTAATTATGACCATGTTTCTCCTTCAAACTATTTCTTATTCTTACTAACTTTCTTCATGTACAACTACTAATTAATATCTTCGATCTATTCGAACATTGTTATACAAGTCTAATACTAAGACAAGATGATCTTGAAAGATGAGAATGTTAATTGAAAAACTGTCACAAACTTAATAATACAATTCTGTAATCAGATTAGTTTAGGCAAATAACTGTTGTTAATATATATTGACTTGTAGATAAAAGTTTAATCTATGTTGATAGCAATATAATATATGAAAAATCATCGAAATTTTTTTTTTTTTCAAAACAATTATCATTTATTTAATCATATTATCACTTGATTAATACTAAAATTTAAATTAATTTTGTTTACAAAAAAAAAAAAAAATTTTTCATAATTTTTTTTCTTCTGTGATAATATTCTTTTTATAACAACAAAAAGTAAATACCAATAGATATATGCAATATATCTTAATGACATTGATATGTAGACGCGACGTTGGCGACGAAGATATATGTATGTATGAGAGTATTTGTTTCTTTGACAAGATAAGGTCATACTCTATTAGATTTCTGTAACATCTGTATATACATCACATAGTTCAATATTCTGCATTTTTTGTCTTCTAATATATGATATTAGAAAATGCATTTAGAGATATTTAATAGCCTTCATTTTTTTTTTCTTCGCTTATCTTCAATAGGATATAATTTCTTGTCATTGTGCCTATACTGACCAAAGATGAAAGAGCATACATATATATTCTTCGCCTGATTACTCAAATAATACAGAAAGGGAGAGAACATCAGTAGGACATTATTTTCTTCTCCGCCTGATTGGATCTTGAGTTATTCTTATGCTCAGTCGGGAATATTTACCTCATAGCATTTGTATATAATGATGTGAAGAAGGGTCAAAAAGCCGATTGAAGCATAAAATGATGCTGCTCCTTTTTATTTCTACTAATGTTCTCATATAAACAATGAATGTAAAAAACAAACATCAATATGCCAAAAATAACAACAATCAAGGTTACAATGATTTGTCTTTTCTTTTTCGTTACTAATAGTATTGAATATTAGATATTATTCACGAGTAACAAATTCAAATTTTTTTTTTACACTTATACAAAAAGAATCAATATACGTAATTTTTCTGGATATTAAATAATAACCCAATATGTAAGCATTTGCTAACTTAAGCTTTTGCTAGTGACAAATGAGCTTGATTATAGTTATCATTCATCCATTAATAAAATATCGCGTTTGTATGTGAAGCGAAAGGCGAGAAAAAGAGGTAACACGTCACACAGATAGAAAATGGAACAGAGAGAAAACGAGAAAGAGAGAGAGAGAGCGAGAGAAAGATATCGTTCTACTAAATATACACACGTACTCGCTCTTTACTTCTTGTATATTCTACCATATAACGTGTCTACCGAACTTCATCAGAGAATAGCATACATATTTTTTTTTCTGCTATTCGTTCAATGCTTCATTCATTCACTTGCGACATTCAATATCATCATCAATAACTTCTCATCTTTTTTTTTTTCATAATACATACTCAAGTTCTATTTTTAATCATATTGAATTATTCTTCATATCTCATTGGCAATACCATCAAGACTAAATTATTCAATATCAATATTTATCCTATTTGAAGAAGCACATAGAAAAAAAGAGAAAAAGTCTCATAATAAAAATGTCAAATGCTGTTGGATTACAATATTTTTATGCTCCACAATCGCATGTCATCAATACTCAAATTCAAAAACAACAACCTCCTAGCAAACTTGTCAACCGATATCTTTCTACAGCTGCACAATATCTTAATAGAACAAAAAGCTTTCATCTACCGGCAACACATAATACCAGTAATAATAATAATATTCAAGAATATATAAGTGATAAGAATATACTTACAAATAATCTAGTACAATCTATACCAGCTAATATGAATAATATAAATACTTCAACAAATATAAAACTACATTCAAATGATCCATTAATGTCAATCAATGAAATAGATTCATCTAGTTTACCTTTAAATTGTAATAATAATTCGATCGATGGCAATAAATCACAAGGTTTTGTCAATACATTACGTCGATCATTACGAAAAAATAAAGAACGTTTTTATAACAAACGATCGGCAACGATGAAATCATGTCATTCATTGAATACTTATGAACAAACAATGAATAATCATCAAGATATTTATACAAAAATTTCAATGACACCAACTTTACTTTGTCGTCATCAACGTTTGACAAATGATATTGAAAAATGTTCGATAAGAAATATTATGATAGACAACAATCATCCAGATGATTATATGCGTAAGAAAATAAAACAAGACATCAATATCTAAAGTTTTTTCAATAGTAGAGTTTTCCTTTTTTTTAGCATTGTTTACTATTTTATTGATTAGAAATGACATTTTTATAATGTATATCTGGTTTCTTTTTGTTTCAAGAAAAGAAAAACCAAAAAGACATGATAGGCAATTACTAGTTTAGTACAAATTTTGTCAGACATTGCTTCTGTCAATATCCTACTAGAATGTTTGTCATCATTGTGTTTCTTAAGTACATTAAACCTTGAAAGACACAACAGAGTAAATGCATAATCTAAGTGTTTTAGCATAGAATACTTGTATTCTGTCAATTAATACATAATTTACACAATAAGAATACTTAAAAACCCATCATAATATCTGTTAAATCCTAAAAGTAAAAAAGTTAAAGTCCTTCATTTATTTTATTTTCTCAAAGTATTGAATATATTTCAAAATAAATCGATTATCGTATTTATAATAAATAATATCATTTTGATATACTCTTTAATATTTTATTATTGATATCATAGAATATCCTAAAACCTATTTATAGTTTATCTATCAACGATTAATATCAAATAAGATATGAGTGTCAATTGTAAACTATATTACATCAAACATGTGTATAGATCAAAACAATGAATACCACTTGTTTTCTTCTATTGTTTGATAAATGTCTTTTAAATAAAAGGTCGAAATATAGACAGCTGTAGATGCCACTCTATCCATTCGTTGTCTGTTACATATACATATGTATATAGCCTCTAGTCAAGAATAAAAGAAAGAAGAACTAGATTATCCGATAAATAGTACTTTGATTGACAATCGACATATTCTCGTCATGTAAAAAAAACAGACTTTAACGCATGTACACATACCAGCAACGACAGCAAGTACGTTGTTGTTACAAGCTCGATTTCTGCTCTATTTTGACGTCATCAATCTCAAGTATTAGCAATTCGAGCATTCTTTCTTTTTTTCTTCTTTCTTCTTCTTCTTCTTCTTCTTTTTTCTATTTTGTAACGAAGAAGAAAAAGAAGAAAATAAACGAATTGATCCTTATATATGTGTACATCTGTTTTGTTTTTACTTCGAGTATTCATATAGAATCGAGGAAAGTAACAGTCATGTCTACAGCTTTATCGTGCATGTATTATGATAAAACAAAATGTATGTTTCTTTTTTTAATTTTTTCGATTTGTTTTTGTTAATCAATTTATATTCTATTGGATTTATTTATTTTTAGCTCCACTACAACCTTTAACAATCAATGGACGTGAGCAACGAAATCGTCTATTAACTAATGGACCTATTGCTCAACATCAACTAACATCTATTTTACCACCGGCTACATCGCTTCAATCTCTTTCACCTTTGAATACAACAATAAATTCTATAGGAAATATAGCATCAACAGTAAATATGGAACAACAATCAATAAATTTTGATTATGATGAAAAAGAAAAATTAAAAAATGATTTACAACAATTAAAAAATGAATTACAAAAATCAAAAGAAACTATAGCACGATTACAAAAAAGTGAAGAACAAATGCGTGAACGGTAAAGTTCAAATGATAGAAGAACAAAAATTTTTATTTCATATTCTTATCTTCATGATAGATCGATTCTTTTTTTTTTTTTTATGAAGTGAATAGAATAGAGAATATTTTCAATTAGAACAAAGAAAATTAAATAAACTTATGTAGAATATCATTGAGCATAAATATTGGACAAAATCAAATATAGATTATAAGAATTATTTTTATGTAATCTATTTAAAATAATTCATAGAAAATTTTATCAGAAAAATCAATCTTATCTAGTTTTAATACGTCTAGATCAGATTTATATGAATGAGAGAGATGAATATCTATAAAGTTTGATTATGGAAAGTACATATATTATAGAAAAACAAATCATATGATTAGTAGCATTTTCATATCTTCTAAATCAATGATAATTGATCCTGCTCTGCAGTTGATCTATTTTTGTACGATGTATCTGATCGAATAACACAACCTTCATGAGGAAAATATGTGTCTGTATGACATTTATATGTTAATTCAAAAACAAGAGAATATACCAGAAACTATCTTCTAGTTGTGTGTTAGCTACTAAAACATTTTCTACATTAAGTTTGAATGGTTTTGTTTTTTTCTTCTTCTCAAATGAAATTATTAATTAATGTTAAATATCATCTAAGGAATTATTTTTTTGTTTTTTGATTTAGCCTAGCTGAACAAGCTCAACGTCAAATAGAAAAAGGTGGTAAATTTGAAGATTTAAATCAAATATCTCGTCCAACTGAATTAATACGTTCTTATAATTCTCTTTATTCTCAAGCTCGAATTGATGCACTTGATGCATTAGAAAATGTTCGTGAAATGTCTGATGCTGAAGATCTTAAATCAAAATTACTTTTTTCTGTTGTTGTTGTATGTTAATTTTTTTTTCTTTTTTTTCTCTTCTTAATAATTTAATACTATTTTTTTTTTTTGTTAGCTTGCTTTTCGTCATGCACAAAATCAAGCTAAAGATATACGAAATAAAATTAAACAAATTCTTCAATTAAGTACTGATAAAAGTTCAATAACAATAGAAGAAACAATTGAAAAATATCTAAGAAGTACAATACAAAAATATGATATTGGAAAAATTGCATATGTATGAAAATAATGATTTTTGTTTTTCATAATTTTATTATTATTTTAGGAAGTTGAAAATCAATTATGGGCTACATTATATGATTATCCATCGTTGAAATCTTGTAATGAATTACTTAAATATATTAATTTAGCATGTCGAACAGCGTATGTATCTATAAAAAAATCATTTGATGTATTTCATAGACAAGTTATCAGACCTTATGTATCGAGATCAATCTATTGATAATGTATAATACATTTTTGAATTGTATGAAAAGAAAGATATAATTCTAAAATGTCAGCTTTTAGTCTTATCTGATATCTGGTTTGCAGTTTCGCTCTTATTCTCATCATCCTGTCAGGTATTTATTTTTAGTATAATGACCTATATTTCATGATAATATGTATAATGGGATTTTTAGAAAAATCCTAAAAAGCTAATGTAACCCATTTAAATCATTGATGAGGACAATAAAACCATTATCAAATAGTAAACAGAGATAATCAAGTTATGAAGGTTTCTGTTGATTAATCAACTGTTTGAAAATATTAGTTGAAGTTTTACATTCTTCACGAATCACTTAAGATCAAATCAATAGAATATATAATACAAAAGACATCGGAAAAAGGGTTTTTCTTTCGATAAAAATACACAGTAAAGTCTATCTATGTAAGCATCTTATAATATTAGACAATCTTTAGTTCTCCCAAGTGAATTTTCCTAGGAATGAGCATGTTCTTATTCTGAACAGAAGGCGCATATTTCCGGTCCCATAAGCAGTAACAATTTCTCTCATGTGAACAACATATGTTCTATCACTCACGCACAAAATGAGAAAAAAAGATGTTATATGTATTATGTTATAATAAACGATTATGGAATACAAATAAAAAGAGAATCGACTAACCATATGTATTTAAAACAGAAAAGATCACAGTAGCAATTCTATGCATAACATTTCGTCCTTCATGCATTAACAACAAATGACATTAACACATGTCGATTCACGTCTAGTTAAAAAAATTTGAATTAATAAATTGTTGTAAAGAAAGAAAAGATCATCTTGAGTACTTTTGATTGGTCTCTATAATACCTACATTGGAGAAGTTTTACTTAGAAGGAAAAACCATCTATAAATCTTGTTCATGAGTTCAAACGGATGGTATCAGTTGATCATATTTCTGCGTTCGAGATGTAAACCGATTGGTTCAACTCTCGCTAACGCTTAATCAATTTGATCGTCGTCACAATACAAAAATAGATATTTGATTGCTAAAAATTTTCGATTTTTCAAGTTAGTCGTTGTAAATGTGATCGTCTAATTTCTTGCCAATAAGTTTTCTATTTGAAAATGTCTCGAAATTAAGAAAGTTTTTAAAACTTCATTTAAAAATTTCAGCTACCGCAGCAGCCTATCAAGACATCAGTTTGATCTTTAGCTATACTGTAGTTGAATTTAATCAAAACAGTTTTTTAAATGTTTTATAGAGTTTAATTAATTAGTTATCTTCTATTTCTGAAAATTTCACCTACTTTAATTTTTCATTATTATTAATTATGTATATATATATTATAGATGGGGACTTGTCAATCAAAATCCACCGTATTATATTGAATTTCAAATAACAAAATATGATAAACAAATACATGAACGTTTTCATACATCTGATAATGAAAGTGACACTATTATTGAATATATATGGCCATGTTTAATTGATGGACGTGATCGAATATGTGTAGCTAAAGGTGTTGTTATTACTGATGAACATTATTTATCAATATCAAAAAATATTTCATCTTAGCATTATTTTTTATGATTAATAATATCCTAAATAGCAACATTATTCTTCTAGTCAGTCGACTATCGACGACATTCCATATCAACAAAAAATGAACTATAATAGAACATAATTTTTCCTTTTAACTTTTTTTTTTTTTGTTTTCGTATTTCACATGTTTGTATTTGTGTGTGTTTGTGTGTATTGCAGATCAAATTATTTAGACAGTATGACAAAAAAAATTAAATTTCTTCTTTTTTAATCTTTCTACTTTTATTCTTCGAAAATAGAATTAGTAGTATGTTCGGATTTTTTTCGTTTTATTCTTGATATAGATGATGTATCCATATCTTCAATAATTTCATTTGTTTTAGGTATTGATGCTATTGTAGATAAATAATCGATAGTAAAGATATTATTATCAACACTAAAAACAAAAGGAAATATTAATTATTTACATTTATTTTCTCTTTTAATACTTACATTTTACCTAAACTATCATGTTTTAATGTAAGATTTTTTTCTAAATTACATAATGTTGTTAAAATTTTTGTTGAATTTGGTTTAAGATTATTTGTATGATTCATTAAGATATTATAAATCCATGATAGATAAAAAGCAAAATGTCGAGAATATTGAATTTGTTCACTAATAAAATTTAGTAATAATTCAACATAAAGAAGTGGTAATGATCGACAAATATGTTCGACTAAATAAATAATTTAATAATATTAGACGTTAGATAGAATAAAACAATCTTCTTTCGATTAACAAAAAGCAGCTACATTATATTTCATATGTCAAATTTGCAGAGATTATGCTAACAGTAAATCAGAAATCAAAAAAATAATAAAACTTACGACATAATCTCAGAAACGTTTTTCGGGGGTTTCTTAGCAGGCGAATTTTTTTTATAATAAGAGTGCAATGAGGACAAATATCATTTTTCTCTACTTAGAGCTAAAGATATGCAGTGTTGGTATTAATCCTGAACAGTCGGTCATCAAACTGGAGTACTGATTATACTAGCATTCACGTTCGCTAATACATTGAGACATCAACACTATCGAAATAAACCCTTTTGTTGTGTAGCGGTTTATTTTAGCGTTTAAGTAAACATTGTGTACTACCCTACAATGAGTCCTTGATGTTTAATCTTAACTTTTGAGAATGTTAGAAGATATTTTTTTAACTATTCGAAAAAGTTGAAAACGATTTATTCATTCGATAAAAACTATATCTTAATTTATTTTCTTACTTTTATTTGAATCAATATTTTCAATTATTTCAGTAATCAATGATTTTTCATTAAGTTTAAGTGCCATAAGTAATGACATATACGAATCATTTTTATCGTAAAGTGTTTGTCGTATACTTAATGGTGTTATAGATTCATTTAAATCAATTGGATCAAACATAGCTGTATTATCAATTGAATAAATAAGTAAACCTTCTGTTGTACATGCTGCCCATGCACGTCCTACAGTTCGAAAAATAATAATATATCATTGATTTTAATTGTTTTTTTTTCTTTTGTCTAACCTGTTGGTGAAAATCGTACACAAGTAACTAAAATTTCTGGTTTATAATGTCGACTACTATGATCACCTTTTCGTACACCTGGTAAACGAATATTTTTTCCATTTTCATCTTCATCTTGACCCATATCAATTAAAGCTAAACTACCAAATTCAGTCATTTTTCGTCGATTAAGATATTCCTTTAATTATAATATATATATATTGTTAAATAAGATTTTTCTATTAAAATAAATCTTACATTTAATCCATCAAAACTTTTATTACAAGTTATTTCAAAACGTTTAACAAGAATTTGTTCATGAATATTATAAAGTGAAATATATTTTGAACGACCACCAGCTAATAAATAATTACCATCAAGTGTATATGAAATACTTCGATATGCTCTATAAAACAAAAAAAAAACAATTTTCATATTAAAATCAAAATGTTTGTTTTTTTCTTCTAACCTTCCAAATGTAAGTTTTTTTCCTGTTACTTTATCTGTATCTTTTCTTGCATAACCTAAATCATGTTTGCCTTCAATTGATGCCATTTGTTGACCAGTATCAGGATGAAAAAAAAGTATTTGTGCATCAACAGTTGATACAGCTATTTGTTGACCATCAGGACGAAAAGCACAAGATAATGCTAAAAAAAAAAAAAAAAAATTTAAATAAAGAAAAAAAAAAGTTCTTAAATTTCAAACCATCAGTTGACAAATGAAATGTTTCTCTTGCACCTTGACTATCAAATAAATTCCATGTTCGTAATGTTTTATCCCATGAACAACTAGCTAATGTTGTTTGTGTAGTATTACGACCAAATGTTAATCCACTTATTGGACCTTCATGTCCACTAAGAATCTAAATGATCAAAAATTTGAAGAATGTTTTTAGTTTTTCTTAATTAAAAAAATCAAATTTACATCAAGTAATTTTCCAGTTTTAATTGACCATACAAATATATTAAATGTATCAAAACCACCAGCACATACAATTTCACCAGCAGCATCTAATGCTACACATGAAAATTGAACTGGTGTTGGAGATGTATATGTTCGAAAATTTCGATATCTATTTAACAAAAAAAAAAAAATTAAATAAGAAAGAAATTTCATTATTATCTAACCTTAAAAGATCATAAGCACGAACAGTTCCATCAAGTGAACTTGATACAATAAATTGTCCATTGGATGCAAATTCAAGTCCAGTTATTGTTGATGTATGTTCAGAAAAAGTTACAAAACAAAAACCATTCGATGTATTCCATAATTTGATCTAAATTCAAAATTTTTTGCAAAAAAAAAATTTAATTAAATTTTTCAGTCGAACTTTCTCAGCTTTCCTTCATAGCAACGAGAATTACATTTCTTTCCCAAAGTTCATTTGTAACAGAAGAAGAAAAACTTTGCCTTTTTGATATTTGGTGGAATGCAGTGCTGTTAAGCGAGAGATTCAATAGTATAACGCAAAATTCTTAAACGCTCCGTATACATTAACTAGTCATAAGAAGATGAATCGTCATGTGATCAACATAAAACCAGCAGGGACTAATCAAGCAATAACTTTGAGAAATGATCAATATCAGTGTTTGTAAGTTTATTGAGATATACAATAGCGCGTTTAGACTTGCAGTAGATATAAGAAATATGTACAGTAAGCTTATAGTGACAAAGAACAAACAAAAAATAATAAAATAAATATCAAAATATCTATCTTTGTCTTTTACCATGAAAACCAAGAGTGTCCTTATGATCTGCAGTTTTTACACCTCCCCAAAAGTTACACTCTTGATTACCTCGATGTTTAAATGTGAAGCATCTTATACAAGTAACCATGAGCACCGGCATCCACAAAAAGACTAGCTTTCAATTGAAAAAAAAGATGCAGCTCAGAATGGATGTCCGTATATTGAACATATTTTAGCACCAAAGAGACTCTGCTGAACGGGTTTTTTTTTTTGAAAAAATGAATAGCAACTAACTTTTCCATCATCACCACCACTAGCTATATGCATTCCATCAGGTGAATAAGTTAATTGTGTCATATTATTAAAATGTCCTTGTTGTTTAAGTACATATGTTTGACTTTGCCATTCCCATACAATAAGTTGACCAAGATTTTGACAAGCTAATGCAATCCAATCTCCTAATGGACTAAATAATGTAGATGTAATCATTTGTTGTTGATCACCAATACTATAATATAAACAAATGGGATAAATATTTCTTATATTGAAAAGAAAATTTTATAAACCTTAATGAATGAATAATATTAAAATCAGGCATTTCATGAAGATAAAAATGTCCATTTGAAAATCCTGCTACTAACATATGTGTTTTTTGATGATAATCAGCACAAAGAAGTAAAGCACTACGATCAGCACCTTCAAATGTTTCTTTATAATTAAATCTATGAAACAGAAGAAAAAAAAAAGAAATTTTATTCTTTTTTTTTTTTTTATGTATATACTTATTGATTCGTTTGAAAACAACCATATCATCTTTAGTTGGATTTTTAAGAAAATGTTCATCTAAACGTTTTTGTTTTCGTTCAAGTTTAATTCGTTGTTGTTCAACAATATCATCTAATTGTTCATCATCATTATCAACATGATCATTAGATGATGTTGGCATTTCATTATTATTATTATTATCATCTTCTTCATCTTCATCTTCATCAGGTATATATGGCATAGGTTCCATAGATGCTAAATCCATATCAGCTGTCCAATAGTTTACTTTAGCATTTTTACAAATAGTCATTATCTATATTGAAAAAACAAATTATTTCTCAAATAAAAATTATTCGTGACATACATTAAGAGAATCTTGTTCAAAAAAAGCACCGATTATTTCACGACCATGACCAGCTAATGTAAATCGATGTAATTTATTCAGTAAAGGTACACTAAATACTTGAGTTGTCATATCTGCACTACCAACAGCAACAACACTGAAAAAAAAGTAGTCAATTATTTAGCGTTATATAGACTAAAGGAAAAGAGCGATTTAACAAACCGAGAATCGCTTGTCCAATTAATACATGTTGTTTTATCATGAAATGAACGAAGAACAAATTTTAATGTAAATAAATTGAATTGACGATCAGCACTAGGACACGTATAGATTTCACATCGATTACCACGACAAACAGCTACAGATCTATAATATAACAAATTTTCTTATGTCGAAAACTCCTCAGTAAAAAATCAAAGTTTGTCAGAATGTTATGTTTAACATCAGTTCGAAATTAATAATATCTCAATTATCAATATTATATTTACTTAGAGTCAGGA
Organism: Rotaria sp. Silwood1; assembly: GCA_905250075.1. NCBI lineage: Eukaryota > Metazoa > Rotifera > Eurotatoria > Philodinida > Philodinidae > Rotaria > Rotaria sp. Silwood1. The sequence goes on along the minus strand of CAJNOP010000073.1, from coordinate 148,630 downwards.
CTAAATTTGATTGTATGTACATCATGTCCAAAACGATGAATACCAATCAATGTACGACATTTAACATTATATAAATAACCTCGACCAGCTATTTAAAACAATATTCATGAAATAATTTAAAGTTGAAATGTTCTAATTCTTACTCTCATTAATAACAAGTAGAAGTGCACCATTAGATGAGAGAGTTGAACAAATAATATTAAATTCACTTTCAAATGATAATGTTTCTGATCGACCACTAAAATCATATATTTTGATGGATTTTAATGAATCATGCATTATATACAATACTTTTTTAGATCGATCACAGTTGCTCGATTACCAACTGGTGTGATGAGTGCATTGCTATCAGGTGTAAAGAGAAGATTACCTTTATGATACACAGTACCAAGAAGATTCGAAAACTAGATATAAATAATGCAATAGATTCAGTCGGAAAAGAAAAACAAAATCTTCTTTACTTTATAATGTAACTTCATTTTAAGTTGAATTTAACACATAAATATAACCGGATAATGATCTGAATCGAGAAAAAACATTAAAAACTCAATTACTGAACAATTTCTCTATAATACAAGAATGAAAATATATCCGATTGAAGAACAAATCATCGAATAAAAGAGCACATCTTCATCTAACATCTAGCCTCTTCTTCATTGGACGATAGATGTCACTCACAAACATTTATAAGTGTAGAATTTGAAACGAAGGAATATTTTCCCTTCAAAATACGAAAATTTTATATTCAATTGTTAAATAACGTTTTAATAGGATAAACCGATTTTGTTTGATGTGTAAATACCGCAATCATGAGTTGACAGAGCATATCGTAGCATACACTACTGTCAGTGACCATCTCTGAGCAGTTATAAGTGTACAGAGAGCTATCAAAATTTCCCACAATTCTATCGAATATGCATGAGCCAGTGTTTTTCACAAGTTAAAAATAAAATTAACCAATACCTTAGTTCATAAAAAAATGATTGAAAGACATCTGATAACTCGATTGCATACAGAAGAGAGATCAATTCTAAGATGTCATCAGAAAATGTTAATATTTTAAATTATTGAAGTAAATACGATGATCTTTGCAATATTTCTAACGATTAGGTCCACAGCCTATAAATCAGATATAAACAGTCTCTGAAATCGAGAAAGATCCAGAGCCACGGCAACAATACCTTAAACGAAAAAAAACACAGTGGTTTTGTGTCGTTCTTTTACGTTATCCGATCCAACATGAAAATTGTTAGAGAAAAAATAATCTTCTCATAGTAGAACAAATTATCGTTAAGCTTAGATGAAGGATTATGACAAAATAAGGTGACAACTCTACAGAAATACAGACTTTTTTATAGGCTTTTAAAAAATAATTTCTGACGTTTAGAATGATTCTTCTGAATAAGGATCTGTGTAGTCATATAGTTAGCTTGAAATCGAGAAAACTTCAAATATTTTGGTCAGCTTCATAAGAAAACATTATAATTGTATGCAATTATTTCTATATCTAATATTTATCACTATACATGACTCTAATATTGCTCAAAAACTCATATTAGTACTGCTAATAATCATTACAATTATTTTTAAATTTATAAACACAATTCATCAAATGACATGTTCTAGATGAGCTCTAAACTATTAATTTCTGACATTGCATACAGACACATACGAATACTTCGGACGCGGCCCATTTATACAATGCTTCAAAACTATGTTCTACACAACAACGCTAGATATTCAAAATGTAGCGCTACATAGTCATATGGTGTATTATATAGAAAATTAGTATAGACACTGTAAATATAATAGTGAATGGTAGCTTCATTTTACTTCAAAATGAATTGATATTAATAATGTAGTTAATACTCTAAACAGCAGCAACATCTATAAACACTTTCCATTGTAAAACAGTGTCAAGCATGTCTTTTCTGCATCAAAATTTTGCATATGCGACGACATGTACTAGTTTGCTCAACTTTCTTTTCGACTAATTTTTATGCATGACAGAATCGTTTTAATGTAACATCTCGATGAATATCGCTTTTTCTAGTATTTCATGTCCTTTAGTGGTTTTTACAGGTGAAATGCAAAAATCAATGCATATGGTCAACGAACATTGCTCATTATCTGAAAACTTATGATAAATACTATTATTATGTGCTCATTCATACATATTACTGACAACAAAGCAGGTCATAAAATACTTCTCTGCTGTTATTTTCAAAAGCCGAAACAATCGTTGTTCACGGCAGGTAGAAAAAAGAAAATAGTATTTCGTTCCAAAAGTAAAGCAAAATCCGTTAATTCACGTTATCTTCGTAATTCAAATGAAATTCAGACAGATAACTATTCACGGACTTGACGCCATTTTATGTATTCTTTAAAAATTCAGTACTTACTTTATCAATCTGATTAAAGCGCATAAAGTTAAATGTTAATTACTTGTTTCCTTCTACAACATATCTTTAGAGAATTCACATAAAATAACTGGTTAAGTAATGTAAAAACGATCGAAGACGACGTTACTCAATTATATTTCATTGACATAGTCATAGTGTTTGTTAAACTTTCTGTCGAATAGAAGAACTGAGCATTGGTCACATCTTCTACTTTCTTTGTTGACTTCGTATAAATTTTTTGTTGTGATATGTTGTATTATTCAATTTTATTATTTTTCAGCGAATCATAAAATTTTGAAATACTAATAAAGATTAATTGAATAATAATTTGTCTTAAAACAGCCTTAATACTATTGATAAGTAATTGATCTGTCTCTCATTGAAGCACATATTGTATTCTGTTCTTAAGAGTTCTAGCAATCGTTTATTACTTCTAACTTTATACATTTAAATCAACTGTTGGTATCATTCACATTCAACATACTATTTTGATGTTCCATGCATCATCTATTTTTTAACTTCAATATGCGTAACATCATCTCATTTCGTTGCAAAGTAAGAAGACAAAGAAAATATATCATAGCTACATATATACTGATTGTTATTCTTGTTGGTCACCGACACGTAATTTGTCTCAATTACACACGTACATATATATATACACATATCTTCTCTCTCTCGGTATAGGAGTAAAGAACGAAACAATCTAGTCCACTTGTATTAAAATAGGCAACGTTTAAACTATTTTTGGGACAAGAACATGAGTAATGAACTAATGCAATGAAGACGCTATATCTTTCGAACTTCCATCAATCTGAAAGGCAATATAAATTTTTTTTTTGCATTTGTTAAATTATACCTGATGATGTTTCTAATCATATATGTTATTGTTTGTGACGTTGAAAACTATAATTAAGTAATTTATTGTTGATCGTAGATTAAAGTTAAATGGATATAACTTTAATCAAGCAACAGTATAACTGCTAACTCGTGAATTCATTCCTAGTTGTGAAGTAAAACAATTATAGATGTGTATTTGTGATATATATTTGAATTTTTATTTTCATGAATAGTAAAAGCAAATGTTTTTTATTCAAAATATGAAACATTCGTTACAAGACTCTATTTTAGAATTTTGAAATTGATGCTGAATACATCTTTCTGTAACACTTCGAATAGAACTGTCTTTTTTTTTATATAATGAATGAGGTATAATTTATTTATGTTGTTTTATATATACACACAAAAAAACAAGCTTTAATGGGATGAAGATGATTCGGACAGTTTAAGTTGTTGGCGATGTGCTGTGCGTGCACGTGTTCGTCGATTTTTGAACCAAACCTATACATAAGTTTAATTTTAAGATCGTTCTCTTTAGTTTTCTATTATTAACTATATACCTGAATGCGTGATTCTGGAACACCCATTTGAGCAGCAAGTTGTTCACGTAATTCAATATCTGGATATTGATTATGCATAAATACACTATCAAGTTGTTGAACATTACTTTGTGTAAATACAGTTCGTTGTCGGCGACGACGACCTTGTGGTGGAACTATAAAAATAAAAATTTCAATCATTTTTCTGTTCTATTTATAAATAAACGTTTAAAATATGGACGATATTTATTGACTACCCCAATTGATTTTATATTCATACGAAGGACAAATATTGTTATTTGTTGATTCTTTTGATGGAGTCGTTGATGCTGAATTTGTACACATAGGTAATGGTGATGTACATAAATCAATTTTTGGAGCAGCTAGTTGTTCAACAGGTAATGTCATCGATGAATCGATAGCTAAAAAAAAAATAGATTAAAGTATATATTGAATATCACTTATAATATAATTCTACTTACTACTATACATATTATTATTTCCAGTTAATTGATCATACATATGAAATGAATTATTTGAGTAAGTAATATGTGGATGATAAGTATGTTGATAAGAATAATAATTTGATGAAGATTGGTGTGGACTTAAAAATTCATGATTAAGTACTGGAGAACCATAGCCAGAATCATCACGATGTAATTGAATAAATGAAGATGAATTATCGTCCATTTTGTTATTTATCTTTGACTATGTTCACCGGATAGTAATTTAGAATCAAACTAATAGTAGATGAATTATTTTCTCTATTTAATATTCTTCAATACAAACCAATCAATAAAAGAGATATATCAATTTTTTTTTCTAACCAATCCAAAAACAAACAAACAAGAGAGAAAATAAGAGTGAGAAAAAAAAATTCGTCGGTATGAATGATGATGCTTGTAGTGGAACAAGTTAAAAGAAGATACCATTTGTTTTGCTTTTCGCAGATGTTACATTTTGTCGATATCTTTTCCGACTTTCTCTTTCTTTTTCTTTTTCTTACAATGTATCCTTCAAGGTGTGTGACATCGTGTCCGTTGGCTGTTATTACCACTTTCTGTTAACACGCTGAAAAAGAAAAAAAAAGTGATATAGAGTTATGCCACTGATTATTGAGCATCATTGTTATGATAAGTTTGCTATGAGAATAAACAATCGAAATTATTGTTCAAGTGACAATATAATAATGTATAAAATTAGAACTCGTTTAAGAAAAAGCAAAACATTTAGGACAATTTGTTTAATAAGAAAAAAAATAAATAAACAATAAATGCAACCCATTAGTTTTTTGTTTATTTCACATGAGTTTGTTGCGGTAGATGAACTAATTAATTCTCAAAGTAATTGAAATTATCTCAATATAATATGCCGGCATTTTTTAGTGTTCAGTTCTTTCGAAGCGTATCAAAATTTTTAATACTTCAAAATAAAGCTATCACTATCGAATTCCACGATTGATTATAGAAATGATAAAAAGAAAATCTTCTTAAATAAAATATTGATCAGTTACTATTCTAGTTTCTTGTTTTTGTTTTTATGAACAAATCATTTTCGTGTTCTTTAATCAATATTACTTTGAGAATCTAGACTAATTAGGAAATTGAACGTGCTTTTCGAACATTGAGAATGTTTCGTCTTATCTTTTTTTTTAAATTTTTTGTCTAACATGTACATATAACATCCTGGTCATATACGTTGTAATAATCGTTGATTAGTTTCATGGTTCAGGTCAATCTATTACTTTACAGTTGTGTTCAAATACCATCTTTGCAATTGAACGTGTTTTGAAAATTCATCAAACAAGAAAATGTAAGTTTTAATCCTATGGATCGATTGATTCAAATATTGTGGTTATTTGTTTTCAATGCTTAGGTAAGTAATCTTTTGAGTGTTTACAGTAAGAAGCTGCAAGTTCATAATATTAGGGACATGATTAGATTTAACGAGATGAGTCTCAGCTTGAGTATTACTGCGAAGATATTGCATATGTGCAGTATTTATTTAAACCAATGCTGTTATTCTCCTCAGAAATATCAGGAAAACTGGTTTTTGAATTTTGACTTGAAACTTGACTTTGGAATAGACTTTAACAATACTAGATGATGGTAAAAGTATGTCTTTCATATCGCTCATATACACCGATAGATTTCGATGTTCTTATTTTAGCATTTAAATTAAAGAATTAAAAAATAATAGAAATTTCTTAATCTTCACAAGTTATTTATAATTAGCATAGATTGAATGTTGGATATCATGTATATGATTAAAGTTTATCTATAAAAAATATTTTTCATTTAATTTGACGCAATATTCTGTCATTGTAACACCATAAGTTGATATTATTCTTGGAAAAAAAAGCATTCATCTTATTGTCGACTGAATACGAATCAATCGTCATTGAACATAGAAATTTTTGAACTTCAATTCCTAGACAAGTTTTTTACAGTTGAAAATAAATTATTTATAACATGAAATTGAAACTTCTCAAATGATGATATAGAATCGAAAATTATGGTTTTTTTTTTCTGGACGAATATTTAAATCGAAATAAATATTTAATACAATGTATTCTATCTAGACAGTACTAATGTTTTTCTTATTGTAGTTGAGTTTTTTGTTTTAGTAATAATATTATCAGCGATTGAAATTCCAAATAAACTTTATCAAATATTTATTTTCCCATTTGATATGCAAATTTTTCATATGCTTAATTCGTCTCATGAAATCGTTTTATATTCTCATTCAAAAAAAAAGAAAATCACCTATCATCAATAGAGAATAATCTCGTATAGAATTTGACAGTTCAAAATCATGATTTACTTACGGTAGAAAAAAAAATAACAAAGACTTCGAGCCTGAAGTATGTAGTTTTCCAATTCTTTATGACAATGAAAGTCTTTTAACGCAAGAGAAAAATTGTTCAATTCGACTGAAACAAAATCTTTTCTACAAAAATTTTAACCAGTAACAAATAACCAAGGTTGATCTACTGCGTTAGAATGCAATTACCTATCAAACACTATATCTGTGTGAAGCTACCACAACACGATCATTGAGCACGACCAGTGAAATATTATCACACGTCAAAATGAAAACAAATCAGAAAGCGACAAATGAAAAAATACCACTATGAAGGAGAAACCCATGGACATGGTACTCCATAGTAACCGTAGAATATATCATTGCTATACATACGGATATTGTATTATCGAAAACATGAGAAAAAGTGTATTATTTTTTCTACGAAATTATTTTTGTGCATAATTTCTAGAGTTCTTTCTATCCTCAAAAAAAGCACTGATCTTTCAATTTTCTACTAAAAATATTGAATATTTTTTTTGGAAAAAACATGGAAATGTGCAACTCCACAGAAACTATAGATTAGTTTTAAAGATAGGACTTTTCTTTAATAAAAAAGATATTATTATTGATGATTAAAAATAATTGATTGTATCAGTTTTCAAAAATCAACTGATTATTACCAACTTGAAGTTTATTTAATTCATATTATTATAGCAACTTGGCTAACAACTACAGATTAATATCTACTGTAAATCTGTTAGAACACCAGAATTTAAAACCAAAATAAAAAAAATATAGCTAAATGATAGTTTCAATCTTAGATTTAAAAGCTGGACGGAGATACGAACAAGCGACATTGTCGTCTCTCCTATTCTCTCATAGAATTTTTTAATGTGTAACATGACAAAAGAAAAGATAACATTCTCTACACTAAATAAAATAGCATGTGAGAGTTTACATCGTGCTCTACTCATTACGTGTTACGAAATCATTGTATGAGAGAAGGTTATTCATTACCTTCTAACTGAATATTATAATTATCGTGTTTCTCTGCAAATAAAAAATGACTCGCTTCAAACTACGTACTTTCCGGTGTGCTATTACAGTTTTCTATAAAAACGCGAAGTTTCGGTTGATTAGTAATTATTTTAGCCAAAAATTTAAATAAGACCACTTTCACTTGATAGTGGAGCAATTTCTTGCTAATTATATGTAGAAAAATATAATGAGATTTATGCTACTCAAATCTAATCATGAGATCACAGTGCTCCCATCAATGATGGCCATCTCTTTTTGAACTTCGAGAAATTAAAGTAAAGAATTATGCACGTTAATTTCCACAACAAACCGAGTTTGAATTGATCTTACTATTGAAGAATGTGAAAAGTACAGATATAATAACAATCAAATCTCAATACATACTTCAATTACATAAATCCACACAGCCCTATTATCTCTTATAAAATTTTCATAGCAATCGGTCAAACCAGTACCCATGCATTATTTCATATTTTTCATGCAGTGAGACTCATGGCCGAGAGAGAAGACATGGTCTAAATGATAGATCATTCAATTCTGAATCGAATGATATGGTAGTTCTCTCTGGGCAATGGGGTGGACGCTTTAAACAACCTTAGCGAGTTTGTGGCAATAGTGACCATATGTCATCTGCTAGTTGTGTTCTGGTGAGAGTGATGGTGAAGCTAGGGCAGCAGGTATTGAATGGAATAGTAGTTGCTTGTTCTACCAGTTCAGGCTGGCAGAGGAGGTCCTGTTATTAATATATGAGTGATGTAAGCGGGCATGTAGTGTGGGATATGCGTCTGCTTCTGATGACAGCGGTCAGTGATAGAATGGTATGTGTGCATGTGAGGGAGGACTGGAATGTGAAGAAAATGATTATGTACTCGAGTCTAAGAAATGGGTGAAGACAACGAAAGAATTGATTTTCTTTGAGGAAGGAGATGGGATGAATGCCCAATGGTTGTTGGTGTTAGTCCGTTGTTTGAATTACACAGAATTGAATTTTTAGTATACAATTTTCGTTTGGAACACTCGCTAACCGTTAGGGAGTTTGTTTTTAACGAGGATTTGATTGTAACTAAGGATTAAGTATTGGTATTTTCCGGATTGTGTTTGGTATTTTGTGGTGTTTTTTATGATTGGTCGTCGTGGTAGCTTCACATCGATAAACACTATCCTAAATTAAAAGTTTATATAAATATATATTCTATTAATACCAATGTTTTTCATTAATACAAAATGTAAATCAATAAAACTGGTTATACAGATCAAAGCTTAGTGATTAATAATCATTGTTTTATTATTTCTTTCATAATTAAATAAATGTACAGTCGAAAAATTTTAATTACATTCTATTCAATGCAATTTAAATGAAATAACAATTTACACGAAAAGTAGATAGAATTATTTAATAATAAAATTATTTTCATCAGTTTATAGAGACGAAAGTTTTTTTTTTTTTTATTAAAAGTAACTTTCTCGTCTAAATTTATTATAATGAGACAAATTAATTTTTCAATAAAAATCAATGCATAAGGTTTAACAACTTGAGTGATATTATTATTTAATATCTTATTAAATTCATTTATTTGTTTCTAACAATCATTACATTTTCATTCAATATTTATTTAAAAGCTTAATTTATAAATTAATTTTCATTATGACTTTTTATATATTTATAAATTTAGATAAAACCAACATAAATAATAAATTTCAATCTTAAAATAATACTAATCCATTTTCGATAAATTTTTATCCACCAAATAAGATCTTTCGGTCGATTTTGTCCATTAAATCTATACCATAAATCCTTTTCCCATGTTTGATTAAACCATTTTAATGCATGATCATTTGCTGATGATCGTGTAATTTGATGTGAAATTAAATAATTTTCAAGTTCATGTGTTCGAGTTATACTAATACTATAACAACATGTTGGTATTACTAAACGAGTAATATTTCGTTTTGATGCATGACCATTTAACCAAATATCATCAACATGACGTATATCATCGGGAGCTTGTTTAAAATCAAGATAAATTTGTGAATCAAAAAATGAAGGACGAATGACATAGGCATGATTAGCAGTAACTATACCAACACGATAGATTTCCGATAGACGAAATGATTCAATTATATGATAACCGAGTTCTACTGCACCTGATACACCCCAAATAAGATCTTCACGAACTAAAAATCGAAATGACAACATGAGAATTTTCAAGTACTATACACGGTAATCTTTCTATAATGAACATTCAGGGAATTTTCTGAAGTGTTTTTTTTTCATCAAGTTTTTGATATTTTGTTTTAAAGTAGCTATTGCTCAACACTATCTCGTCAGTGCTTGAAAGTTTATGATTTTTTGAAGTCAATAATAGAAATTATTTTGAACATCTTTTACTTGAAATAGGCACGAGAAAGAAAGAAAGAGCAAAGACTTCAGTCTTCAAGTATGATGTTTTTCATCTTGGATGGACGCTAGTCAACTCAAACTAGACGTTACTAAAAGAAAATCATGAGGTTTGGTCACTTAATGAGTAGAGAAAAAATACACCATAATTTGGAGCAAAAGTACACATCAATAGTTGGTTACGTGTAAATTGTATCTATAGTGTGTTTAAGTCAAGATCTAGAAATTGAAAAAACGTCGAAAGCTGACATTATAAAATAATGACGTCATCATTCAACAAATTTCAGAGACTTCACTTATGACATTGACCAAAAAAAACTTTCTATCAATATTTTTATGTAAATAATATCTTTTGTATTATTATTGATTTATTTTTCAGAAAAATACGTCTATTATTTAGTTATATATTTATTAAAGTTAGAATTTCAATTCGATATATGTATGATATGATTTCTATTGGGGAAAAAAGGCTGAGCATCAATGACTTATAAAACTGATTGAAAGATTTGTGATAAAATTGATGGGATTTTTGTAGAAAGTTAAGCGATTTTTTAAGGAAATTCGTAAACACAAATACGATTCTTACTTCGCCATCCTCTTAATCCAACAATACTATTCTTGTATTCGTTTGAATATTTAAGTAATACAGATATCGTATGAGGATGATAATAATGATCATCATCACAAATCATAATTGCTTGTGATTTGAATTGATTTGTTGTTAAAATATGAAATTCTTTTAAAATAGGTAAAAATTTTGTTGCTGGACCATGATCTTCTTCTTCAAGACGTATATGTACTAGTTCATCAAATAGTTTTGCAATAATTATCGATGAATCGACATGTTTTACGTACATTTTTAAATGATTTAATGTTAGATTTTTTTGCTTAATGATAGTAGAAGTTGGTGATAAATAAATACGAATTTCTTTTGGTAATTTTGTTTGAGTCAATAATGAATGGATAGTAAATGGTAATTCATATTGAAAACGTCTTGGAGTACTTGTTAATGAGACAATAACATTTGATGACTGCGAACAACAATAATTGAAATGAAAGACTAATATGGAATAAAAAAATAGAAGAAAAATTGACAAAAAAATGGGTACAAAAATAATTGTACCAATGAAACGACGAACAGAATACCAATGTAATATTCTTAATAGTAACCGACGACAAGATGAAAGTATAAAATATTTAATAATATTCATTGTAAAAAAAAAATAAGTTTACTGTAAAATTATTATTTGAACATCAATAGATGGAGTTCATACTACGATATACTTATGTATAATTGCACATGAACGATTGAATTGTAAACAATAGAATAAAAACGCACGGGTTTAGATAATCTGCACACACTTCGATGTACACACAAAAATCACCATTGCATTAAAGTGACACATAACCTCTATATATGAAAGAGGACGCTTCGTATCGCGAACGAAAGATATAGGCTTTATCTATATTATTGTGTGAATAAAATAAAAAAAAAGAAAATATAAAAATGTTTTCATTTTTTGGATTTCGATGTAATATGAACACAATCTATCATAAATAATAAGATATTAGAAAGGAAATAAATAAATATACCGACTTGTTTAAATAATTTTTTTTGTCAGATTGTAGCGCACATAAAATAGTACTTCATTTATTATAAAGAAACAGTAACTAATGTCCGTTTCAAAATATAATGCGTCCCACTGTTTTTTGAATAACTCAAGAACGCAATCAGCTAGAGACCTGCGGTTTTCACCAATCGAAAGAAGAGACAGGGGGGCGTCTTTTTCTCCAATATCGTATCAGACGGAATCATTTTGAAACCAGTCATTTCTGCATAACATCGAAAAAATGGTCTGTCATTCAGATGAAATTTTGACAAAAAGTAAAAAAATTTGCTTCAAAATTAAAAGAAATTCATAGTTTTCTTGCGATTAAATAGACGATTTTATTTGCTAAACGTTAGGATGCGGTAAGGTAATCATTCGAATTATATCCTGAAGTATAGATCCGAAGTCCCTCTATCTAGATCACATGTCAAAAGGAAAATTTCTTCAGAATGTCGGGTCGTTTTCATGCATTTTTTGCAATGTTTTGCAGAAATGACTGATTTTAAAATGATTTTGTCTGATACAATATTAATTCAAAAAACAGTGGGACGCATTATATTTTGAAACGGACATTAGTAAATTTTATCTTTTCTCGTTTATCATATTCTATTTTATAACTTAAAAGAATTTTCTAATAAAATATCAATTAAAAATCAGTTCACTATTAGAAATAGTCTCTTATTCTTGTAAACCAGAGATGCTCATCACGGCTGAAAATCTGCCACTGCCGCGACTCTATCGCGCCACCACCGCTGCATAAAAAAATTTTACGAAATCATTTTTTCATAAAAATGGGTAAAATATAGGGTATCGAGTTAATACTTCCTCTTGAATGAAATACTAATGTAAACAGAAATGAGAAATAGCAAAATTTGGTTACAAAAACAGCAGGTTCATTTTTTTATAGGGACCAGAGATGTTCATGGCATCTGAAAATTTGCCCCTGCCACGCCGCGGCGCGATGGCTGAAAATAATAATCTGCTGCTACCGCGCCGCTGCCGCGATGGACATCTCTGTTGTAAACAATATATAATCTATTACATCCAATTTATTTCAGTTCGGATAATTAGATTACTCATAATTTTTAACCTATGTGCACCAAGTCTTTACAGAAACTTATCATTCAATGTCCTATTGGTTTTAAGCCACTGAAGAGAAAAAAAAGTAGTCAGCTAGACTGAGTAATTCATGTTCTGTCTCTCTATATATTCAGATTTATTTTTGACTTAAATTACAACATTAAGAACAAAAATATTTAGAAGGATCTGAAGCGATCTCTGTTCTAAATTGTAAACTAGCAGGTTTTTATACATGCATCTACTTATGCTTCGAATGTTTAGTTGCTATTGAAGATAATCAAAACGAATGAATTAGAATGAGAATTTATTTTCTATTATATATATGTTCAGAATTTTTATCCCACCTCAGTCTACTTAACTGTAAACAAATATCTGAGTGGTTTAATGATGTTATTTTCATCAAGTAGGTTTTTTCTATCTTGAATAAGCCTTATTAGTGGCATTGATACCGACTTGTTCATAATTTTAAAAGATGTCCTGAAGGCTCAATAAAAATATATGTTTTTGGAAAGAACGAAATAAACTGAGAAATGAGATTAAATTATCTCGGAGATATAAAGTCAAATATCCAAAAGAAATATTTTTAAATGAATTTAAGATTAGAAATCTTTTAGTCTATTTTTTACTCGTACAAGACTGTAGATATATGAATCAAAGCGAGGACGATTACAGCATTGAAAATGATTAATGATGTGAATTGTCTTACTTGAGGATAAATCACACAAATGAAAACCGATATTGTCTTTTAAGAAAATTCTATTTTGATGAAAATCATGACAGATGGTAGGAAATCATATAATGTTTGGCATCAACAATACGCTCCATTTCAGTTTTATCAACTACAAGCAAACATACTTTGAGAAGCTTATAGAATTCTGACGACAGAAAGACATGAAATAAATTTCAATCGTCTGCCTTTATGTGAAGTGATGCTTTTCTTTTGTTCATATTCATGGAGGAAATATAATAACATGGATTTTTCATATCAAGGAAAAGTTTGACATTTACACTATGTTCTTGAAGTTTTTTGACAAATGTTGATTAGTTCCGATATGACTTTGGATATAAAAAAAATAATAATTCTAATATTAAACAGTCAAATAAAAGTTTATGTAATGAAAAAGTTACTATTTAATTAGAAGAAATCTGTTTTCTATTCATCCATCTTTCAGAAAGTTCCTTAGCAAAAATCTCTCAACATTCAAATCTATTCAATTTAAAACAGTAAATAGGCAGCCCAGAAAAATAAATTGAAACATCAATAAATTGAAAATAATACGCTTCATTTTTTCTGTGAGAAAAGGTTAGTTTCTCTTGAATGAAAGTTCAACATATTTTTCCCACATAATAGACAAATTAATTCAAGTTTTTTTTTATTATTTATGATGTACAATTAGATTTTGAGGGTGTAGGTGTGGGTGTGGATGTGGGTGTGGGTGTGGGTGTGGGTGTATGGGTGTGGGTGCCGTGCGGGTGTGGGTGTGGGTGTGGGTGTGGGTGTGTGGGTGTGTGTGGGTGTGGGTGGGTGTGGGTGGGGTGTGGGTGTGAGTGTGGGTGGATGTGGGCGCGAGTGTGGGTGTGGGTGGATGTGGGTGTGGGGTGTGGGGTGTGGATGTGGGGCGTAGGTGGGTGTGGAATAGAATCAGTGATAACAACACCCACACCCGCACCCACACCACACCTACACCCACACCACCCACACCCACACCCACACCCCACACATACCCACACCCACCCACACCCACACCCACACCCACACCCCTATGTAATAGTCCTTGAAGACCTATGGGTGCCCCTATATAATGGCACTTGAGGACCTAGGGATACCCCATAGCATAGCACTTGAGGACGTATGGGTACCCCCATAGCATAGCCCTTGAGGACCTATGGGTACCCCTGTATAATAGAGCTTGAAGCAAGGGGAAAAAAGCAGATTTTAATCCTTGAACTCTTTGGAAATCTTTAGGAATCTCTAGAAATCTTCGGAAATCCTTCGGAGCCTTTCAGAATCTTGGAAACCGTTTTTTCCCCTTGATATACAGTAGATGAAATTACAGGTATAAATGAAAAAAAAACGAAGCTGTCAAATAGAAAATAGTCACACTTGAT